>SGPM01000002.1:92588-455936 GCA_004802725.1 Antrodiella citrinella | reverse complement strand
CCCCAAAGAACGCCAACATCCCCGCACTGCTCCTCCTCGATACATTCTCGATCCTCGCCAACTCCTCCTCCCACGCCCTAATCAAATCCTCCTTCTCCTTCTCATGGTCGTGCGTCACCACAAGCGCCGTCGCCACCGTCGCGGGCTCGACGACGCGGCCGGTGTTGGTGTTGTCGTGCGACCCGCGGAAGGATAAGGATAAGCTCGACTTGTCCCGGGGTCCAGCGGACGTGTGTGGGCGGCGAGAGCTGCGCGAGGACATGCTCGACCGCGCCTGTTGGTGTTTCGAGCCAGAGGTGGTGGATGGGGACGTGGATGTGGTATGCCGGGTATCGGTGGACGCAGTAGACAGACGCGTCGACGAGGAGACCGTCGATGCTGAAGGCGACGTCATCGTCCGCGGGAGGCTGTACGGCGCCGGCGCGGTCACGGGCGCGGACGTCGACCCCGCTCTGGTATTACTGACAGAGGCTCTGGAAGGCACTTGGATGGGTAAAGAGGGTAATGTGGGTATCGGCGGAGGTAAATGGTGTGAGCGGTGTCGATGCGTCCTGCTATGGGTGGGGCTCCGTCTTCGGTCCCCGCTGTCCTCGCCACCACTCGGTTCGCGTTCCCGCTCTCGCTCGCCTTCGCCGTCGGATTCGCGCTGGCGCCTCCGCCCAGGCGACTTGCTCTTCGACTTGCTCCGCTCGCTCGCCTCTTTCTGCTCGCCAAACTTCGACAGCGCGAGCCGTCGCTCCGAGTCGTTCGTCGACACTACCGTCAGTTCGCGCGGCTCCAGGTCCAACGTGAACGTCCCATGCGCAGGCGACGACACGATCACCTGCCAAAGATCACATGCTAATTGTCAGAGACGCGGAGAACAAACAGAAACGTTCCTTCGTGTCTCACCTTGACTTTGACCCAGAAACTGACTTCGGCAAGCTCGCTTCGGACGCTCTCGCCCATCGCCCAGAGATTCTGGCTCTTCGCCTTGGGCCAAGTGAGGTTAATGGTCTTGTTGTAGAAGCCCGAGGAGCTGTCATACGCGAAACCACCACCTGCTCCCCCGCTGTCGCCATAGATGATGGTGGTGGTGATACTGCGCGAGGGCATGTCCGTAGGCGTTGGTGTGGACGAGTGCGAGGATGTGGGCGTGTGTGAGAGAGGCGGTGGCGGGGACGCGGGACGCGGGGGAAGCAAAGGGGACGTGGACGAGATGGAATACGAGCTTGAGGATGCACCGACGGCCAAGGTAGACGCGCTATGTGTCGGCGAGAAATTGTACGGTGAACGTGAGCGGGACGTGGCAGACGAGGACTCGGGCATGCTGCTAGACAAGGTGATCGGGGGCGGGACTTCAGATGCTCGCGTGGGCAAGAGGGTGGCGGAGGTAGATGCGACGGGAAATTCGTTTTCGTCTGATGACGAGGGCGCGGGGTCGATGGGTGATGTGAAATGAGAGGCATTTGCAATTTGATAGAGGTCTATTCGCCGCTCGATGAGAACAGAGGCGGACCGGATAGAGACGCTGGCGTCAAGTGGGCGGAGGAAAATGGAGGCGAGGATGAGATCAGATGGGCCGACTGGGAGAACGGGGGTGGAGAGATTGTAATGAATGATGGGAGCGGGAGGCTTTGAATTAGGAAGAAAGAGGGTGTGTGGGACTGGGCTCATGCTAGTCGGAGATGGGGGGTTGTGAGTGGGGACGTCGTATCTCACGAGGGGGAGGTCGTAGTAGCGAAGAAGGCGAGAACCGACGGCAGGCAAGGGAATGTGTTCGAGCACTAAGGGCGAGTAAATACGCGGCAAGGCGAAATAAGGCGAGGAACGCACCTGCTTCGACCCTCCAAAAAGTCTTGTACTCCTGGTAGTTTGCGGTACTGAAGCCGGGTACATTGGTAGGGAGAGTGATTTTGAAGGTCGCGTCCAAATCTCCGAGGGGAGCGTACTCCTGGTGTTGGGGCTTTTGCCATATGGTCTTGGAGTAATCGACGAGTATGCGGGAGCGGTGAGAGCCTGTGCGGGTGACTCTGGACTCGTAACAACGAATGTGTACGGAGAGTGATTTTGCCAAGATGTATTTGCCATCCTCTTCCAGTTTTGTACGGATGACTGCCTGGGTGTGAGTGTGATATGGGTGTCGGTGAAGAGAAACGTACCTCCGTCTACGCGAAGGGGGGTGAGGCCGAGGAAGCCCTGATGTGGAAAGTAGCGACCGCCTGCGTTGCCCTTGGAGGGAGTGAGGAAGAGCCTGACCATGGTGGTTGTGGGGAAGGGGGAGGGAGGACCGCATGGAGATTTAAGTAGGAAGGATGTTAGAAGAAGTGCTGCCCATATCGGGACGCCGTCACACGTCACACCCGCCTCTTCCCCGCCCTCCTCTCAGCGTCTACGCAGCTGNCACCATCATGCCGTCCTCTCTTCATGTCCCCATCCTCGTCGTCGGCATGCTCGTCACCGTACGCTCTCCTCTTGACCTCCTCATACTCATACTCATTCACCACAGGGCTCTAGCAACTCCCTATGGTCCAAGTGGCAGGCGCGTACCCTCCACCTTCACACCTCCTCCCTCGCTGACCCCCACACAGGACATGCAATGCGTGGAGAACTGCTCAGACCCCATCCCATCCACTCACGTTCTCTACGAACAGCCCGTATGGCAGACCCTCCAAATGTTCCGTGCGTACTGCCTCTTCCAACTACTCCCTACGCTCACCTTCGTCACCTTCCGTCCTAGTCGGAGAGATGCTCTGTACGTCCTCTCCCTGCCCAACTCTCACACCCCTCACAATATCCTACAGGTTTCCTGCCTTTCCTATTCACATCGCTCAAGCGTCAATCCACCTCGTCTGTACAGCTCACACATGATCACACTCCAGATCAGGAGGAAGAGCCTTCCAACGACAACATCAAAACTTTCCCCGACGCCGGCCCACAGCGTCTGCAAGGCTGGAAGTATCTCCTCCTCTGGTTCCCTGCCGCCTGCGATCTCACCGGCACAACGGTCCGTCGTTCGCACCCGCTCCTGATACGTACTGACGCATTCATGCGTGTACACCACAGCTCATGAACATCGGCCTCCTCTACACCCCCGTGTCCATCTACCAGATGACCCGAGGCGCCCTCGTGCTCTTCGTCGGCACCTTCAGCATCATCTTCTTGCGCAGGCGTTTGTGGCTCTATCAGTCCGTCCATCAAGCCTCACTTGCTAATCTGTGCTGACCATTGCTATGTCATCCCAGGTGGGCATCGCTCATTACAGTCATGCTGGGCGTATCCCTCGTTGGGTACAGCGGATCCTTGATCAAGGATGCCGTCAAAGAAGTCACCGTCGTACTCTTCCATTACGCGGACGCAACTCGCGTCCCGCCGCCGCCGGAACCCATCGAACAGCCCGAGCTGACTAAAGTGGTCGTCGGTCCGTCCATCTGTCTTCACGCTGCGAGGATGTCAAACTGACGCATTCGTGCAGGTGTCTTCTTCGTCCTGTTCGCACAAGTCTTGTGAGTCTTCTAGTCCGTGCCCCCAATCAACATACTCACCGCTATTAGCACGGCGACGCAATTCATCGTCGAGGAGAAGATCATGTCGCGCTACACCGTCTCTCCCGACATCGCCGTCGGGTTCGAGGGGCTGTTCGGCGCGCTCACCATCGTGCTCTCTTTCCCCTTCATCGCCATGTCCCCGCTCGCCGACCCGACCTCGCCGTCGTACAACCCGTTCTTCGACCTCACGCGCGGCTGGAACCAGATGATCTACACCCCCGCGGTGCTTTGGTCGGCCGTCGCCATCGCCATCAGCATCAGTCTTTTCAATTGGTTCGGGCTGAGTGTGACGAAGCATCTGAGCGCGACGGTGAGGAGCTTGACGGATACGTGCAGGACGCTGAGCATTTGGATCGTAAGTCTTGGGCTGGGCTGGGAGAAGCTGTTGTGGCCGATTTCGTTGTTGCAAGTCGTTGGGTTCGCGTTGGTCGTTTATGGGACGGTACGTCTCCTTTTTTTTTTCTTGTCTTACCACATACGTCTTATACCAAACGTCATAGTTCCTGTTCAACGGCCTCGTGAAAGCTCCGGCGTTCCTGCCCTTCCTGCATCACCCTGCTTCGGATGCCGTCGCGTCTGAGGTCGAGGAGCAGGAAGAAGAGTCGAGGCATTTGTTGGCGGAGCATACGCTGGACGAGACGGCGGGTCTGCCTGCGGATTTGGGACAGAGTGGGTTCGATATTGTCCCGCCGCCGGAGCAGCAGCAGCCAAAGGTCAGGTCTGACTGATTGGTTAGCTTTTCGTGGGGGTTTGGTTTCGGAGCACGAACATCACTTCACAGGTGGGTTGTGTTGAATCATCATCTTCCGCTTCCTTGGCACCGCACACAGATGTAACATCACATTCGCTTATTTGACTTTTGACAACCTCGTTACGCATCATCGTGATCATCTATTTATTGTGTTTGTTCAGCCTTTTCTGAGATCCGACAGATGCAACTTGAACTTGGGTACCGGGTGTCTGTGTATCCTACCATCAGCCGCCGTGACGTCCGTCCGCGTCAAGCCTTTCTGTCTTCGAAAGTCGAAGTCAAATAAACCATGATGCATGACGTCCCCTCTCGAGGTCTGCACCCACCTGACCCAGTTCCAAGAACCCTCTCGGACGACTCGGGGGGGATAAGAGCCCAAACGCGTCCAGCTGACCCCCCCTCCAATACCAACACGTTACTGTATCTGGATTACGGACCGTGCTTCTCGAGATTGGATTGAATTGTGCTTGTGCCACCAACCAACCATACAAGTGTATGTGTTATGTGTTGTGTGTTGTGGCAGGAGGAAAGTGCGAAGTGCGAGGTGCTTCGCGTCTTCGTGCGCAGTCGACTCGGACGACTCGACGTGTGGTGGTCTGCTTCGGACCCAGACCGCGTCCTTGCGGGTCTGTACATGTTCTTGACTTTGTCCGGAGCGATGTGCCAGCGGAGCCCCCCCCCCCCAAGTCGGTGGTGGGCGTCGGTCCAAAGTATGCGTAAATTGGGGACGTGGTAGTAATGCTGATACTGGTAAGCTGGTACTGGTACTACGCGCATATATGTCCCCGCTAGAGAAGTAGCAGGACTGTGGGGTTCGGAGCCTATAGATCACGACACTTCTTTTTTCGTACGTTTGCTCACCTCGGGGAGACCTGGTGTGACCTCCAGCGAGCGTACAAGGTTCAACGTTCATTGCGTGGGCTCGAACGGTTGCGGCTGGGACGGTACCGGAGTTAGCGGCGTTGTGGGGTTGTGGTTGTGGGGCCTCGTTGTGGGCGGATGATATGTACATCCCCCGGGCCAGAGGCTGTGGATCTTTTTCTTCTCCCGACTCGTCCAATTCGTCTTCATCCAATCCTAGGTGAGGTATTATCCAGGCAGATCTGCGCACGATATTATATATGTTCCCTGGTAAGCTCGCTCGTTTGTCGCGCACCGGTGAGTCTCCTCGACGATTTCAAAGATGCAAAATCCGCAGAGTCGAGTGCCGGTTTCGAGCGGCACTCAACAGCGCACGCTGCCGGACTGCAAGTCCGGCATAGGTTTGTTACGCCAGCTTCGCGATCGGCGTACATGAGCGCACACACACTAGTACTGGCACAGGGGGCGACACAGCAGACTGCATAGTTGGTTACGCCAGCCTCGGCATACATGTGTGCCCCGCTCTGCGCCTCCCTCGGGCTGAAGAATCTGATGGAAGCACCGTAAGTATTTTAGCCTTTCCCGACCTCCCTCCCGAGAACGGGGTTCTCGGGTTCCCAGTGGGTTCCCGCCTCACATCTTCACACTCGGCATTCCACTTCGAAGACATCCCGATATCGGAAGCCTGGAGGGAAGGGGTGTTGGTGATCTCATCGCGCGCGCATAGTAACACTCATGCGTCGGAGATTGAGATCATTTAAATATTAAACGATGACGAGGTCACGGGTGATGATCTCGAGGGCTCGAACGCCGTAAGTTCAAGTTCAAGTTCGTAACGACATCCACACGTACGGAGATCCAGCCAGATCTAGCCCCCGGGCATAATGAAATGCATGCGCGGGCAGGGTCACGGTTCCGCCTGCGCGCCACGATAGAAGTGAATGCAGCAAGTTGAAAAGACCACGACGCGGTGAAACAGAGTTCGAGTCGAATCTTCCGAGGCGCGAAGACAGGCTACCGAGGGGGCTCGATGCATGGAAGAACGACGATGTGACATGTACTGTACATCGTGGCACGATCCATCTTGCGAAGGTGGGGCTCTTCGCATTAGCTTGCCACGACCGTCGCTCTCGTTCACGCCGGTCACAGACAGAATCCGAGGACGAGGACGAGCACGGGGATGAAACTTGAAGATGAAAGCAGGAAACAGCCCTGCAGCCTCGACTTCCATGCAAGAAAAAGACGTCGACTTGGAGGAGTCGCGTTCTGTGAGGCCGCCGGGCACGTTCGAACTCCGCGACCATTGATTTTACGTGATGGTTCGTAGGTCATCATCTTCTTGTTCGTGTGGCAATTGAACAACCGGAACTTTCAACTTCATTTGTTTGTGTACTCAACATTCATCTTGAACTCAAAGGTGGAAGATGCATTCTTACGCCCGACTCGCACAACCGGTCCAGTTTTGCACCCGACGGATAGGTACGTCTCACCACGACATTTCAATCAGGACCGTCACGGTCATAGGCTGCCAGCATGTGGCATCTGCTCAGCCACCTTTCAGATGTTGGTTTGATTCCAAACAGTACCAACGGACTCACAGCTTGCGCATCACTCAACCCTGGGAACGAAGGGAAAGATCCTCTGGTCTGGTTCAAAATCGGACCGTGAGCTGGGGTAGTGCGCCGTCAATCCACTCTCCGTGACATTCCCCGCTTCGAGTGTCGGTCTGAATCAAAACATGTTCAACGTACCGCAGGATATGCATCAGTCAGCCCTGCTGAACTGGGGACCCTTTGGTGTGGTTCAAAACCTGATCGGTGCGTGTGCCGCTGCTTAGTTCTCCGAGTTGGTGGTATGACGTTCTCCGCTGGTACCCGTGTCGGTTTGATTCGAATTATGGCCCATATCCTCGCGGATTATGCATTTGTGGCATGGAGACGATCTGGTCTGGTTCAAAAGTGCATCGTGGCTTGTGGGTACTACGCCGTACGCCGCTCGCCCGCTCGCCATGACAGTCTCCGCTACGAGCATCGGTCTAATTCAGAACGGGTCCAGTATACGCGCAGATTGCGCGTCATTGAATCCTGCCGATACTGCGACGATCTCTTGGTCTGGTTCGAAATTGGACGCCGCCACTCAGCCCTCCGAGACGGCGGCATGGCATTCTCCGCTAGCTGTACCGGTTTAAATCAAAACAAGACAGCCTCCTCGCGGGGGGAGATCTTGGACATGGGGACCATTTCCCGGCCTGGTTGAGAACTTGACCGGAACACTCGCCGCAGCCCGCTACTCAGATCTCCGTGTCGGCTGCATGTGACGGCAACATTCCCCGCTACGCAGTCCATCTCACTGGGTTGAACGCATCGACGGCTTGGCGGTTCGTGTACGTGCCGTAGTCTGTTTCAGTGCTGTCTCTGCGACGATTGATCAACAGCCGAAGTGTACAATTTTTAGCCCGAGGGAATGCCAGTCGTTATGACCTGGTGATCAGGGGTATGGCAGCAATCCGACGTGGTTCCAAAGCTGTGCTTTATCGCAGTCATACAGACTCTATGCAGCGGCATGAGTCACTGAGTACTGACCGCGCACCCTGCCCGAACGCAATCTTTGATGTTCAGTGTGATGGAGTCATCATGGGAGTCCAGCAGTGGGTGCGTCACAGTATGCACCCTGGCTCTATAAATTATGTTGATTGCGGCTGACGTCGTCTTATTCCACGTATGGTTCGAGGAAACATCGTCGCCGGTCAGATCTCCCGTCAAACGTTGTCTTTGGCACATACGAATGAATCAACGACAGCCCGATTTCAGTTCGAACCACCGTGACACCCACCAGTGATATACTTACTACTACCTGTTCCTTCACAGTCAGATGACATCTTGAAAAGCGAGCGGAACACGTCTCATTTGTTTCGCAGTTTCAGCGGAAGGTGAGAGTGTGTGTTCACGGGCTTCTTACCCCGAATACGCTCGACACTCACCCTCGAGTTGATATAGCATGCCTTCTTCAACAGACGTGGCATTGAGCGGAGGGATTCCAGGCCGACCTGGAAGATACCAAGACCAAGGCTTTATCAAAAATCACAGTAATCAAATTGGTATTATCGCGGCCACGACGCAAACGGCCGTATGTTTTTTGACAATATTCAACGGTGTGACTTCCGCCGATCAGTCGAAAGTGTCAAATCGCAGCCAATGTGGCTGCAGTGTGCTTGGACAATTCAGCCGTTATACGTTGGTGGATCACGGGTCGCGGAAAAAACATACACTGGAGATCATGTTGCGCCGGAAGATTACTGACATAGCGGGAACAAGGACACTCTCACACTTACATATGCTTGAGGGGATCACTCACATATACTCACTCACCTACAGGCTGCGTCACATAACCCAAAGGCATATCGGGAACAAGGTGTACGACTGAACGTCACATAGCGGCTCAAAATCCAATTCTGGAACAAAGTCGACCTCCACGAACTTGAATATGCGAATCTTTATACCCGCACTGTCTGTCGAGCCACCGATTTATCGTACCTGCTTGCAAGCCCGAAGGAACATTCGGTCGCTCTTAGAGCTCCTACGTTCACGCCATAACATTCACCGATCCCAAGCACACGTTCCGTCCGCAAGTTCTTTTCACGCTCACTCGGTGACTCACAACGCAAGATCCATTCTGCCATATGTGCGCTCCCAATGTGCCATACAGTACCAGGATAGCGGCGGCCATTGAGCCTGCCTGCATACGCGACAACTTCTAGTTCACTCCGGTCACGGGACGGAAGGAAGCATCTCTTCGACTTCTTCTTCCTCCGAACTTTCGTCGTCGCTATCCGAGGCGCGTTCCCCGGGATCGCCACGAGCCAACGCCTCGAGGTCATCCAGATCCCAACCTATCCACCTCTTTTCCATCTTCAGGTTCGCGATATCCGCAGCCAGCCCTCGGAGGATGTCGTCACTGTGATCACCAGGTCAAGCCAAGCGAGTCAAGGGTTGGGACATGATACACACCTCGCGTGGGACTGGATCCAAACACAGAGATCGTCCATCCATATCTTGCTGTATACATAATATACATCGTGATGGTCCAGTATGCTCTTGACTTCTAGAAGACAGCGCAGGACGGTGCGTTTTCCTTTTACTAATAACGCCGCCACATCTGCGCGACACGCCTCAGCTAAGGCGAAAGACCGGTAGAGTGGGAAGGCGAAGCATCGACGATAGGACGCCGTGAAGACGGCGGCGAGCTCTGATGGGATCGGCGGGGCGCGGTACGGCGCGGGGTCGAGCGCAGAGAAAGCAGGTGTTAAGATGCTGATCGTCCAGCCACTTTCTGAAGTAGGATCGTGTTGGGTCGTTCGGGCGTCGTATGCATGGGAGAATAGTATTGTGAGCAGGGTGTGATAGATACCAGCGGTTTGTGCAGGTGTAGGCAGGTCTAAATATGAAAACCTTAACGTGGATAGAACCGCTCAAGCGAGGGAGAACTCTTACATTCTTTCCGCGGTAGCCGCAGCATGGCAAGGTTCTCTTCTTCGGTATAAACCACTTCGCCGTCGAGAGAAACGAATGGATGTTCCCAAGCAATCAGATCCTTGATGTACTCATCATCAGCGAAGTCAGCTCTGCTCGCGAACAAGGGATCAGTAACGTTATCTAGAGACCGAACTCCTCGCAACATACAAATAGTACTCTTCATCCCATTTCTCGTTTTCGCGTTTTGTTCGCCGCGCTCGGCGCTCCGGAGCGGTGCAAGTTTCTGCATCCGAACCTAGGTCGTTGACCTCGTTTTCTGCGTACTCGACATGTCGGAAATACCCGCTATGCATGTCGAGGAAGCCATAATGACGTTGAACCGTGGTCTCTATTGGTGGCGGAACCTGCTGATCGAACGTCCACTCGTTTTCAGCCGCTACAGGCTGATCAGAATGACCAGTAAGAAAGACCGCAGTCAAGGAGTACTCACCGTCTAAAATCTCCTTTTGCTCCAGAGACATACTTTTGACCGCGTCCGCCAGTTCTTCACCTTCATCCGCCTCTGCATTCTCTTCGGAGTCAATGACTTCAATGAGAGGCCCTTGGGGAACGGTGCTCGGCGGAGGTGCCAATAATTTCGCAAGGAGGTCCAAGTCGTTGAATTGCTGCCCTTTGACCGCTTTGGTCAGAGTAATCGTGACGTATCCCGAACTTGGATCATAGCGGGCAGAAGATTCATCGTCCTCTTCCAATGGATGCGAGAAGTACAGGCGTAAGTAGTATGGGTTGATGTGGATGGTAAAAAGTCTTTCATCGACATTGATCTCGATGTCGGATGCCTACTTTCGGAGGAACAAAGTTAGCCACGGGTAAGAATAGAAAGATGAGATGTGGAGACGTACTCGAACCGAAGGGCAATAGATGGATACTATGACAGCTTCCTCTGTCTGACTGCAGGAGAATCGAGGAGTTATCATTTTGTCGTGCAACTGTGCGTGTATCCCGCAACGCTAGTCTCTCCGAATCGGAGCAGACCTAACAAGTGACCGAGAGACGATGTGAGTCCCTATTGCAAAGTTTGAAGGTGAACCCTCTTTGGTGAACAGTTCGTGCAGGCAACTGAGATGTGCGCGCAAACTATCAATAAGATGATCAGTATGAAACCAGTATCCGGGCGACCATACGTACTTTTGCTCGACACTGCCGACTATTAGTATAAGAATCGAAAGAGCAGGAGAATGAATGGAGAGGTATTCAAAATCCTCGAAATTTCTTGCAAGTGGTCGCGTCTCAAAAGTAGCTACGCCACCGAGTCAGAGCCAATCTTTTCCCGATCACTCACGCTTTGCACCCGGAACACGATGGATCCTCAGGCAGGCACATTCTTCGCTCAGATCTCTCTACATTCGACACTAAACATGCACTCGATTAGAAACTCCCTGCATTCCCTTCATTGGCGACGGTCGAGCAACTGATCCTGAAAGAAAAGAAGGGCAATTGCGTCCCTGTCTATGTCGAGTTGCCCGGAGATCTCTTGACACCATGTGTTGCGTACCTCAAAGTATCGAAGGAGTCGAAATACAGTTTCTTGCTTGAGTCAGTGGTAAATGGAGAGAATCTGGCGCGTTATAGTTTCATCGGCGCAGGTGAGCACTATGATTCTCGCTAAATGCACATAGTGTACTGACATCAAGCCAGATCCTCTGAAGGTCATCAAGGCTGGACCCAATGAAGAGCACACCGGAGATCCTACCCTCATACTGCAAAAGGAGCTCTCTCTGTACAGATATGTGAAGATCCCGGAGGTTGCTACGTTCACTGGCGGAGCCATAGGTTATGTGTCATACGACTGCATCCAACACTTCGAGCCGAAGACGAAACGCGAAACTCGAGACACACTCGCGATTCCAGAGGCTGTCTTCATGCTTGTCGACACCCTCCTCATTTACGATCATCTATACCAGACCGTGAAAGTCGTCTCGCACGTGTTCTGCCCGGACAATGCAGGTACGGTCAACCTCTCGTTCGTCTACCAAACGGCCGTCGCGAAAGCACGGAGACTGGCGAAGCTTGTGTTGTCATCTTCTACACCGGAGGTACCGCAGCCGTCAATAATCCTCGGTCAGGAGGAAGTTTCAAATGTCGGGAAGGAGGGGTACGAGAGCTTCGTCACGTCGTTGAAGGAGCACATCGTCGCGGGTGACATCATCCAAGCAGTACCATCTCAACGGCTGGCTCGTCCGACGACCCTGCACCCTTTCAACGCGTACAGACATCTGCGGAGAGTCAACCCGAGTCCTTATATGTTCTATCTTGATTGCGGAGATGTTCAGGTCGTCGGTGCAAGCCCAGAGACATTGTGCAAAGTAGAGAAAAACAAAGTCTACAACCACGCAATTGCGGGAACTGTTCGACGGGGGAAGACACCAGAAGGTTCGTGCTTTCTGAGTGTGCATATGTCTGGTACTCACGACATTGTGCAGAGGACGAACGGCTGGGCAGCGGATTGCTTGCGTCCGAGAAAGATCGTGCTGAGCACATCATGTTGGTTGACCTGGCTCGCAACGACGTGAACCGCGTTTGCCAGCCCAAGACGGTCAAAGTAGACTATCTTACGCGATTAGAACGGTTCAGCCATGTTATACACATGACGTCCCAGGTCTCTGGAATACTGCGAGAAGACAAAAACAGGTGAGCTACCTTCTTGTTTCGTGCAGACTGTTGACTAATTTGTCTGTAGATTCGATGCCTTCAGGTCAATATTCCCTGCAGGCACGGTGTCTGGTGCTCCCAAAATCAAAGCAATTGAACTCGTGTACGAGCTTGAACTGGACAAAAGAGGCATCTATGCCGGAGCAATTGGCCGCTTCGATTTTGCTGACGACGAGATGGACACATGTATCGCAATCCGCACCATGGTTTTCAAGAATGGCACTGCGTATCTGCAAGCAGGAGGGGGCATTGTACATGACAGCGTGGAGGAAGACGAATACGTGGAAACCCTCAACAAGCTCAAGAGCAATGTACGAGCCATTGAACAGGCAGAGCGTGAGTGCATATGTACATCTACCCAAGACGCCTGTATCTAATCATATTCCCTCGCAGAATATTGGTATGGTATTCAAACTGCGTCGGGTACCAATGGATTATAGAATTAGTCTAGCAATGTAAAACATAGTAGTGACGGGAGTAGAATCAACGCGACTCTTCAAAGCTTTTTAGCGCATGCTTCACTTGTCGCTGTCGCCCCGCCTCTACCTCCCGCTCTTCAGCCAGACGATCCTCCTGCTGCTTGATAGCCACACCTTCCCTTCCCGCAAGACTCAGGACACCCGCAATCAGTTGGGCTGTCCGAGGGCTTTCGTCGTTCGCTGGTATGGGGTACATGACGATTCGGGGGTCCGCGTTAGAGTCGATGACACCAATCGTGGGGACGTGATCGATAGCGCATTCTCGGATAGCGTGGAGGTTGGGGATGGGATTGAGGAGGATGACAAGGTCTGGGATGACCTGTTCTGACCGAACGACGTCTCGACCGAACATTTGCAGCTTGTTCGTCAGTGTGCCCGGTAGCCATCTCTCTCCGACGTGGTAGCCTTGTGAACCCATCCGCTCAGCCGCTTTGCGCACAGTAGTACGCAAATCTGGCCGTGTCCCGACAAACACCACGGACCCTCCACGAGCTGCCACAGAGCGCACTACCTTGGCCGCGCGACGGAGAAGGGGCAGCGTGTGGTCGAGGTCGATGATCGTGATTCCCCCGCGAATACCGTATGAATACGGCATGAAGTTGGGGTTCATAAGGCTTTTTGAATGACCCATGTGCGCGCCAGCGGCGAGCAGCGCAGAAAGGCTGGCTTCTTTGGGCGGTCGGTGGAGAGCATGGTGAGGCTGCCAGCTGTTATTGCGCGTTTGAGTTGAGCCATACTGAGACAGTTGGTCGACTGTAGATGTCCATACATTGAGCAATGGTTCAGTAGAGATAAACGAAAAACATACCTAGTGCCTTCTGTGTTTCTCTACCCTCTTGGAACGCAGCCCAGTCCTCCGGTGTCTGGAGAGCAGGCTGCTCTGTTTTGACAGTCGAGAGACATCGCACAGAACGTGCAGCATGTTGCACAGTATGTGGACGGTGCGCTGTAGAAGATACGCACCGACGAAGGAGTGAGCTGGACATCGTCTGACCGGATTTTGTGAATGTGAAGGCCTCGAAACGAGTTTGTAGCCTCGAATGTCACAGACGCCGGTCTGCTCGTGATTTGGATTATTACGTCAGCACGTGTGTGCCCCGAAGCCGCCATCGATTTTTTTCTTGCCTTCGCTCGCTCGCTCTCGCAGCTCTTCCTCTTCCATCACTCGTGTTCCCTCTCCTTTTGTACATTTCTGCTTTCCTTCAAAATGTCCGCTGAAGATGTTTTCGACGGTGCCATTGGTATCGATCTCGGTACCACCTACTCGTGAGTCGTATTCGTCTTGCAAGTTTTCGTGCACGAACTCAGCCCCATCTGTTCAGATGTGTCGGCGTTTGGCAAAAACGACCGCGTCGAGATCATCGCCAATGACCGTAAGTCCAAACATACAACCTCTCGGACACGTATGAACGACCTTCAATCCAGAGGGTAACCGCACGACCCCCTCCTACGTTGCGTTCTCCACCGAGGAGCGTTTGATTGGTGATGCCGCAAAAAACCAGGCTGCCATGAACCCTAAGAACACCGTCTTCGACGCGAAGCGTCTTATCGGCCGTAGATTCGAGTGAGCATTTTCCATTCTCTACCTCTTTTTCGTCGCGATAATACTCACAATGCTCGTATTCAGCGACCCTGACGTGAAGAAGGTTTGCGCGTTCTTCTTACTATTGATGATGGTGTAAAAAGCCTGATCTCGTGGTTGTAGGATATGGTCCACTGGCCTTTCGAGGTCATTGAAAAGGACGGATCACCACTGATCAAGGTCCAATACCTGGGTGAGGAGAAGAGCTTCAGCCCCCAGGAGATTTCTTCAATGGTCTTGACCAAAATGAAGGAGATCTCTGAGGCCAAGCTCGGTAAGACGGTCAAGAAGGCTGTTGTCACGTAAATGTTTTTATTCTGCAAGTCACGTATACTTCCTAAACACCACTTCTAGTGTTCCCGCTTACTTCAACGACTCTCAACGTCTTGCCACCAAGGATGCCGGTGCCATCTCTGGTCTAGATGTTCTCCGTATCATCAACGAGCCCACTGCCGCTGCCATCGCCTACGGTCTTGACAGGCAATCCAGCACAGAAAAGAACGTCCTTATCTTCGATCTTGGAGGAGGAACTTTCGATGTGTCTCTCCTCAACATCACTGGTGGTGTCTTCGCCGTTAAGGCCACCGCTGGTGACACTCACTTAGGTGGTGAGGATTTTGACAACAACCTCTTGGACCACTTCAAGAAGGAGTTCCAGAAGAAGACCAAGCTCGACATCTCCGACGATGCTCGTGCTATCCGTCGTCTACGATCTGCTTGTGAGCGTGCTAAGCGCACTCTGTCCAGTGTTACCCAGACTACCGTTGAGGTCGACTCTCTGTTCCAGGTCCGTACCTTCTCTTGTAACCATATTTGCGTTTGCTAAACATAATGATCTGTAGGGTGAGGACTTCTCTGCCAACATCACCCGTGCTCGTTTTGAGGAGATCAACGCCTCGCTGTTCAAATCCACCATTGACCCCGTAGAGCGGGTGTTGAAGGACGCGAAGATGCCCCGTGACAAGGTCGACGACATTGTCTTGGTCGGTGGTTCTACCCGTATCCCCAAGGTCCAGTCGCTCGTCTCTGAGTACTTCGGCGGTCGTCAACTTAACAAGTCGATCAACCCCGATGAGGCCGTTGCGTACGGTGCTGCCGTCCAGGCTGCTGTCCTCACTGGCCAGACCTCTGAAAAGACTGCCGATCTCCTCCTCCTTGATGTTGCCCCCCTCTCCCTTGGTGTTGCCATGCAGGGTGACATCTTCGGTGTTGTTGTTCCCCGTAACACCCCCATCCCCACCAACAAGTCAAGAACTTTCACGACTGTTGAAGACAACCAGACCACTGTCACCTTCCCTGTGTACGTATTTTCTTTCCCCGTGCCATAGTCTATACTAATACATTTCTCTAGTTACGAGGGTGAGCGGACACAGTGCCGTGACAACCGATTGCTCGGTGAATTCGAGCTGAACGGCATTCCCCCCATGCCCCGTGGCCAGGCCGAGCTTGTCACCACCTTCGAGGTCGATGCCAACGGTCTGTTGAAGGTTACTGCTCAGGACCGCGCGTCTGGCCGCAAGGCCCAGATCAGTAAGTGGCCATTCTAGTTCACTCCCACAACCTAGCTAATATCGCAATCAGGCATCACCAACTCCGTTGGTCGTCTCTCCTCTGCTGAGATCGATCAAATGATCAAGGATGCCGAGCAGTTCAAGCAGGCTGACAAGGACTACTCCGCTCGTCATGAGGCGAAGTCCGACCTCGAGGCGTACATCCACCAAGTGGAGAACACTATCACCTCGCCCGAGATCAGCATGAAGCTCAAGCGTGGTGCCAAGGCCCAGGTCGAGGCTGAGCTTGCGCGTGCTCTTGAGAAGCTCGAGATTGAGGACTCCGGTGCTGATGAGCTCCGAAAAGCACAATTGGGCATTAAGCGTGCCCTGCAAAAGGCTACTGCTGGTCTCCGGTGAGCATAGCTGCACGTCGTTTGCGGGTGACGTTATTGCGGGATGGCTCTACTTTTGTTACCTTGTTGTCACACCTTTCATGCTTTGTCGAGTACGCACCCAGAAGTTTATTGCAAGTGATATAGCATATTTGTTTTTCCTTGGCTCTATTCCGCGTACCATTGCGAACTGGCACCGTATGATCTCGTACTACATAAGGCTACATGAGACGAACACACCCACAAGTGCGACGAACGCTTGAACAATGCGCAACTACGACACGGCTTTGTGAACCTGTAGTCCGATCTCTAATATCCACAACTCCTCGTCAGCTCCGTCGCATAGGGCCTGTCAGCCTCAGCGAATATCAAAGCACATTTGGACTTCTTCTGTGCTGCTAGACTGGGGTGGTCGACGACGAGATCATGTAGCTGGCATGGCGAAGCTTCAGTGAGACGAAATAGGTGAATATGATTCAAGATACACACCTGCGACAAGATCTGAGCAGCGGAATAGCCTTCCCTGACAATCTCTTTGACTTTGCTTCTGATTACGTTGAAATCTTGTGCTTTCTTCGCCGCTCCGTCATCGATATCCATGTCATCAACGATATCAATCCCTAGTGTAGCGGCAAGCGTGTTGGTCACTGCATCTGGGACGACACCGGCAATCTCTTGGATGTCGAAGGGTGTTATGGGCGTTGGAGGGGTCGTTGATGTTGACAAACGTGAAGCGGACTGCAGGTATGTTATAGATCTTCGAAGGTCACCTTGCGAGGTACTAATGAGGGTCTTGACCACCTCGTCCGACACCGTGATATTCTCTGCACTGGCAATATATTTCAGACGGTCAGACGTGGATGTTGGATCCAATGGTCTGAATCGGAATTTCGAGCATCGAGATGCAAGTGGGTCAATGATCCTGTGTTAATGTGGTCAGAGACTGTCCCCAGATTACGCGTGTAGACACCACACCTCGTGACATAGTTGCATACTAAGCAGAATCGTGTGATTCGTGCATATGTCTCCATGATTCGCCTGAGGGCGGCTTGCGCATCCTGCGTCATGGAGTCGGCTTCATCGAGGATGATAATCTTATACGGGGGACATGGGTAGACCTGCCCATCGGACGCCACCGCCTGCGCTCGCGGTGTCTGTCGCGCAAAGTTCTTGATCTTGTCACGAACAATAGCGATACCTCTTTCGTCGGAGGCGTTCAGTTCGAGGACTCTCGATCGGAAGTTATCCGGACTACGTCGTTGGTTCAGTGCGTGTAGGCAGATGGGTAAAGGACACTGACACACCCGAATAATTGTCGCGCCAATGCCAGAATTGTGGAGGTTTTGCCCGTTCCAGGCGGGCCATAGAACAGCATATGAGGTAGCTATTGTAAGTCAGGACAAGGTCATCTGTTTCTGTGGGATATCTCGTACATTTGTTGATGTGAGTGTCCTCCGAAGTACTGCTACTGTATGCTCTTGAGCAGAAACATCGTCTATGGTTTTGGGGCGGCTGTGGTTTGCTTAGTGGACGAACGAAAGCAAGTTTGTATTCGAGACATACTATTTCTCTACCCATGGCTGTAGTGATGGATCAACATTCGTCGCTTTAGTAGCAGCTTTTGCGGTTGGCTTTTGAAAGAAAGACATGATGGAGGAGAAGGTAATTGGCCAGGATGTAACGACTTCACGCGTACGACGCGACACGTCACATACAGGTCACATCCCGACGCGCCGTGACGTCCAGCAAGCGGAAACGCGACTTGACTACAAACCACATCCTTCCACGAACATTGGCTTCATGATACACGTCCTCGTAGATTGAGATATGACGGATCAAAACAAAGGACTTTCTTCTACCCCTGGTAAGACCCATGCTACTCCGAAAGACACGCCGAAAGGTACGTGCCTCGAATCCGAGTCCTACTGTGAAAGTATTGACTCGCGACAGTGCCCTCAGCGAATTCCGCCAAACCCTCTCTAGTCGAACTCAAAAATGGGAAACTGAATCTGAAGCAGAGGATACTAGCGTTCGAGAAGATGTCGGAGACGATGCAAGGTACGTAGACTCATAATGACCCGCGTCCAAACGTCTGATATAGGTTCGCCGCTTCAGAAATCGTACAATTCCGAGAGATGTTGGAAAGAAGGATTGAAGAGAAGCTGCCTCCTCTCGAAGATATCTCCGATGAATTCAAACCTCTCATCGCGAAATTGTCTCACGAAAGGTGAGCAGTGTCGAGCGCATATATATCTTTTGATGGCAAACCTGCAATAGTGACAAGAACATTGTGGCGTTGGCAAAACATCTCCACGGTCAACTTATACCCGCAATAGACGAGGAGGATGAAGAGGCTATGTCGGCTTCTGCAGCTGCTTTGCCTCTACCAACACTTGACAGAGCGGCGAAGGCAGTCGCTGAGCGCGTAGATTATGGCTTGGATACCACTGCTGCTCAGGGAGCACGTATACCCGCGGGATGGCACATATGGAGATGGGAAGTAAAGCAGGAATTCCGGAGCTGGCTGCCTAAGGCCGCGAAAGAGAAGGTTGAGGTGCGATTGGCGGAGCGGATACAGGTACGTCTTACATGACCAATCTCACGCGTATAGAGATGCTGGATTCAATTTACAGGCCAAAAATGATGTGCAGACTCTATTCGAATCTCTTCCTGAACAAGAGCGCAAGTCCATTCTCAATATTAAGGACAAATCATTGCAGACGCCTAAGGCGGTGACTGTGGATGCACTTGTGAATCCAAGCTCGCCTTCCAGAAGTAAGAATGCGGTCAAGAACAGCTCCGCATCTGAGAAGATCACAGTGAGTCAAACTGCAGCTCTGTCAAAATCATGTTCTAACTTGTTCCAGATCGACTTGACCACTTCTTCCGAAAATACCGTACAAAATGGACCTGGTCGACCGAAGAAGCCCACAGATCCCGAGAAGGCCGCGAAGGTATGCATAGCGTGCTGAACAACTTGCAGTCTCCGGCTAATTTCCACGTTAGGAGAAGGAGAAGGAAGATAAGAAACTAGCGAAGATTGAGAGAGAGAAGAAAGAGGAAGCTGCACAAGCCAAATCACGCTCACTCATGGCCAATTTCTTTGGCAAGACTAAGGCTAAGGAGCCCGCGACCAGTCGTTCCTCATCTCTCACCAAGGAGGTCATCCCAAATATCGCAGGTCCTTCTAACTCGCAATCAGACTACGCGAAGACGTTCAGGCCCTTCATGATCAAGCGGGATGTCGACCTAGCCCCGATAAACTGGTCTCAACAACACAGGAAGGCGCGGAAGTTCCGTGAAGATCGCATTGCAGGAACCGCTGTGATCGTCATTGACGACGACGAAGAACGAGACTCTCGTGAGAACGCGATGCAAGATGTTCAACCGACGGCTGACCTCGGTCAACTCACTGCTCAAGGTCGGTTCCTCTAAGATTGATTCGTGCCTTTGCTCAAATAGTACTGCAGAACGGTTAAGTCAGTCCCTATTGTTGGCATTGCGGTCGGCTCGACGCTGTTCAGCTGCACCATCAGGCCTCAAATCATATCACCCGCATGTCATTCGGAATATCCTGAATCAACTCAATGAAGCTGAGATAGCGGGTGATGTCCAACGCGTCCGTTCACTGTTGTCGCTGCTTCGCGACCGACGTGCAATACCCGCTAAAGTATTGATATTCACCGAGGATGCACGGCCTGGATACTTTGGCACTTGGACGCGTAATTCGCGCGAAGTCGGACCTCGGACTCCTTTTGCTCGAGACGTCGTTGCACTGGACTACACATACGACAGCGGGGAAGAGTGGGAAGAAGAGAGCGGCGAGGCGGATGATGTCGTCGAGGACGCAGAGGAGGACGATGCTGGAGAGGAACCAGATTCTGACCTTGACAGTTGGCTCGTTGAGGATGACGAGGTGGAGGAGCCAGGTACTCCGATAGAGGACCGTGAGCTCTCTCCCGGTATGCCACCAGTGCTACCCTCGTTACCGGCACCCAAACGCAAGCCTCATGATGAGCCGACCAAGAAGTCGACTAAGCGGCGAAAAGTTGTGGTTCCTCTGGTTCCCTTCACCAAGGGTCCATGCTGGGAGAACGAAATCGGGAGTTGTAGCTACGACGCGTTCAAGCAGTATCGGGTTGAACTTCTGAATGGTGAGCTTGTGCTGTAAGGGTGATCGATAGGATCATTCCATAATCTGACCTGCTTGCCTTCTCCAGATACACCGTTCCCTATCGACCCATTCAAGTATGTCGCTAGACCGGTGCAAATCCCGCTCCAGGACCGCAAAATCATTGCTGGTACAGTCACAGGGCAGCCTCCAGATACCCAATTTGCCATCCCAGCACTTCCCGGTCGATTGGTGAAGCACACACCCGACGCTTCTACCTCTCAAAACGCCTCTCCTTCGGCGAAGCGTAGCCCCGTCGTAGTCGCTCCCAAGACGCCTTTCCCTGACGCACATCTTCCGATCCTTGTCGCCAAGATTCAATCGATGCAGACCGGTAATATTGCTGGTATCGTTGAGACGGTATACCAGGATCTGCGAATACACAAAGTGAAGAAGAATGCCATCGAGGCGAAGCTCAAGGAGATCGGGGAGAAGTCGAAGGAGACGAAACTATGGGTGGTGAAGCCGGAGTTCTTGGTAAGATCAACAGCGTTTCCCTGCTGATGCTATGCTGATCAATCGTCCAACATTTGCAGCCGATGAAGTTATCGTAGCTTCTCTTGAGCATCTCATGTAATTATATAGTACATTCCTTGTGTGTATGATGGATACTAAATTATAAGCTTCTCTAATTTAATCCACGACTTACATATCATGAAGAGGCAAGTTTCCAGAGGTTGTGAGAATGTTCGTATGGAGATTTATCGTCCCGAAAATCGACACAATGAACATCGCCAGATTGTGCACCTGGAGACGGCATAAACATTGTGCTTGCCCATGTGTGACAATGACTTACGAACAAGCATCTTCACAACGCGTCCATCTTGATCTGCAACGACTTCAAACCCGAGTCCTTTGTACATGGCCAACCGCAAGCTGACATAAAAATTAGTTTGTTTGTGTCGGCGATCACCAACAGTACACTTACGCTGTTGCATCGAGCTCATGTTCCGCAGCAGGGTCAGACTCTTCAAGTGCTTGAGTCTCTACTTTTAATCGTGCCAGTTCTGCTTCTTTACCAGCCAGTGCACTCTCCGCATCATTGATGGCTTTCGCTAGGGATAGTCTGGACGCGTCAAGCTCGTTGATGGTGGCCGCGTGCTGCGCGAGGGAGGGTACCGTCTCGGGTCTACTAGAAGACTTCCGAGCAGCATCCAGAATACCGGCGAGAGCTATGTTCACGAATCAGTCTTTAGAATAGATCACGGATACATGAAAAGTAAAACGTACCCCGTAGTTTCATATGCGTTTCCTCCAGCTCTTTCTTGCGCAGAGCCTCGGTGGTGGACATACGTTCCTCTGCAGCCGCAATGGTCAAGTAGTCCTCCTCCGGGTCAAGGATGGGAACCATGTCCCGGATGGCCTGACTGGAAAGGGTATCACGACGAGCTAATTCCTTTCAGAAAGATGCATCCTACATGGTATCCTTCACATCGATAGTCATGTTGCGTGCTAAAGCAGTCCAAAGAGGTCCTGGCTGAAAGCGTAACTCGAACCAAACGAGTCAACTCAAAGTCAACTCGTGAGTACACGCGACGCGTCACCTGCACATGATCGTGACTGTTTCCGTTTCGGGGGTCAAACAGACTCGGATCCAGCCGCGGAAATGGTTTCCCGGGTTTTTCGGATGCGCCGATCAGGAAAGCCGAATGGTTGCCGGAAGGCGATGATGATACGAGCACGGAGATTAGATAAACTGATTGAGATCATCTCACCGTGTCCACCCTGTGCCCAAGAGCCGATGACAGCGCTTTCCTCCAACCATTGAACTGTGTGCCCAGAATCACAAACAGCCGATACGACGACCGGTCCTTTTCACGTCCTACATTTCACTTTGCCAACATGGAGGTGCGTACTTAATCACAATGTTTACCGCGATCTAATCCACCATCGTGCAGGGCATCCTGGACTTCTCGCGCGAGTTCGATGTGTCTCTCATGGACAAGGTTGTAATGGCGTTCTACTCTGGGTCGGGGCAAGAGGTACGTTGTAGGCTTACATGATTGTGGAGACTTGTTCTGACATGTCTTCTTTGTTTGAAGCAACAAATGGCCCAGCAAGTATTGACACAATTTCAGGAGAATCCCGATGCCTGGACGCGAGTACCCGACATCTTAGAGAAAGGCGGTAACCCACAGTCAAAGGTGAGAGGATCTATGCACTTGCATTTTCATCTGGCTCACTTATTGTGACGTGATATTCAGTACATTGGTCTGCAAATCTTGGAAAAGCTCATCACAACGCGATGGAAATCCCTGCCAGACGGTCAACGACAAGGTACGTCGCGCACAGCATATGTCAAGAGAACTTCACGACTCACAGTGCTACCAGGTATCCGCAACTTCATCGTCGGAATCACTGTTAAGGTCGCATCGGATGAGACCATGCTCCGGAGAGAAAAGACCTATGTGAACAAGCTGAATCTTGCCCTTGTACAGGCAAGTCACACGAATATGGGGTCCTCACAATGCTCCTTACTTACTCCTATCCGTTGTCGACAGATTCTGAAGCAGGAGTGGCCACACAATTGGCCAACATTCATCAGCGAGCTTGTGGAGTCTTCGAAAACCAACCTTTCTCTATGTGAGAACAACATGGTCATTCTCAAACTGCTCTCCGAGGAAATCTTCGACTATTCGGCGGAGCAAATGACCCAAGCAAAGGTCAAAAACCTGAAAAACCAGATGTGTGGCGAGTTCTCGGAGATCTTCAAGTTGTGCTCGGAGATCTTGGAAGAGGCTCAGAAGACATCCTTGATCAGGGCCACTCTAGAGACACTCTTGCGCTTCTTGAATTGGATTCCTCTGGGTTATATATTCGAAACCACGGTCATCGACCTGCTTTTGACTCGCGTACGTCTACGTCTTCTATCATTCATGATCTCGGTGTGTTTCTAATTATTTTTGGCAGTTTCTGGAGGCACCAGAGTTCCGTAATGTTACGCTGAAATGTCTAGCAGAAATTGCGGCACTCAATGTCGGTCCGGAGTACGACCCCAAGTTCGTCATTCTATTCGCGATGGTCATGACTTCGATCAACCGCATGATCCCTCCGAGCACAAACATTGCTCAAGCATACGCCAATGCTACCGACTCGGGACAAGAACTCGTCCTGAACATTGCATTATTCCTTTCAAATTTCCTGGGAAACCATCTCCGCGCAGTTGAGACGGAGCCAAACCGGGATGTGCTCTTGAACGCACATCTGTATATGGTGAAGGTCTCACAAGTTGACGAGAGAGAAATCTTCAAGATCTGTCTGGAATACTGGCTGCGTCTTGTTTCTGAGCTCTACGAGGAGATTTCGAGTCTTCCTATTGGCGACAGCGGGCTCTTGATGGGTCTCAGTCTTGGCGGCTCCAGCCAGAATATGCTCAATGGCATGGCCCTCAGGAAGAATATCTATAGCGATGTCCTGTCCAACTTGAGGCTTGTCGTAATTGAGAAGATGGTCAAGCCAGAAGAGGTCCGTTTGTTGCATCACTTCTGTCACCTTTCGACTTATCTTTGTCTCTCTAGGTGCTTATTGTTGAGAACGAGGAAGGTGAAATCGTGCGCGAGTTCATGAAGGAGAGCGATACCATCGTGCTGTACAAGTCCATGCGCGAACTTCTTGTCTACCTCACACACTTGGACGTAAGCGACACAGAGACCATTCTTACAGAGAAACTGGCGAAGCAAGTAGATGGGTCGGAGTGGTCATGGCAGAACCTCAACACACTTTGTTGGGCTATTGGTTCCATTTCCGGAGCAATGAGTACGTTCCTTACTATTTCGATACATCTCAACTGACATTTGACTCCGCAGATGAGGAGACGGAGAAGCGGTTCCTCGTCACAGTCATTAAGGACCTCCTTGGCCTCTGCGAGATCAAGCGTGGTAAAGATAACAAGGCCGTCGTTGCCTCTGACATCATGTATATCGTCGGACAGTATCCTCGGTTCCTGAAAGCACATTGGAAGTTCTTAAAGACTGTGGTGAACAAGCTATTCGAGTTCATGCACGAGACACATGAAGGTTAGTTCTTTTCTTCTATTCGTACCGTTACAGTTCTCGCCTCTATCATCTTATGTTATAATTTATTGCTGGAATTCTAACGTCCAATACCCAATTTAGGTGTACAGGACATGGCGTGCGATACCTTCATCAAGATTGCGCAGAAATGTCGCCGACATTTTGTCATGCAGCAGTCAGGAGAACAGGAGCCTTTTGTGGATGAGATTCTTCGCCTGCTGCACCGGATAACAGTGGACCTTTCGGCACAGCAAGTATGTATTATTGCTTTGCTTGTTCAATCTTGTTCATTGATTGTCATACTTTTAAACAGGTTCACACATTCTACGAGGCGGTGGGATACATGATCTCAGCACAGCCCAACAAGCCTCAGCAAGAAAAGCTCATTAACAAGCTGATGGAACTACCGAACAGCGCTGTACGTCTTAACTTGGTTGTAATGCCTCTTTCTCCTACTGACTTGATACTTGATATCAGTGGGACAATCTCATGTCACAAGCTGCACAGAGTATGGACGTTCTCAGCAGCATGGACAATATCAAGATATTGGCGAACGTACTGAAAACGAATGTTGCCGCATGCACATCGATTGGCACGTTTTATCTGCCCCAGATTGGCCGCATCTTCTTGGATATGCTAGGACTTTACAAAGCCGTCAGCGGCATAATCAGTGAATCCGTTGCTCGGGAGGGTACTTGTGTCCGCTTCTATTCATCTTTGCCTTGCAACTCATTGTTTGTTAGGTTTGATTGCGACGAAGACTCCAAAAGTACGACAGCTGAGGACGATCAAGAAGGAGATTCTGAAGCTCATGGAGACTTTCATTCGCAAAGCCGAAGACCTTGAGACGGTCAACAACAACTTCATGCCACCACTGCTTGACGCCATTCTCGGCGATTACAACCGCAATGTTCCTGCTGCTCGAGACGCGGAAGTCCTCAACGTCATGGCCACCATCATTGGTCGACTAGGAGTAAGCAGGGTTCTACACACTTACCGGATCAATACTTATCACGCGTTTGGTAGCCTTTACTGACACCACAAGTCCCCGCTGTGCTGGATGCTGTATTCGAACCAACGCTTAACATGATCAACCAGGACTTCGCTGAATTCCCGGAGCACCGAGTGGGATTCTTCAAGCTGCTGCGCGCTATCAACTTGAACTGTTTCCCTGGTCAGTACATTCGTTTTCGTTTGTAAAATATAACGGAGCTGACGTTCAAGTGGATTTCTACAGCGCTGTTGAGTATATCTCCTCCGCAGTTCAAGTTGTTCATGGATAGTATCATCTGGGCTATCAAGCACACAATGCGTGATATTGCGGAGACTGGTCTGAACGGTATGTCGCCCAAGGGGATGCGTACTTCATGATACTAAAATGCATCGTCTAGTATGCTTAGAAGTAATCAACAACTTCGCCAACGCCGACCCAACGGTGAAGAATTCCTTCTTCCAGCAGTATTTCCTCAGCATTATGCAAGACATATTTTTCGTCCTTACCGACACCGACCACAAGAGCGGATTCAAGCTGCAGAGCGTTCTTCTTGCTCGCATGTTCCAGCTGGTGCAAACAGATCAGATCACTGTCCCATTGGATCCAACGCAGGTTGCCGATTCAGGTATCAGCAACTCGCAGTTTTTGTCGGAGTATACTGCCAACCTCTTGAAGAACGCCTTCCCTCATGTGCAAAAGTCAGTTCGTTGATACTATGTAGCGCGAACACCCGCTGACTTAATTCATAGCTCCCAAATCCAGACCTTCGTGTTGGGCCTGGGAGAATTCCACAGCGATATCAACCGCTTCAAGCTGGCACTTCGCGATTTCCTTGTGCAACTCAAGGAATTCTCGGGAGACAACGCGGAGCTCTTCCTGGAGGAGAAGGAGGCTGAAGCTACGAGGAAAGCGCAGGAAGAACGTGCTGCGGCCATGCGTATTCCCGGAATGCTGAAACCTTCACAACTAGAAGACAAGGACGAGGACATTTGAGCATGGAGCCAACGGAACATTTTCTAGTCATGTTCAGTACGCATTGCATATCCTTCTATCTGAAAACTCTTGTATGCTTCACTGTGTGCTACCTTACCCTTACCACATCTTGTTTCCGTCCTCATTGGTGTCGTCTCATCGTACCTTCGCTCTCGTCATATTGTCTGTCTGTCGCATCGATGTAACACTAGCTTAGCTCAACGAATACGAAGAAGTAATGTATTACTATGTCAACTAAACTACCAGATGTTCAAAGCGAATACTGTACGATTTAGACCAAAGCGGATTATAAAAGCAGAAGGGTAAGTAAGGAGAAGGTAAGGCAAGGTAGTAGGGATATCGATAAATATTAAGGATGGTGAGTAAATGCAGTCTCAAGCACAGACATCGTTGTCAAAGTCCCATCGACATGCGCCGCCATCCTTACAGTACTTTTTCTCCGCACATGTGAGCTCAGTCCGTTGCATCTTGTGAGACACAAGAACAACGGGTGGCGCAATGAGGGGGCGAGCGTCTCCACTGAGATACGCATCGCCCGTGTCCACAGAGGGAGCAGGTATCTGATGCCTGTAAATCCCAAAATGAGATAAAAGACGACAAGGCAGTGGCATACAACTTACGCGAGTCGGACATGTTCAAGAACGCTGGAGAGTGATGCCCTCGTGGCGGTACGATGGATTGTGCACCGCGCACAGGACCATGGAAGCTTCGAGAGCAGGGCGGTGTCTGCATGGACTGCCTCGGCCAGCTCTGAAGCTTTCGAGGCCTGAGCATCACTGACTTTCTCCCATTGCGCCTCATTTTGGTCGATAGCCGAGTGAAGAAGGCGACGGTGCTCAATCTGCATTGAAGAATGAGCGAAGTGAATAGAGCGAGGGAGATCATACTGACCGCGCCGCGCCAGTCCATGATGATTCGGACGCCATCTCTACTGCAAGTCTTGCAACAGACCCGGGCGGGAGAGTCGGACATATCTGTCTCATCTATCTCGTCCGGGTTTTCTTCGCAGATCTCGATAATGTCTCTGGCAATTCGGCAAGTAGGGCTAGCGACCAAATTGTTGCATGTCCAGTTGCGAGAGCCTGCCATCCCGAAGACGGTATCCAGATACAGATACGCGGCGTCATTGATGTCGAATCCACGATAGTAGCGGTATCTGAGACATTCGTGAGCAGTGACGGCAGGATACTGCATAGCCTTCTGTCCGCATTGCGAGCAGTCGAAGAAACACGCTGCGTCGAATGCGCTCAAGTTTTGAGTCAAGAAAGAGTCGGGAGTGTAGATACACGAGAGTCGCAGCACCACGTTGGTTTTCCAGTCGCGAGTGATTTTGTCGAGCTGATCTTTGAGTGCGGCGAAGTCCTCGCGAGTGACGTCTGTTGAACTTGGGGCTTCCGCGAGCTGTCGAATCTTGGGCATCATGGCATAGTCAACGAAGTCAGGATCGTAGTCAGAGAACGTCGTCCGGAGGGCAGACAAGTGCTCTCGGAGAACGCTGATCAAGTGATTCAGACGTGCTTTGAATTGTGATTTCCTGACGTTGATGAGGCGTGTCTTCCTAGAAGCCTTCATGAGTTCGATCAAGGGGTTCTCCACTTCGGGCCAGGCTGGTAACGAAGTTTTAGGAGATGTTGGTTCTCGAGCCAGGTACCACTCACTCTTGTCACTGACGCGCTTTAGCTGACGGACCGATGCGTGCTGCTTGAGTTGCCAATAGTTACCTTGTTTCATCTCGTCAAGCTCTGGTCCCCAACCAAGCCCAATGAGTCTCTCGATAACCCTGTGCGGTTCGCATGATCGTATGTCAAAGAAGGAGGGAAAGCCTATCGTCAACTCAGGACGTACATATCGAGTTTCTGATCTTTCACAGCCTTGAGCTCAGCTTCTCGAGACGCTCTTCGACCTGCCACATATTGTGCAATCTGTTCGGAACACTGTATTCAAGTCGGTTTTCAGTTGCCTCTTCGAAGTACAGTATCGTGAACAACTAACCTGCCTGATCTTATGCACGCGTTCGCGCTGTACCTCCTTAAATTCCTCACGAGCGGCCTCGTCATTGGGAAGAGCCAACCACTTCTCCCATACACCTTCGACCTCAGGCTTGTGGTACAAAAGTCTGCGACGTTCTATGAGAGATATCAGTATACTTCTCGCATGGACACCGGGCATCTAGATACATACCACCAGGTACAGTGCAAAACATATCGTCCGTCAAGCCACCATCATAGCCCCCACGACCACCGAGTAAGTAAGATTCGACACACCTAGGCAAGGTCAGTTGGAGATACTGAAATACGAGCATGGAAGCTACTCACTGAGCTTTCTTGCAATTGTTGCAATAGCGGATCGAAAAGGGTATGATGATGTTTTGGATGTTTGTCGTGAGGCATTGCTGTAGATACATCAGTACCATACAAGAGTTCATATAGAAGATGAGACTTACGTGACAATTCGAGCTGAACATCAGATTGGCGTATGCTGGCTCGCTCATGTATGGCGGACAATCCGGTAGACCGGCTACGTTCTGTCTCGCGCTTTTCCATATGCCAACAGTGTTTGGGTTCAGCATGAGACGACGGAAGGCCTTTGATGTTCTTGCAAGATGCAGAAGGTCGAGCGGAGATAGGTGCTGGAATATCTGTGGATACCAGTGGGCATACATGAACGTCATGGTAGCAATTAATATCATCGCGAGACGTACCTCATGAAACATGTCGATCGGTAAGTTGGGAAGATTTTGGAGAAGTCCTTTCCATTTGCGCGTACCAGAGCGCGCGACTTGCGATCCATGACCGTCTATGGTATCGATGCTCTTGTGCGTGACCTTAGACTTCTTCGTACGCGGAGCCATGATGAAATGAAAGAGGTAAAGGGTTGGGAATGTAGAGTATGGGGATTAAGTAGCTCCTCGATGTCAGGGGTAGGCTAAGTTCTAGATGCAAAACTGTCTTTGCACCCACAAAGCACAGACAGAGGAGAAATTGGCTTTAGCTTCCAAGCATGATGAAGAAAGAGCTTCAAAGCACATACCGGTCCTGATGGATATCTTAATCTTACGGTAGCCACCAACTCTACCCAATCATCTATGAAGCCCAAAGTAGTGATGGTTGGGGAAAAAGAAAGTGAAGTGGCGAGTCGGGAACGATTGGCGAGACTCAAAGCTTTTACCGACCTCCGGCGCGTCCCAAAATGAGATTGATCGGACCCCGATCTTTTAGACGCCCATTATAAAGTTGCATGCGCCCTCGCACGTGATTTATTCCCTTATTCGGCGATCGCGTTTGTGGCTGAAGAATGCACGGCGTCGGATATCGAATCTTTGAGCAACTCTTCATACTACCTGAGGCGGAACTTGAGTCTGGGTCAGCAATAATGTTCAAAAAGTGAGTGTAATGCTTCGATGTTCTCGGAGACCGTGTCTAGAGCTGAACGGAATTACAGGTTCTCGCCGTCGACGGATGTTTCTGGTCAAACCAGTGTGAAGACATCGGTCCAGCGATCCATTCGTAGCGGCATCCTATCGCAATGGTCAATAGACCAGGATACTCTAGAGTCAATATGGCCGAAGAAGGAGCCTCTGATCTTGGTGAAATGGTCAGCGCATTCCACCTTACGATGCCCGCTCTGCACTGACGTTCGGTGTCCGTGATATCACTGTCCATGATAGCAGAGAACATATCTCCATCTACACGCTACACGGCGAACCCCTCTTCTTCCAGCACTTTGATGGGCCCTTCTACCCCACGTTACGGATGGTTCACAAATGTACGTCAAAGCATATACCTTGAGGTCGATCGCACTCATCCATCGTTCCTGCTTTCGTTGTCCTGCAGATCCTTTCCTGCTACCCATGGTGCGAGTAGATCGCGGGGCCATTCGTTTCCTGCTTGCTGGCGCACATATGATGTGTCCCGGCCTCACCTCGAAAGGGGGCTATCTCCCACCGCCGGATAAGGAGATTAAAGCGGGCACACCTGTTGCCATTTTCGCAGAGGGTAAGGAACACGCTGTGGGTTTGGGTATAACCAAGATGGATACGGAGGAGATGCGGAGAGTCAACAAGAACACAGGCATAGAGACCGTAACATACCTCGGCGACGACTTGTGGGCATTGCAGAAGTTGTGACTGTTGCAAACGTACGTGGAGAGTTGTAAGTTGTATCATTGATATATTTCTAGCGGTTGTCAGATATCCATTTCCGTATCTATGGACATTCTGAACCGTCTACTCAGGCTTTATCTGTTCATTTGTCTCAAGTGACCTCAGAGTTTTGTCACCGTCTTGATCTGCGCAACACCTGACCACGTTTCACAGACGGTGATCAAGCAGCAGCAACAGCCGTTTGCAAAAGAGTGATTGGGTATTTGACTTAGTATGTTGTGAACGTGTATCTCTCACCCAACACGCTGCTTGCACAAGGCAGATTTTGGCAGTTCCTGCTCGATCGTAATAAACGTAATGAGACTTGCCTTGTGGACAACATAACATCCGATCGAACTCACCTCTTTCATCCGTTGAATTGTCTCTCAAACACATGTCTTTATCGCTGGCCAGCACCTCAGATTGTGCCATCGTGTTGAGAACTTTTCTACAGAGGACTCAGAGAAGCATATGATACCGCCTCAGCAATCCTTCGAACAAATTTTCACAAAGCAGGATTACCTAATGGTAAGATTCTAGCATCCTCCTCATTGCATTCGCGCTGGTGTACTCCTGATTCCTGACCTTTCGTCAGCAAAACGCCCTCGATAACGGACACCTTAATTGTCTTTGGTCTAGATCGCGGTCACGGTTAATGAAACCTTAGAACTGGGGCCTCGCCATCCATGATTTCCTCAAACAGCGCGACTTTTGCGTACATTGATAGCGCCTTCACACCTGCACGTCCGCGAAAAAATCGCAAGAACAGGACAGGCAACATTCGGATAGCTCCAGAGATCGCGTTAGAACGCACCCGACAGGAGCTGATACCAGGCAATTGGCTGACGAAGTGTCAAGGTGCGTACGGCCAGCCGTTTGGTCCGTTCCCGAGTTCGTTGCCAATGGCTCTTCACTTCAGATCTTCTTTTGGAGACATTGCAGCTCTTGTCAGTCAGCTCTCCCGAGGTACTGTGTCTCGGACTTGGAAGCCCTTCTTCCTCTCGTGACGCACGAGCGCAGCTAGTCCTTTTGCTCGAAATCTGCGCAAAGATCTCTCTAGTGTGTGCCATGGGTTCCCCATATTCGTGTCCTGTCATGCCAATCTTAACCGTGCATGTGCTACAGCCTCTCAACAAAGTATCCGTGTACGACCCAGCCTTCTCGGAAGAGGATGAACGCCTTCTGGATGGACTCAGCATCCGACGTCTGACCGAAAACAGAGCATGTTCACATTCCCCTTCACACAGCTTTCCTTGTCCTGATTGCGCTGATCTGCAGAACGCGGCGTACCTGTTATCAATTCCAACGATTGTATACATGCCCCACTGCGATCTACAATTATACGAGAACTTGCTCCATGAGAACTGGTCAACCGACCGGATGTCTCGCGTCCTCCTTATCGCGAACCGCTTGAGCGAATATGTTGATAGGTGGGCATCATTGTTCTACTGCCCCCTCCCTCCACGCACGCGCCCCTTCAAACATGCTATCAAGCGCTATCTTTCTATCTTCTCTGCGCGTCGGAGGAGGAGGGCTCGATAACCTGAGCCTGTGTCATCTATCATGGTATCCTGACTTTGTTCTCACTTCCTCCCAGTATCCCTTCACACAAGCTGGCCGTCGAATTTCCTTGCATATCCCGTATCGGTGAGAGCACTATCACTTGACTCCCATCACGGGGGTCGCTATCTCCATCCCTCCGGCGGCTCATGTCATTTTCCCCGTTCTTTCATGCTCGGTGTCGTTCTGCGTTACCCGCCCGTGACCGCGTTACATGCATTCCGTTGCCCCGCTCGATAGCGCCGATTCTCACCTCCCGACCGTTGCCGCCGTGCGCGTCACACACGACCGCATTCACCAACCTCTCCATGCAATACGTTCGGGCACAGGACGTACCGCCTGCGGAGAACACCTTCTGGGATCTTCCTGACAGGCCGGCATAGGGAGCATGTCAACAGCGGAGATAGTACCACAGGGCAACAGGTGGCGACGAAAAGCCCACAGGGCCATCATTGTATCGTAGACACGACCCCTGCTGGGATCCACGTCGGTTGTTACACGGGTACCGTTCTCTCACTCGCGAACTGGTGTGCTCCATCCCGAGGCTTGTCAAGGTCAAGGGGAGCGTACCCGGTCAAGTGGCACCTGTGGTTCTCCGCGTTTGATGCGCACGGTAGAACCCCCGAGTGGCGTATACATGGCATACCAAGCATAGTGCGCATCATAGGCCTCTGTAGCATGTAACTTTAGAACGAGCAGACGACTCGGACTCACACGACGCCCTCATCTCATCAGTTGATGACCAAAATCTTCGAAAGTTGGACCGAACGACCGACCGGTGTGACTGTGTGTGGCCCCAGAATCATAAAACGACCGTTCTGATCTTCTCGATCGCTGCGTCCAATTCCGACGTTGCGTATCGCGGGTGCGCCCGGAGAGGATGTCTCCGAAGACCTCGATTTTAGGTTTAAACACCATTCCAGTCACCCCCTCGGCGGGCGAGGCCACGGAAGATCATTTGACGAAAAATTGATGAGTCACGCCAGTGATCCCGCGCGACACACTCCTGCCGCCTACGCATTGCGCAACGATATCGAATTACGATACGATTGGCGATAAACGAAGGCGTAACCCTGTATGCACAATAAAGACCAACAACAGACCAGGAAACATTATGAGACATGGGGTAGGGGAAGCATAAGGGGGCAATAGGGTAGAGCAGTAGCGGAACGATGATGATGCAGATGGAGGCGAGCAGACAAATATACATGCAAAACGACTAGCATTCTTGGCAAACAGGACGACGATAAGCACGAACGCCTTCGCGGCGTTGATCAGAAGGGAATGGGAGAGGGTCAAGCTCAAAGGATGCGAAAAAGGAATCGTCCTTGTTAACATAGATATGGGGCTCCGGCAACAGACGTGTCCGCTCGCGTGCAAGGGGCGACGTTGGACTGGAAGACAGTGACGAGGTCGAGGTAGTAGCCGGAGTAGAAGGCGCATCCGACTCGTCATCAGAAGTGTCCTCAATAGCGTCCGGGACCGGTAGGTCTTCTAAATCATCCGTATCATAATACGGGAGGGGGTCATGGTATAACGGGGGGCTTGGCGACAGCATAGGGTCAATGCCAGCGTCGGACTCGAACCAGGAAGGAATAAGGGGAGGATGGAGAGGGGGATACGGAACTGGGTATGGCACAAAACTGGATGGATAATAGTAGTTGGACTGGTCGACTAGATCGTCGGAGGACGACATAGGGGAGTAGAGGGGACTCAGCGGTTCATCGTCCTCGCGCCGTAGAGAGGTAGAGAGCGAATCGTCTAAGGCCATCTCAGCGTCATCGTCCTCGTTGTCAATGAGGTCCTCAAGAACAGAATCGAGCCACTGGTCTTCGCGTGGGTCCAACTCGAGGTCGGAGCTGCCAAGAAGAGTGTCTGGGTCGGGGAACATGAACGCGTCCTGCTCAGAGTCCACCATAACCTCAAGAGGCTTATGTACAGTATCGGGGTCGACCCTGACTTGCGCGCTTTGAGCGGCGGGAAGTGGGGCTGTGCGAATTATCGAGTTTTTGAGGAGAACCCAGCGATGCAAGCTGTCACTGTCTTTGGCGTTGCCGCCAACGACGGACTGGAGCTTGTTGCGGGCCAGACTGAAGAGGGATGAATCAGATGGCATTATTGGGATGCGCGATGCTTGAGAGGGTTTGAGAGCGGCAGGAGAAGTAGTTGTACGCAGTGCAATGTCGGTTGAGCGACGGCTCAAGGGGTGGTGGTATGTATAGGGTGCGTTCTGTAGGTGTGGCCCGGGAAATGAAATCAGCAGTATGGCGAGCATGAGACAAGGTGTGTACGTACGAGACCAATGTGTGTTTGATCAGATGTGTATACGGTAGACGATAAAAGGCTCGAACAGAAGGGTGCCGTTCTGGGATATGCGAGTCTTGTTCACCATACTGGGAGTTGGGCCAGGACTAAGTAGTGCAGACAAGACACGACAAGAAAGAAGGAGGGCACGAGGGCCTTGGGGACGAGGGGGGAGACGGGAGGGAGCACTCAGACAGACATGGCGTGGACGGGCGGGAGGAGGCAAGGAAGAGCAGTGAGCGAGGAGTCAGTGAGCGTCACTACTTATAACCTCGCTAAATTCCCAATCCGGCATCCCAGACGCCCGAACCAGCACAGTCAAGCGCCCAGGGTACCGGCCGTGACTCACTACTGTCACAGTCCCTTTGTATACGCACGCTGTCACATCTCCGTGGTGCGGCCGCCAATTGTGGCGTCAGAGTCCGTCAACCTTTGCCGACCACTACGCCTTCCGCAACCTCCCTTGCACAATCCACCGACCGCTCAACAACCTACCAGAAAACACGCGCAATCGTCACACACTCGTCCAGCCTTGGATCAGAACAAGAGCGATGCAATCATCTATCATCAATCCTAATACCCCCTGTTAATATTCAAGCTCGAGTTCCCTATCAACCTTCATCCATCACATCCTCCCCGGGTCCGTCGTCTGGAATGGTCTCCAGAAGTTTCCTAATCTTGCTCACACTCTTTGGAGACACGTCACGCGCGACCGCAAGCAGCTGCGCCGCTTTGACCTTCTGTCCCGTCAACCTATACACCCGCGCCAGTTGGAAGATCACATTTGATTCGTCCGGCGACGAGTCACGCAATGACTCCAGATCTGTAATAGCAAGCTGCATGTCGCGCAATCGACCGACATCCCAATGGCACAAACGCGTTGCCCGTTTAGCTTTCCGAACGCCCGAAAATTTATGCAAAAGCCGACTCACAGGGTATCGCTTCATTGAGATAAGCACTTTCGCCCGATGATAACGCACAAGCGCATTGTCCGGCGACATCCGGATGGCCTCGTCGAACAACGCCAAGGCAGCCTCTGAATTGCCGGATCGCTCATGCACCTGGATCACAGGACCCACTTTTATCAACATCCGGTTTTCGCAACGATAACAAGACGGGCCCTGCCATTGACTCACCATACCCACGCAACCCAAAAGGATCGCATTCCTGGGATTGATATCCGACGCTTTCCGAAAGTGGTAGTCCGCAAGGCGCAACTTGCTCATCCGCATGTAGCACGTCCCCAGACCATACCTGTTATGTAAAGTAAGCATTTTTTGCGTCGATCAAAGCAAAAACAGAATTAGGCCCAGTCTACGCACCAGGCGTTGTAATGTCGTGGATCAGCACGTAAGGCGGACTGGAAAAAATTGATGGCCTTATCAAAGTCTTCGTCGATCAACTCGTGTCCACTCAGGGTATACGCATAGGCACACCCAGGATCCAGTTGTGCTGCACGACGAAAACATGTGAGGGCCTGCACGCGCTCCTTCTGCAGCGAGAACGTGTTGCCAACTGCTATCCACGCCTCTGGTGATCGCGGGTTGATGGACAGCAGTTCCTGTGCCAGGAAGGACAGCTGAACGCTCCGGCGGAGGTGCCACATCAACGTAGAATAGACCTCCATGTCCCAGACGCGGTAAGGATCCAGATGTCGGACCGCCTCAAACGCGCGCTGCGCCTGGTAGCGAAGAAAAACAATAGACAAGTCCTCAGTCGGCAGTTCGGCTGGAAGAAGAGAAAGAACCTTGTATTAGGGTACTCACTGCGGTGTACTCGCCAAGTTCATAATGCGCTTTGCCCACCATCGCCATGACCCAGGCTGATCTTTGATGGGTAGAAGGCAGTTCGTCCAGCACTTCCAAGCACGTTCGACAATCGTACACGGAGAGTGCCTTGGTGGCCATAGCGAATGTGTGTGTGAGGTTCCATATTGTATAATCGGCCATCGCGCGCTCGTACGTTTCCTCGGACGACTCGCTTTTCGGCACATGGGTTGGGGGACCTGTGAGGTATGGTGGTATAATGGGTGTGGGAATGGCCAGTGATTGTGTCATAGGAGAAGCATCGTCGTCCATCTCGGAGTCTGACAGTGGCTGTGTTCGTTCAGGTGCTCGTTTGTTGGGATTCTGCTTTGTAGGCCGTAAGAACAAGACATAAGGTAAGTACAAATATATAGAGTCAGACATGGATGAAAGACTAACTTTGGAGAGTGTCTGCTTACTGCTGGTCATCTTGGCCATACGTCGTGTGACTGCACCAGTGAACGAACCGGATTTTGAGGAGCCAATGTTTGCAAGATTCAGCTTAGAAGGCTACGAAGGAAGAACATATATGAGAACAATGTTAGCATACCGCAGCAACTAGACGAGCGCATGCCTTCGGAGGTTTAGATTCCACCCCCTGCAGCATACCAGATGACTTTGTCGGTCGTAAGCCGGAATCTGCGGTCGTTGTAGAGGGCGGAGCGGTACGCTGTCGCGTATTGGACCGCGGCTTCTTGGCCACTGGTCCCGTTTCATCTGCTGAAGAAAGGGGACGCACAGCTGGTGGTTGGACCGTCAATGTGGTCACTGCAGGTTGAGATCGGCTGGGTCGCAGATGACCCTGTCGGAACGAATCTTCGCCGTAAAACGAAGAATCCACGGATCCTCTACAATGCATCAGCATACGTCGTTAGGTGCACCCGATATTGTGAAGATTTCTCGAACTCACATCGAGTCGCGTGGTCCCGACGGATACATGGTTCTCTTAAAGGTGTACTTTTGTGGGCCTCCCCAAGAGCCTAAGTCGTTGAAATTACTACTCCCAGCTTCTGGAGTGAAGAAGCCTGCACCCGTAGCCATAGGGCCTTGCATGTTGGGCCCATCTTTTGATGGTTCAGGTATTGGTGGCCAGACTTCGTCAATATCAGGTGCAGAACCTATAGATGCATGAGCATAAGCGAATCATGTATAGAAAAAGCGACGCACCAAGAGAGCACAACCCCTCAAACGCCTCCCACATCATCGGATTCAACTTCAGAGCCTGACGGAAACTAGCTGCCGCGGCCTCGGGTTGATTTCCCTTCATGGCCGTCACTCCTGACTGACAGTGCAGAGCTGCCTTCTCCGGAGATGTGTATGAAGAGCGACGGTCCATTGAAGCTTGAAATTTAAGGTCAATACTCGCTACTCGAACGCGTCCCAAAACATATTTCGGTACGCACTAGAGGCTCCATAGGTAGTATCCTGTGCACACTCCTCTAAGGCCGCTCGCGCCTGACGGTGTCGACCCAGAGCAGTGCATGACTTGGCCTTTATTTGTAGGCATCCAAAACACCGAACATCGGAATGCCGATCTACCAGGAAGAGTGCGGAATGAGGTTGGCCAGCCCGGAGGAGAGAAGTGGCATATAGATGTCGTGCGTCGTGGTTGTTTGAGTCGTGCACGAAATAACGTTCTGCGTAAAAGACCGCAGACCGAATGAGCTCGGCGTCGAGGAATGACCATATGAGGGAGTTGAATCGTTCAGCTAGTGGCGATGGCGATGCCGGAAGGGATTGCATCAGTCTCAGGCTCGTTGATGACGCGTGAAGCAGAGCACATAAGCCAGTGGTCCGAGCTTAGATAGTTGTTGTTCCGACGTCGAGTAGTTGTGTAGAGGGACGAGGAGGGTGTGGGGGATGAAGAGGACGTCTTTGAGAAGCACTGGTCAACGCTGCTGCAGAACCACTCCGGACTTGCGAAACCAAACCGCGCCTGCACGTGCAGAGACGCGCCTCGTAACGTGACCCACAGCCGAAGAAAGCGCCCATGTTTAGCGGACAAGGTGACCACGCCGTCGAGTCTCGACTTGTCCCTCGGTCACATATGCTGAGGCACCTTGGAAGAATATCAGTGAAGGGACGAATATGAGACGTCGATAAAGTTTGAAGATTATGAAGTACAGCATCATTGTCAATGTGACTCTCAACTTCTTGAAGCAGGCAGTCTGTCCAGTGAGTACCTGCAATTTCTCATATTTGACTCCAGTCATTCATATGTGCTTTATGATGGACAGTGCGTTCATTTACTGTTCTATGTACACTGGCTGTGACTTTTCATGGCCGAATCATGAATGGGATCGTTGTGTCATCCAAGAAAACACCCTCGTTGGTCTTCCGGTGCTTACATGCATCTGCTCTTTGTCAATGGTACAGTATGGGGCCTCAGACTGAGAGCCACCTCTGCCATCCTACGCATCTCCCCTATTCAGCTACAATGATGATTGTCCAGGCAGATACAATCGTGAACGGTGAGTTATCAGTCCAGATTCACAGCCATTTCAGTGTTATTCTAATACTTTCTTGCAAAGCGTACAGGAAATGTCATGAATCCGACTACTCCGGATCTGTCTGAAGCTCATCCGAGGCATAACGGCTTCGTACCACCGCTTGTGTTACTGCTGTTGTATGGCAATTTGGGCGCTTCGCAGGACTCTCTTGTGCCCATCTCGCACAGTGACCAATTGAAACCCCTCAGCAGGTTCTATGCCCAAATCAGAACGCACATCACAATGCTGTAGTTTGTCCCACGAGGCATACGGCAGTCGCGAACAGCCTCTAACCGTATCGATTGCTCTTTGCGCTTTGGTCTTGCGGCTGCATCCGGGCCAACTCTGCTTTGGCTTCAGCAGCTTTGCGAAGAGCTGTGCTGAGTTAAAGCATAAGAGGGGTGGTACTTATCCTGCTTTCTTCCTCACACCTCTCCCAGGCAACCGCACAACAATTGCGCCACCACTCCCAGTTCATTCCCAATTGTTTTCGAAGACAATCAGACACCTTACTTAGAGCATACGAGATGACGTCCTCCCGATCTCCTCGTCGTCATGGTCATGCTTACAGTGAGTAACTCAAGCATGGCATATAAACAATAATGCTCACAGCTTCACAGAGCCACCACCTTATAAAAGACCGCCCGTGTGGTCGAAGATACCTGCCAAGGAGTTGACCTGCAGAAAGTCGACCTGCAGCACATTTCAAGACCCTGCATATGCACTTGGTTGCATGTTGGCCCCGCTGTTCGCAAACATCACCCACCCTCTCGGACTCATCATTCTCAACTTCGTCAAACTCATCCTCGTCCTCGTTGCTGCATCAGGTTTTGCCTTCCTTGCTCCACCTTCTGTGACCGACATCTCCATCACGTTGGGACTAGTTGGTATCCGCCTTCGTACGTGCACCGACACCGAGGGATGGCTTCACGTACTCAAGCATCTCATGCTGACCCCGCAGTGAGTCCAATTGCATCCCGCATAACTTCATAATGCTTAATGCAGAAGCAACAGGTCGCTTGTGCCGGAACCCCGCCCTGACTATTCAGCGCGTTCTCACTTCCGCCACAGTTGATCTCTCCGCGCTGGAATACAGTCGAAAGACTATAGACACAGCGTGGCAGGTTGTGACCCATAGTTTGATACTTCTCGATACCCTGGCAATCCACATATACCCTCTCATACATCCCATACTCCATTCCTCTACAGAGTCTTTCCTCATGCTCTTCCATTCATGCCTTATCCGAGATTTTCACACATAATTGACTATTTCTTTTGTATGTTATTCCAATCTAAGACCTGAACAGTTGAAGACCGAGTTCAGTCTTGAAGGAACGGTATCAGAGGTATTACTTGCTTATATTCTGCAATCTACACATCTTCTGTACAAAATACATCGTTGCTACTTCGACGAATCTAGTGGTCATGGCCGTCTGGCTCGCCCTTCGACTCTGTGATAGAAGTCAGTCCATGCACACGATGATTAAAAGCGATAAGATGACGCACCAGGAACACATTGAATTGCGTCATCAATACGAAGCAAGGATACAGCAGCTTCGAAGGCAGACTTCAAACTGCGGACTTTGCTCATCGTCGGCTCGAGGACACCCGCCGAAACGTTGTCGCGCACTTCTCCGTTGAGGAGATCGAGCCCGTACCGGAGGAGCGCCTTCTTGGGGTCGCCAGTGGGGGCGTTTTGTGCGGCATTGTGATATGACCGAAGCTTCGCAACAAGCTCAGTGGAATCCTTTGCAGCGTTCACAGAAAGGGTCTTAGGGATGACAAGAAGCGCGCTAGCGAACTCAGCGATAGCAAGCTGCTCACGGGATCCCTGGATGGAAAATGTCAGGACAGGTTGATGGGGTAGAAGTTTTGAAGAAGACTCACGAGAGTTGTAGCAAAGTTTTCTAGGTAGATGCTCAGCGCGCTTTCAACTGCTCCTCCTCCGGGGACAACTGAACCACTCTCCAAAGTACGCTTGATCACCGACAGGGTATCATGCAATGCCCGCTCCATCTCGTCAAGCATGTAATCATTTGCGCCCCTGAGAATTATCGAGGATGAGCTGACGACCTTGGTTCCCTTGACAAGAATCAATTCATCGTCGGAGATCCTCTCCTGGATAACTTCCTCCGCGGTTCCGAGGTAGCTAGCTTCGAAAGACTCTTCTCCCTCCAGGTTTGCAAGACTGGATACCAGGGTGCCACCGGTGCCTTGGCAATGCGTCGGAGATCTTCCTTTCTACACCTGCGAACAGCCATCGCACCAGCTTCAACGAACTCCTTCAGGCAGAGGTCGTCGATACCCTTGGTGGTCAGCACAACGTTAGCACCGGCGGCTAAGATCTTGCGAATACGTTCCAGCGTGATCTCAGATTCCCTGAAGACGGGGTTATAAGTTGCATGTCAGATTCACGCATCATCTACACATACCGTTTACGGATATCTTCAAGCTGACCGGGATCGTCGACAAGGATCTGGACACCCAACTGCATGCGAGCTTTTTGCAGGTTGATATCAAGCAAAGCGATTTTTGCGCCAGTAATACGCGTCTTCATAGCTGTTGAGGTGCGCTCAGCCACAAATACCAACCATCAGAGCGATAACACACACCTTGACTAGCGACTGTGCAGTTCAACGCGTAACCCTTGACATACAACGACTCCCGCGCACTTCGTCCGTGTGCTTTGAGGACGTTTACTGCCTTCACTGGGTACTTGATATCGCCGCGGTTGTTGATTGTACGGACAGCCAACATAGCATCGACAGCCATAGGTGCAAAGAGATCGTCGTCACTATAAAATTTTAAGAATTCAGCTCGTCAAAACAAGACCTATACACTCACCTGCCAATAATCTTGCTCGACATACTGGTCTTTGCAGCATTGACCAAAGCATCTCGTCCCAAAGTTTCGATTTTTACGCTCAATTGTTCCTGCATGAACTTGCAAGCCTCCCTGCACGCCAGTCGGTAGCCGGTGATGATTGTTGTAGGATGGATCTTCTGCTTGACCAGCTCATTCGCGCGTCGAAGCAGCTCCGCGGCAATAAGAACAACGGAAGTCGTTCCATCTCCAACTTCCTTGTCTTGCTTCTGAGCGAGATCGACGAAAACACGACCAGCAGGGTGCTCGACAGCAAGAAGAGCTAAGATGGTAGCGCCGTCATTAGAGATCGTGACTTCCTGTAAAGCGGGCACATGAGTACTGGAACACGCAATACAGTAGCATGCCACGCACTCCAATGTTGTCGACCAGCATTTTATCCAATCCGAGAGGTCCAAGCGAGGTTTTCACGATATTCGCGATTGTCTGTGCAGCCAGGACTGATTACAACTCGGATTAGCACAACATTCTGAATCGGCCTATACAATGAGCTCACCGTTTTGGTCGCGAACATCTTGACCAGATACTCTGTCACCACCAAGGAAAGCACCTGCTCGGGGATCGCGTTGAAACATTATGAACAAACTGGAGGTTGCGGAACGGAAAGTTAGAAAGAGAGATCAATTGCGCATGCCTATTCCTGGCGCTCAAAATGGCAAGTTGCTCTCACGCTAACGTGCTGCCAGTGCGCATTAGTAGTACTAGTGCTCACTGCTCTAATCGCTGTTCCGAGTCGCAGTCTGAGTATGCCTCTATTTAGAAGACGAGCCATAGGATGTAGGTAAGATATGATATTTTGAATAGGTTCCGAATGGCCATGCCAAAGCGCAACAATTTATTCGATTCAAGTTCAAGGAACTACTTGAGGCGTGGACAATACACAACTACCAACACAAAGTAGGAGAGAGTGGGTTTGAAGCTTGGTGGATCTACTGAAATTGAGACCAGGTACAACAGAAAACCTTGATCTACTTACTGTAAATCTCTCAGGCGTTGAGCTTCCGCTAAGTGTTTATTTTTCGATAGACTCCCGCACCGGCGTGGGGGGTGGAGCACTAGGATTTGGCAGCGACCATCCCCAAGTGGGCGTGACGAAAATATCGGGGACTACGCCTTGACTTGTGGCAGAATCTGTCGACGAGGTTCCGATGATCGAATTCGAAGAAACAACCTCAGGCGTATGTGCAGTTTGATTCTCAACATGTCGAACACTCAGCACAGGGTCGTCCGGATCATGCGAAGAACCTTCACAACACCACCCATTGGATGAGACAGAGTCATACCGGAAGAGCTTGCTGATGTCGTCCTCGGAAACTGGAAGAAGTTCGTCCACGCCGCCTGGGGGATGTAAAGTGGGACAGGAGGCACGACGAAAACGCTGACGGAGATGTGCTTCATCTTGTTTAGCACGCTGTTGCCAGAGATCCGACATTTCTCTGTCGGCATAGAGAATGTTTGGATTTGACTGCCAAAGGGGCGGATCAGAACCAAATCGACAAGCTTCGGAGTAAGTGGTGTACTCACATTGCTCTTTGGGAGTGCTCTGGTGTGGTGCAGTCCAGCACGAACCATGAGTTTCCGCATAGTACGCTGTTTTACCCCTTGCCACGAGCTCTGAGCTGGCTCATATATGTCGTCCTTTAAAAGTTTCAGCGTTCGCCTGGATGGCGTATGCGTACAAGCTTACCTTGTGCTGCTTCTTCTTTCCTAAATTGAAGGGCATTTTGACCAGTGGAACGTGAGGGTAGTGATAAAGCGCAGAACTCCTCGAGAGCTGTCTCTAGGTTACTTTGCGTCCGCCACATCCGCAGCGGAAGTCTCCTTCGGACAAGGTGAGGACAAGAAGTCGCCAAGACCATTTCGGTCGTCCTTCCATATCGCTCTTGTATTCAGCATGAATTCATACGCCAGTACATGGGAGGATGTTGAAAGCGGTCTTTTGTGTAATTGGTCGATGTTGAATCGACAGACGAGCTGGAAGGTGCAAAGACCAAATCCCAATTTGTCTATTGGCCCCGCGTTGTCACCGCCACTGGAGTTAGACGCTCATGTATTACTCCCACCGTGTCTTGCGCGCGCTGCGCGACGTTTGTCAACTTCTTTTTCCCTGTGTACTATATTCTCTAGCAGGTCCGTTGTATCAAATCCATCTCAAGCGTGATGTCTTTGGAATCTCCACTCAATGCTGTGAGTTGCGCTAATTTATCTTCATCGGCTGTAAATGAATGTATGGGATGTTATGGCAGGCACACCAGCATGCAGCGAACGCAGACGACTTCATGAATCAAGGTCTCATTGTCCCGGCCAGCGAAGAGCACTACAAAGCCGCAGAGGCATTTGCAGCTTGTATACAGGCTTCGAGTGAAGAGAATGTAAGCCAATGCTCCCGTGCGTTTTGGGTGAAGGCTGTCATATTCACGAGTGTCATATTCAGACGAAGCGAACCTTGCGGATGCTTTACAACGAGCACTCAAAGGCGGGAAAGGAGCTCCAGAGGAAGATTGCCAAATTGCGAGAAGAAGGCAAGGATCCCTCTCTGCCCCAAAAGTCGTTGCGACCCGCCACTTCGACGCCCGGACCGTCGGTCGTTCCACCCCAACCCACGTCTTCACCTCCCCCTACCGCACGGAACAATTTGTCGGATTCTCAGCAAACTGTAGAGGAGTCTTTCATGCTTTTGGGACAGAGGGTGAGCTTCGCCACTCAATTGCGTCATATACTTTGTCTGATTTCGTAGAGTGAGGGCAGTGACGCATTCAACACCTTCTGGAGGATAACTGAGGGAATGTTGCACCACTTGTCTCAACCTGTTGCGTTCGCCACAGCACCCCTTGGTTCCGAGAATGCTACCACTCCACGTCGCGAGGGGTCCGGATCTGACACAGATGTAGAGGATCCCGTCTCGCGAACTTTCACTCGAAGTATGGGGATCATTTCATCTGCCAGAACCAAGTTCCTTTCTCGTCATAATTCTGCCTCAGACTCTGATGGCGGGTTAGCTGGGATCACCACCTTCCCTCCCAAACCCCACCCATCAAGCCTTGGCGACGACTGGGATGAGGATGAGCTGGACGCTGAATGTATGGTTTGACAACCTGACTCGGAGAATATGTGCTGACCCTGTCTTAGATGATAACATGGCGGACTCATTCTGCCTTATACCCTCCAAATCCGAGCCGACTTCGTCGACGCTAACGAAGGAGAACTTAGCGTTAAGAGCAGAACTCGAAGAAGCACAAAAACAACTGGCGTCAGCGAATAGGATATTGAAGCAACGCCAGGAACAAGATCTGCAGCTGAGAGATAGTATCATGCTCGCAAGAAAAGAGGTCTGTCGGTTCTTTTTCCTTCTTCCTGATTATGCACTCAACGGGGTTACAGGCACAACGTGCCATGACTTCATCTATGGCTGCACGGCCTGGGCAAGTTCCAGACTTGGCCACTTTGAACATAAACACGCCACTGTCCGCACCTGCGACAGCCTTGGTTCATGGTGCACCTCGTGATCGAGAAGCTCAGCTCTTAAAGAGGATACGGGATCTTGAGGAGGAAGTTCGAGGGGTGCGGATTGAGAACGAGAAACAAGTTCGTATTCTCAAGCGTGTATGTGTTCTGCTGATTTGACCTACTCTCTATAGAAAGCGATGATCGTCAAATTCCGCGATCGCTGGGACAAAGTCAAGGAGTCCCACAAACGCAAAAAGCAAGCGCAAGCGCAAGCTGAAGCGACGTCTGTGGCGAAGGATCGCATACAAGAAGAGCCCGAAGCTGAAGCACAGGCCGAGGAGGATGATCTGAATCGTCGGGTTCAGCCGGATGTGGTGGCCGCTGCTGCCTAGTGTTTATGGGATGTTCACACGTCAGATACTGTATCAATATGTTCTTCTTCTCGGCTGTACCGTACATATGTCCCCCTTCTACTCTTGCATTTATGCCCCTTCATGTCATACAAACAGTCCAAAGTCCAATATCCGTAGTGACAGTGCTGCTTTTCCGAACTCTTGACGCGAGAGAGACACGTCCTGTTCATCTACTGCACCGTCATCCAGGGTTTTAATAGGTACGTTCATCGTCAGGACCAGGTCGACATTTTTGTGCTCGACGCGATACAGCGCCATAAATATGTGAACCTGATCAGGGACTGCGGCGTTGAATTTCTTGATCGTTTGTGCACCTTCAAGTAGGATCGACGATGGGGTACTGTCACCACGGTCATTGGGGACGGTGCGTATGCCCAAAACCGACTTGGTCTCGGCTTCATTGTCATTGGCAAGGGAGTCGAAATGGAATCTGTGGGACAGGTAAGTACGATAAGAGGTTCAATCAAACAGACTCGCCTCGCCGCTTCTTCGGAACCTGACGGTTCGACCCTCTGCAAAATTTCAAATATGACACTCTTGCTTGAGTCCGGATACAAGAAAACTTCTTGGGTATCAGGGACTTGTCGTAGATCGCTTTCAATTGATTTCGGTTATGATGAGTTGAAAGAGATCCTCAAGCCGGGGACCTACGAAGCGTCAACCAAATCTGGGCGTAGAATTGCAGTGATAGCACCGCCAAAGAGCTCTCGCTCCCCGGAAAATGGAATAGACATCCCGACGATGGTTGTGGACTGAAATATGCTCGCACGACGCAGGGGCTGAATATTGGGCGTCTCTCACTAGAAGTGGTATCACGTGCCGTAATCACATTGCGCGACGCGACGCGTTGAACAGGTTGTCGTTTGACTTCACGTGAACCCCACCCTTCTCTGAACGCAACTTGGCGCGTTTTCCTGCTCATCCTTATTCTCCATGGCAGACTTTCGCAGACGGTCCACTATCCAACCCGCAGGCGACCCGTATGGCAACGTGCGGCATGGCTCCGGACTACCAGTACCGTCCACCAGCAAGAAACCCACGAATGCTGGACGTATGTCCATTTCTGGTCCAGCACTGAGAGGACCTCTGCTTCAGCCTCCAAGTACTGTGCAGCGAAATTCTGTTCTGCGGTCCCAGAACACCAATCCTTTGTTGATGAGCGCGAGTAAACCTGCGTTCGGACGTACGCCGTTGCACAAGTGAGTTACTGCTTCTTCACGCTTGTGATGTCGTATCCATTTATAGGAATACGGGTTGTATGGACTCCGACGTTTTCTGACATGCTATCTTGACCTTCAGTAGTGTACGTCGAGGCTCAATGTGGATGGGAGGTCCAAGCTCTCAAGGATCCGCACCGTCGAATAGCCAGCCTCTGAAAGACACGCGCAACCTTCGCGATCGGACCTTTCAAGCGAAAATGCGGCAGGATATAGTGGGCTGGCTGCAGAGCACAGGTTACGATATACCGAACAGTGTTCTACAGAATATTACCGGACGCGATTTCGGCGCCATCTTCCAACACCTTATTTCACTCTTGGATCCTCAATGGCCGTTCCGGACAGACCAGCGATGGGAGGAACAATTTTTGCCACCTTTGAAGGCGCTTCGGTATCCGTATGTTGGGTCAATAGACCTACGGTGGCTGGCCACCCCCGCTGCGCCACATTCGTGGCCCACGCTCCTTGGAGTATTGCACTGGCTTGTAGAAATGGGGAAGGTGAGATGCTCGTCCTCAATGTACCTTTACTATCCAATTCATGCTCGTGTCAGGCCAGACTGCACTACATGGAAAGTGAGCATCCGACATTGCAGGATGCGTCCCTCGTTCCAGACGAGTTCGACGACATACATCACCACCACGCTCTTGCTATGAGTCACTACCTGGATGCGTATGAGGTGTTCCTTCTAGGCCAAGATGTGTATCCTGAGCAGGAGAAGAATCTAGAAGAGCGATATGGTGAGATTGTGTTTCTCATGTATCCAATGCGTGTTCACTGATTGTTCCTTGTCAGCTTTGAAAGATAGTCGAGTGGTGGTCGATCTAGAACAGAAGAAGGAACAGATGAAAGCAATCTCTGCGGATCTGCAACGGATTCTCAAGGCACCGGTCAGTGTTTGACAAATCTCATGGAGATCGCAACATTCAGCTATGTGACATACAGGCACCCATTGAGCAGCTCAAAGAAAGTAACGGTTATCTCAAGCACGACCGTGCTAAATTTGAGGAATATATCCGAGTGGCGGAGCAGAGGAAGGAAGGGCTTGTCAACACCATCAAGCACGAGAAGACCGAACTCGCCCAAACCCGTGCGTTATGTTGTGAGAAGTATGTCCCTAGTTTTGCTCACTTCTCTTCTCTGTAGTTGCGGCGATAGATCAGCTGAAAGCTGAAGAGGCCCGACTGACGAGTATTGTCAAGGTGCAGAACCTTTCACCCGAGGAGGTTCTCCGTATGAATTCGGAGCACGAAGTCCTCACGCGTGATTTGGAGAGCTTGAGGTACAAGATCGCAGAAGCCAGCAGAAATGCACTGAAGCTGGAAGTTTCATTGACGAAAAAGGTCACGGATGCCGAGGAAGCTGTAGATGCTTACACCAATTTGCTCTCTTCCCTGGGGTTGTTCCCTCCACTCCCTGAGCCCCTGCAGGACGTGAAGCTCACACTTGCACTTAATACCGCCGCTTCTAATCCACCGGAAATGCTCATGGGTTCTGGACTACGCGAAGTGATCAAGCCTTCACTAGCTATAATCGCAGAGCTGAAACGTGCTGAACGTGCTGACGTCGAGAGCGAGCGCATCAAAGTGGATAACGAGTTGGATCAGCTGACAACGGAGTGGGAGAACATGGAGGAGGAAGCCAACGAGGTACTCAACAAAGTCACGGCTTTGAACGATGAGGCAGAAGAACTTCGAGAAGTAAGATATTCTACGCTCTGGTTGCGCTTCCGCTCATCTATGGTTTCAGGTGGCACAACAAGAAGCGTTGGTCAGTAATGCCGAAGCCACGCATCTTGAACGTGAACTCGCCCAAGCAAGGACTTCGGCAATGGCGAACGGTGTGGGGGTGAAATCAAGGCTGCAAGCCGTGCAGATCGCGTAAGTGTCTCTCATAACTGCCTCGCTGACGTTGTGCTAAGCTTCCATGCCCAGGTACCGTGAACAAGTTGACCGGGTGGAACGATTGCGAGATGAAACTGTGAGGGCCATTATCAAGAATAGCAGCGATATCGTTACATTCAAGGAAGAAGTGTCGACACAGCTGAAGGACCTCAGGGATTTCGCCGAGGAGAACTGAGCGGTCACTGTTATGATCGGCGAGTCGGTCTTTCGCGACGTCCTGTAGCTGCTGTTTGTGAAGGAAGTTCTACGGGTTCATATCATTATTGTTATTACTTGTTTCGTGTATCGTGCATGCGTTGTGCATCGTAGTCTCTGTAAGTCCGAGTCATTCATCGTTGTGGAAGTTTTTTAAGTTCACTGACACTCTTGAACAGTTTGTCGCTCGCAGGTTCCGAGACTGGCGGAATTTAGGTGTCAAACTCAAGCTGTGCAATGCTTTCTCCAACGCTTTCGGACGAGACGGCTCCGATGAGGTACAAAGTGCGAAGATCTTCTTTCCGCCCAACGGAGTCAAGCACGCCGTAGGGCATAAGTTGGTGGGAACACAGCACGCGCTTGTAAGTTGCATGTCAATCGTAGATGACCACATTTGGGAATTCCACGTAGGTTCCTTCTCAGCGTTTTTTTCAGCGTTCTCTAAGATACAGGTTTGAACAGCAATTGTCATGTCCTTGTCAACGCGATGATCCACTCTTACGTGCTCCATGGACCTGGATGATCGGTCTCTGCATACAAACCATTGTGAGGCCGACGTCGAGCGTTCCGGTGCTGTTCGTACTATCCTACGACAGCGAAATCAAGACCTGTCCCGACCGAACCAGCCACGAGAATAATCGTCCAGAGTATTGCAAAGTGCACACGTAGCCTCGGTGAGCTGTTTGACTCGTGCGACCGACGTTCCTGGCGCATTGTAACAGGTTGAAAAGTCTTCCTTTTTCAGGATTCACTGACATCTACTGCGGCGCTGGTGGGTAGACGAAAAGATATCCTGAGAATCAGATATGGTGAACGCCTTGCGTGCGAAGATCTTGACGGGGCACTCGTGTTCCCGGTTCATTTTGTCAGTAAAGTTATCTCACAGCATCCTGAGCGTTGGCAACTAGAAGGCGGTATTCCTGGAGCCCATACCCTGGCGCGCTCCTCTCTCGATGTGCATATCGTGGTAATCCCACTGTGGTGGGAAGCACATAGTGGTATCGGGTTTCAGACCATTCCGGAGCTGTTCACGCTTAACTAACGCTTGATTTTCGCGATACAGGCTGTGGAAATTGGAGCGGAAAGGCTGACTGACCGCAGTACGCCCAATACCACGCCCTAATCCCAATGTAATTGAGTTTAGGTCATCCAGCACAGTGTTTTCTCGGCAACAGATGAGGTATGCGTCGTGCAATAACCATTTGTTTGGACCGAGAGCCTTCCCGATGTGGCGATGTATCCTTGGTATCGGTGGCCTTCACAGGGTATCCAGGCTGTTGGAAATTTGATTGGAGAAGCCTGCGAGTCTCCAAGCCGGCTATATGCGACATTACCATTCTTCGACACAACCTCTCTCGCGGAAACATCGGCACTATCTTTCAAAATAACAGCCTGTCCAGTCCGTCCCGGGAGGCGTGCGTGTGTGCATATAAGTACGGAGCCCCACCTACTGCTGCTGCGTACGCCCATCCCTCTCGGACCCGTGTAGCTTCACAGCTTCACCTTCCACCACCCAGTCCCAGACGTTACAACACACGTGCCAACCTGATGTCGTCAGAAATCGTCCCCAGAAGTGCTGTTCCTGCTTACGACGACGCTGAGAGGGGTACACACGAGCCTCCGCGCCCAGTGCAGCCTACTTATCTAGCGGACGAGAAGAAGGACATCTTCGCAAACGACGAGAAGAAAGCTGTCGCCACCATCGAGGCGATCCCCGCTACAAAGAAGGAGACTCACGCAGCACCGGCGGCCAAACCGACCCCGAAACCCAAGAAGAAAGTCTCCAAGTGGATTTTGTGGCAGCTATGGTTCAACACCTACAGGTATGTACGAACATCGTCATTCGTGATCATACGTCTGACGTCGTTTGCAGGAAACTCTTCACTTTCGTCTTCTCTATCAATATGATTGGAATTGGTTTGGCTGCTTCGGGTCACTTCCCATACGCCGTGAAATACAACGGTGCAATGGCGGTAGCCAATTTCAACTTCGCCATTCTTATGAGGAATGAAATCTTCGGTCGATTGCTGTACCTGTTCGTCAATACGCTCTTCGCGAAGGTGAGCCTTCCGGAATATATCCGCCGTCGATCGCTGCTTATGTCTCTTTCCTTATTTAGTGGACCCCGCTCAAGTTTAGACTGGCATGTACGTCTGTGTTACAGGTAAGCATCGTGACATATGTTGGTCGCTGTCAATCTGATTGTTGTCAAATAGCATCTCGGAGGAATTCATTCGGGATGCGCGCTGTCCGGTGTCGGGTGGCTGATCCTGAAGGTGGTCACTGTCTTCCGTCATCGTCACATCGAGAACCCGTCTATTCTGGTCGTCGGTCTTCTCACCAACCTTGCTGTCTTCATCACTGCTATGTCTGCTATGCCGTGGGTTCGCAACACTCATCATAAGTTAGTATAAATTGTTTTATCAGTCCTGCGAAAAGAATCGCTGATTCGTTACCCGCAGCATTTTCGAACGTCACCATCGTTTCGTTGGTTGGCTTGCTCTTTTCCTCACATGTAAGAGGGAATTTCAACCGCTAATTTTCTCACAAAGCTAACTTTTGTCAGGGGCCTTCACTCTCATGAACGACCTTTATGATACCGACACCCAAACCTGGAATTGAGCGGTGTGCACATCGTCAAACAACAAGACTTCTGGTATGTCATGGGCATGACCACCTTGTAAGTGCACTCTTCGCGAGTATCGCTAGGTCTTCACTGAACTTTCTCCCAGTATCGCATTGCCTTGGATCTGTACGCGGGAAGTCCCCGTCGATATTGAGCTGGTAAATAGCACTCATTTATCATGAGGTTCAACATCCCGCTCACGAACGCCTTGAACAGCCATCGCCAAAGGTCGCCGTCGTGCGTTTCCGCCGTGGTATGCAACAAAGTCTCCTTGGACGCATCAGCCGAAGCGCAGTCAAGGAATATCATGCTTTTGGGATCATCTCGTACGTCACTCGTTCCATATTCCCTTGAGTGCATCCTACTAAGATGAATGCGAATCGGTCAACAGGGAAGGCACTCACGCCAAGTATCATTACATGATTTGTGGTGTACAAGGTCAGTACCCGTCGTACGATGAGAGAATCTATCGTGATTGACATCATCCGTTGCCAGGCGATTTCACCCGCAGCCTCGTCAACGATCCCCCGAAGACGCTATGGACCAGAGAGCTCAAGGTTGGTGTCACTTTTCCTGCGAGCGGTTGATGTTTCTCATGCCGACTGACGTTCGCTCCTACAGTTCGCCGGTGTTTCGAACACATCAACTCTGTACAAGCGGGGCATCCGTATCTGCACAGGTACAGGCATCGGTGCTGCTCTCTCTACGTGCATACAATCTCCACACTGGTGCGTCCGAGTCACGATAGGATACAAAGTTCAGTCAAACTGACCTTCCCGCGCTTATAGGTATTTGATCTGGATTGGTGAGTCGGAGCTGATAACTGCACCCACAAACTACCGCCGAGACTGACTGATAACACCCGTAGGTTCTGACCAAGAGAAGACTTTCGGACCAACGATCAGCGGGCTTATCCATCGATACGTCGAGCCGGAGCGTCTACTTCTATGGGACAGTAAGCTCCGGGGCGGACGTCCAGACACCATGAAGCTTCTCAGGGAGGTGTATGCGTCATGGAACGCCGAAGGTGAGTTCTGCATCATGCGCCACCGGTGTAGCATTTACTCATTGCGCCGCGCACAGTCGTATTCATCACGTCAAACTACATTGGTAATTCTGAGATGATGCAGGTCAGTAGTACACGCTCAAATCCTCGAGCACATTGTTCTCGGAGACTGATACATCCTTATCCACAGGGATGCAAGGAGGCTGGAATTCCATGTTTCGGCACCCTTTGGGACTTCTAAACATATCACGTTTCGTGGAACTTTCAACCTGCAAATGTGCACCTTTTTATTTCTCGTGTTCGGTGAAAGGGTATTCAATGAACCAATGACTTATTTTCTCCCGACGCTGGCATCCATCCAAGGGGGGCTCGGACTCCTCACTCCGCTACTATATATTCATCTACATCCTAGACACGATTGTTATGATACTCTCACATTCACGCATGATCGAACCTCGACCCCCCTGTACATCACCCTCGACTGTGCGTATAATACACCGCTAATAGAATAAGGCTATTATTATGTTGCCTCGTTCCTCGTCTCGGAATCAGTAGAATGACAGGGAGATCCAGGTGGTGCTCTACCGAGTCCACGAAGTCGGGCGAGGGTGAACTTGAGAATGTTAACGGTTGGTGGCGTACGACATACATAAACAAGGTATGAAAATGCCATTCACGGGAGCCACACGGCACGTTTGTGGGACTGCAAATCCAGTCCATCCCGCCGGTAGAAGGCGTGAAGTCTCATGGTTTCTCCCCGGGACCGATTGCGGTAAGGAGTTCCTCGACCGCCGCTACCTGTGTGAATACGCTCGACGATGCCGGTGATGAAATAGAACATGCCAAGACAAGCTAGACGCAGTGCATTTGTGGATGTGCGCCTTTGGAACTCTCATTTGGGGTATCGAACTCCGGATACGCCGTCGGGCGTACAGTCTCGCCGAGTCCGGTTTACAGAGACACACCATAGCAGACCTGAACGAGGAGGTGTCAGAAAGCAGGGGTGATATTGTGCGAGCAGGGGACAGCAAAGAGAGATAGAGTAGAAATACGCGGGCATACAAATACAACAAACAGATGAGCAGCGAGAGCAAAAAACATACGCGATCTCACCAAGAGAATACAGCATAAAATGACAAGAGTGGCAAACATTAGAGGGGAGATGCGCCAGGGGAGGAAGGGTACGCGGGATACTGAACATAATGCTCAAGCACCTTTCCCTGACGACCCATCCAGGGCCAACGTCTGTTCGGATTGATGGGCGTATTTGGTCGCAGGCGGACGCCTCGCCGGGCGAGTTCGACCACGATGCGAGCAATATTACGGGTATCCTGTAAGATAGAATATAAGTTGGTGTGTGCTCAACCACGGTCATAACTAGGGTAACAACAAGATCAAGGTATGACAAGACGACAACAGAATAGCGCGATTGGAGAGAAATGAACGCATAATGATGTATAGTGGTGCGTACTAACATCAATTCCGCAGTGCTGACGCCCTTCGAAGGGCGCGAGGCCTAGTATATGGAGTTGGCGAGTGATGGGGAGGAACGTTCCCTGCGGTGAGGACACGCTGTGTGAGCGTGGCGGAACGCGCGAAGAAAGCGTGCCTCTTACCTGTGCTTTGGGTTTCTTGGATGGGTCAGTGTGCTTTTCCATCCACCGTCCGACAAGACGGCGCACATCTACAACGTCTCCCGAAATCCACTGTGGGATGGGGATCTGCAGGATTGAACATGAGTTCACGGTGGTGGGACTACGGCACAGTCAAATGAGCGCTTACCTTCGATATAAAGCATTGCTTTACGACAAAGTCTCGTACGTCCCACGGACCGTCTGTACACCAGCAAAAGCGTACAAGTGGGTTTCCAGTTTCTGCGTCAATGAGACCGTTTCTGACCAAAAATTGTTTGAATATCCAGACGAGCGTTGCGAAAGGGGGTGCATGGTCGACATCGGGCTAATGTTTCGAAGCATTCTTGAATGAACTGCGGCAAAGAACAAAGGAAGAGGAAACAAACTTGGGTAATTCCAGTCAATGCTGTACAGAACGGAGAGAGCGACGGCCTCCAAGTAGGTTTCACAAACGAGCGGAACTGGTCGACAACTTCCAACTTATTCGCTCTACCGACGGCGTCTTTGTCCCTCCATCGCAACAGTACTACTGGCCATTCCTGTGATTTGAGCTTAGGTGAGTGATTTCACTTCAAAGACTGTGAAGAACTGACAATGATTTCATTTGGATAGTTGAAGTCTGTTCCAGGCATACAGGTCGCCTCGACGTCGAGCACGAGGAAGGCTTCGTACGTCTGCTTGACGAAAGTCCGGTCGATTGCTGGTTCTTTAATCATTTCGATATCTTGCTCTTCAAAGTCTCCGGTCTTGCTGTCAGTTCGGTGGGTGGGTTGAGATGAAAGGGTCTTGTTACGAGTGCTAATTGGTTGCACAGGTTTACTATCATTGAGCGCTTGGTTGGTCGTAAAATACCAGCGACTCAATGCGAATGCGAGAAGAACGAATGCGAGAAAGGCGAATGGAAGGAGCTCCTGGTGTATTTGAGGGAGCGAGAGAGGCATTCCGCGGGAGACGGGGGCAGGGAGGGGATGAAGAGAGGGAGCTCAGCAGGAGAACATGGTGTTCAGGAGCAAAAGGGCATGCGGCGCATTGAAGGAGTGCAGTAGCAGTCAGGCAGCGAAGTCGTCGCTTAGGCACACGTGGCTGATAGCACACAATTCATCTTATCTTTCCTGGTTATTCCTCCTCAACTCAAAGCCGCAGTTGGCTTTCGAGGATGTCTTGGCAATGGTCCGTAGACTGGCGACGTGGATATCTTCTCATTGCACGCGACCTCTGAGTCTCATTGAGTCCTGAATGTCGTTGCACGCGAGAACCACTGTGAATTGCGTGCTGAGATACTCTCGATAGCAGATACCGTTTCAAGTTGGATACCGTTCAGATGATTTGGATCTATAGAGACTTCTCGCATTACACGATGCCGTCATTACCGAATCCGGCACTTTTATTTTGCCGCTGAAATCTCTCAATTCTCATTCCCTTGTACTTGTTTCCTCATTTCCCCTCACCTCCTCATTTCAACATGAGCTCACCACACGGTGGCGGGGATGACCTCGACGATGATTTTGTGCCGGACGACCTCGTCGCAATGTCCGAAGACGAAGAGGACGTAAACTCCCCAGACGTAGAAGACATCAATGCGCTTCTCAGTGCAGACGAAGGCGAGAGCGGCCCCGTAGATACTGCGAAGCAGGAGGCAGCTACTGCAAAGAAGAGGAAGCGGAGAGAGAAGGAGAAGGAACGCAAAGCCAAGGTTCGTTACGCCATCTTCATTTACTGGCCCCTGCAGCACCCTGACGCGCATATGCCCACCCAAAGAAACAGAAGGTGGCGGAGTCCATGGAGGTCGTCCCTGCTGCATCTTCGGCGATGCAACCTCCTCTTGCTTTGTCCGACTACCTCACCTCGATGCAGGCCAAGACGTTCTCGAAGATGTCTGCTATCGAACTAGCGGACATTCAGATCCCTGGTAAGCGTTCTTCGCTGCTATACTTTCGGGCGATCTCAGTTCACGGCATAGACAGAGAGCGCGATAGCGGACACCACGATGTGGGCGGGTTCCAGGAATTTGGACCAATTGGTGGATTTCATCACCAAAGGTACGTTGCAAGTACCCCCCCCCCCCCATTTATTAATATTGACAGAGCTCTCACAGTACTACCCACACTACGTACGCGTTTAGCGCAACGACCCAAGTACAACGGTACCCCGACCCTTCTGTTCGTGGCTGGAGCTGCTCTCCGAGTGGCGGATGTTACCCGGATCCTCAAAGATAAGAGGCTGAAGGGAGACAAAGGAGGGGAAATTGCGAAACTTTTCGCAAGGCATTTCAAACTGGAGGATCATGTTGCGTATTTAAAGAGGACCAAGCTTGCTGCAGCTGCCGGAACTCCCGGTAGACTGGGCAAGCTGTTATGTGACACGGGTGAGTAACTCAATTCAGCCTGTGTGCGTCGAATGTACGATGCTGACCCTCATTGGTAGATGCGCTTTCGACAGCGCAATTGACCCACATAATTCTCGATATTTCTTATCAGGACAGTAAGAAGCGGAACTTATTTGACATCCCTGAGACGCGGGACGAGGTCTTCAAGACCATCCTGGGCTGCCCGAAGGTTCTGCAAGGAATCAAGGCAGGGAAGATCCAGGTCGTGTTACTATAACACGCAAAGTCGTCGTCTGAAATTAGTGATATTACTCTTCCGTATATCATACGTCCTATAATGCACCCATGTAGTAATGCGATATGGTACTGGTCTAGAAGCCTCTTGGGTTGGTTCGCAGAGTCAGCTGTGACCAGATGTCAGCATTTTGGTTCAAGAGGTATCCGACATACGCACTCGTGTCCATTTGGGAACTTTGTGAATTCCTTTACGGTAGCCACGCGCATGAGGTGTGAAGACCGTGTACTTGTCTTTCGCGGGCATCTCATGCTCCTTGGGAAGTTCAAGGGCCTCTTTCTGTGTCGTCCGCGACATTAGTGTCATCGCTACGTGGCAATATTGCTCGAACTCACCAATGCAGCGCATTGTACCCCACTCGCCCTCACGGCCTCAATGACAGAATCCACTCGTTTGAGTCTGGCTCGTGCGTTGGCCTTACGGGTCGGTGACAACTTCCATGGTGTCTTCCTGTAAGTTCAGCGTGAGTAATAGAACATAATATCATCAGAAGTATGCATACCATAGGAGACCCACAGAAGAAATAGCTGAAGGTCGGAATGGACCAAACATCCCGCTCGTCAGGTTCAGAAGAGAAAGCGCAAGAGCAATAATAATTTGGCGCCAAACGAGAAACAGAATCTGCTTAGTCATCACGACATACCAGCTCTCGTTCGCGCCTCTTATACGTTCACCTTCCTCTGTAATCCCAAAATGAGCGTAGTGGTTGCAAATGGCGTTCAGGTCAACGGCAATGACGTTGACCACCCCATGAACGGCGACGTCGTTGTACATAATGGCAACGGCGCCGTCAAGGAGCCAAAATATGCCAGCGGGCTTATTCTACCACCTCCGGACATCAAGTGTGAGTACAATCGCCACACTCTCAAATCATGGTCTTTGCTGACCATTCTCGTGTGTTTGACTTTGGAATGGTGTAGCCGTCATTGACAGGACTGCCAACTTCGTCGCCAAAACCGCCAATCCTCCACAATTCGAGGACAAGATTCGCGAAACCCAGCGTTCGGACCCAAAGTTTTCGTTCCTCAACCCGGCGGACCCTTATCATGCCTATTACAGACACCGCATGGAGAAAGTCGCGCGTGGAGAGGTAGACGATGAGCAGGTGCCGGAGAAGGAGGGCGGGGCAGACGAGGAAACGGAGGACGTGCCGGAGAAGGAGATCGACAGAGGCTTGGAACCACCCACGCCGGAATTCATTTTTGATGAGGTGAACATCAGTGCTATTGATATGTACGTCCATTTTGACCAATTCACTTTTAACTTATGCTTGACTATTACATGCTATAGGGATATCATGAAACTGACGGCGTTGTTCACTGCACAACGGGGGCGCTCTTTCTTGGCTGCTCTGTCTTCACGTGAAGGCCGAAATTACCAATTCGATTTCCTACGACCTACACACTCGCTCTTCGGTTATTTCAACCGATTGGTGGAGCAGTACCACAAAGTCATTATGCCAAGCAAAGAGACCTTGGAGCAGTTGAAGGAACGCGCAGAACCTTCCTACCGGTGGAAAGACCTTGAGCTTGGAAAGAAACGAGCGAGATGGGAACAGGTGAAGAGAGAGCAGGTGAAGAAGCGAGAGTCGGACAAGGAAGCTGAAGCCGGTGCGTCCTGCTATTCATTTTCACAATGCTGACCCTAACTCACGTGCTTAACTCATTAGTGGCATTCGCTGAAATTGACTGGCACGATTACGCCATCGTACAAACCATTGAATTCACTCAAGCTGACGCGAACTCGGAGCTGCCGCCTCCGATGAGCGTGCAGGAAGTGGAGAACATGACGATCGCTCAGAAGAGAATGGCCGCCATGATCATGGAGACGACTGCAGAGGATGTTGAGGCGCACAGACAGAAGCAGGCAGCGGCGGAGGCAGAGGCAGCGGCAGCGGTGGGAAATGTTGGAGTTGGCAACGGTGAAGATGATACCGCTATGGAGGAGAGTGATGATGAGGACGGCGAATCGGAGAGGAAGAAGCGCGAGGAGGATGAGAGGGCCAGAGAGATCGAGAGGGCTCGTGCTATTCAAGCGAACTCTATGGAGGCTGGTGCACCAATGAAGATTCGAACCGGTTATGTACCGAATCGTAAGTACTTTAGCTCTCGTCACAGTTCCAGCGTTTCTGACTTTGTGTTTGTAGTGGGTGCCAGGAAGAATGTAGAGAAGATCACGACATGTAGCATTTGTGGACAGCAGATCCCCGTGGACGAGCTGGACGAACACATGCGTATCGAGTTGCTAGATCCCCGCTGGAAATCGCAACGTGATGTTCTTGAGGCCCGCAAAGCACAGTCGTCTGAGCTCCAGCGTGGTGCCAACGTCGGCTCTTCGCTCAAGAACCTCGCTCGTACGCGTGTGGATATCTTCGGCGCGGCAGAGGATGAAGAGATGCGAAAAAAGGAGGAAGAGGAAGAGCGGCTCAAAAGGAAGGAGAGGGAGAAACTTGTTTGGGACGGTCATACAGCTTCAAAAGCAGGGACTCTCGACAAGTTTGCCACAAACAATAACTTCGATGAACAAATCGCTGCCATTCACAGAGCAAAGGGTCTTGGACCGTACGTGTTATATTCTTGTTCTTGATTTGTCGGCACCCTGATCTCATTGATTCTCTTAGACAAGACGCAAATGCCATCGGACCTGGCATTGGTCCTACCGCTATTCCAGGCCCTCTCGCTTCCCTCCCACCTGCGCCCGCATCCCTTCCCCAACCTCCACTGCAAAACGCTAACGACCCAGCCTACTCCGCTGCCACCATCTCTTCAGGGCCGCAGCCCGCTTCACTCTACCCACCTCAAGCGCCTCCGGTCATGCTCCCCCCTCTGCACTACCAAGGCCTGGACGCAGCGCAGCCATTTGGCTACCAACCGCCCACAGGACCGATGATGCATCCATCACGCATACCCGGCTTAGCAGGACCTCCGCAGCCGCAGACGGGAATGGTGCGGAGCGCAGACGAGATGGAGGGCAACGGGGAGGAGGGGATGCCGCCTGCGAAACGGCAGAAAGTGGCCAAGTTGCCTGGAGGGCAGTATTATCCTGAGCAGGATTGGATCAACATGCATCCGGTACGTTTGCTCACTTTCGGTGATTTCAATGGGTAGACTGACCGGTTTGTGTTTGTTTGCAGCACCCGATATCCTTACAAATCCAGCTCCCGAACGACCCTTCCAAGCCCGAACTCAAACTCGACGGAATGGTGGTCACCGTACCGGACCTCCCGCTCAACCTCCTCGTGTCGACGCTTCGAGATCGTATCCTGCAACACACCGGGTCTGCGTTGTCTGCGTCGAGGATACGACTGGCGTACGCGGGTAAGATCCTGACGAATGCGAATACGATCGCGAATTATAATTTGGAGGATGAGGATCTGCTGGTGTTGAGTCTGAGGGACCAGAAGAAGAAGTAGGCGTATGGCTTACTCTCGGTCTTGGTGGAGGTGGTGCTCAGCTCAGTGGAGAGCTTTCTCATTGGCTGACGTCGTTTCGGGGCTTGTTGCTATGTATAGTTACTTTCTTTGCTTGCAGTGTGCATGTGTAGTGTAAAACCCAAGATATTTGCTTGCGGTCTGTTTCCATCCTCATCTTTCAGGCTTTCAAACTGCAAGAGACCTTCAGGTTGCATACAATTACATAGGATAAGCGCATCACGATGAGTCAAGAGTACAAATGTCGTAAATTAAGAGACCAGGTCCGAGGGAAAAGGGGAGAGCGACTGAGACGGGAAGGAAATGACTACTAGGGAACGCAAAGATAGGAGATCAGGATAGCGGAGAGAAGCAGGCAGCAAAGGTGTATACAAAACGAGCAAATCCAAGACGTGAACTAAAGGAAATCCGAGAAGGTAAAATGAGGCAGCACCGGAAGCATACGTCAATCCCATACTCAATCATGCTGCAGCGTGGAGAGTAGGGGGGTTATAACACCCTACGACAGATCAGCGCAAACACCAACACCAGAAGCACGCATATCGCAGTGTCGAGGATGAGCGGCGGCCGAGGCGTGCTTCGGCGGAGGATGACAGGGGGTGCTGGTTGAGCAGCAGCAAGGACCTCTCGCGTCTCGCCATCTATGGCCGACGATGCCGTCGTCGTCGTCTCAGTAGACGAAGGGAAATCGTCGGGGGGTGTCTCGTCTACAGGCGTAGACGGACCGATGAAGACAGGTGTATTAGGTGTGAGGTTGATAGGCACGACGGGTCTCGTGGGTGTAGGTGCGACGAGTGGGATTGTGCGAGACGGTGTGATTGGTGCGGGAGCGGGAGGCTGCTGTGCGTCTGGCTTTGATGAGTCAGGATTGGGAATGTCCGTGGTGTTTTTTGGCGCAGGCTCGACCACAGACGACGTACTTGCTTCTGACGTCGAAGCTTCTGGGGGATCCGGGAGATGCTCAGTGTTCGGTTTGTTGCAACGAGGACATATCCAGTCTCTTGACCTAACAGAAGCATAATGAGGGCGGCTAAGCGAACAACTAATCGCGGACACTTACAAGGCAGCCAGTCGCTTACGCTCTACGGAAGGGTACTCAATAGCACCCACGCCGGCGGCGGCTGTGCCTTTCAATGGGAAGAAGCCTTGGAGACCGATGATTGCTGTGGGGCACCACGCATCAGTGCAAGAGGGGGGTTGCAGCTGTAGAAGATACTGACCTGTGCGTACTCCCCAAGCCGGTTGCCACAACTCTTCGTGATCTAACGACAAAACCCTCAGACGGACCGTCAAGCAATTCAGGTTGAATCGACGTACAGCTGGTAAAGCTAATGCAAATCTATAGGATTGGTTAGAATGAGAAATAGTCTTCATAGCGATACGGAGACACAGCATACCTTGGTATTGAGTTCGAAGCGACCATTTGGCGTAAGCATCATAAGAGATGGAGCCCGGAAAGGATATTCAGAGGGTAGAAGGATGCGGAAGTGGTATAGGCCACCCTCAAACTCCGTTCCCGATGGGCCACGAAGTGTACAGTGCCATTCCTGTCGCGCAAGACGAGGTCAGACGAAGGGGTAACTCGGTCGTGCGATCTAAACGAGACTCACGAAGATGTCGTCCTATGAACACGAGGAAATGAGCATCGGCATGCGCAAATGGTGGACAGAACGTACCTCCAGAGGTGCTGCAGAATAATCGGTGCTTGGATCGTTGGACAACTCCCTGGCCTCTTGCATGATCCGCTTGACAGCTTCGGAAAAGGGTGCAACGGTGAGTGCACTGCAGTTTGGGACGGAATGAAGAGCTCTTACCGGAACTATTCTTGTTGTAGCCAGCGTGGGCCATGCTTAGATACTATGAAGTGAAAGCTGTGGCGAGTGGAATGTAAAGGTCAAGTTATGAATGTCGTGGTCGGTGTCATGTCAACGTGGTCATTCCTGGTCACAATAGTATCAGACGCCCAGGCTTCCCCGCAATAAATCCGTACCGGCATCTCCCGTCGCTTGCACTCGCCTCGTCACATCGGTCTCCTTCGTTGTCAGAATCCTTCAGCTCGTAGGCAGCGTCCTCCAGTCTTTCGGTCGCGATGCATATTGCAAAGCTTAAAATTAGGCCCAAGAAAAGTGCGTGCGGGCTGGTCTTTGCCTATTTGACAGTACTGAACTGGCAATTTTACAGACCCACCCGCGAACTTATGTGCACGCGAGCTGTCCACAATGTTGGGCTGCTGGGCTGCCTCTAGCGATACCATGAACTCAGGAGCTTGCGCTCAAGCCTCTAGTGCCTTGTTCCGGTGTATGCGGGACACCGTACGTCCTTATTCGCGTTCTTCGAGAGGGCCTGCCTTTGACATTAGCACAACAGCCATTCAAAGGGAAACAACATGCACCCACCATCAACTACCATCTGGCACGTCTGCGCAAGACCCTCAAATAGATATACTGTACCCTCGCCACCTCTATTGGTCCTACTCTATTCTTAATGCCACACATGTTGTTAAAACGCACACACGTCATCTGAAGTCGCAGTGACTCTCCTCTCGGCGCCGACACATTCGGCACGGAAGCGCTGCATCGGAGACCATGTTTGTCGGAGAGAGGACTGCGGTGTAGAGTTTGGGGTCAGACGTCAGTGTGGCAGGCGTTAGCAGATGGACCGTCGGGATTTGGGAGACGATGATGTATCAGCAGATGGAAAGACATGCACGCAATAGACATCCTTGCTGCTCTCTGACAGCCCTCTTTTGTGTGACTCGGACAATGGATTGTCCTCTTGTCAATGGTAGCCTCCCAGACCTGCTAAACGGAGAGGCTTCCGGATTGGGACGTGTTGTGACCTGTTGTCATTGAGTCACGGATCGCGAACAAGCGCCTGTTGCCAGGCCTGCGCAAGGCTCTCCAGACTCCTTGCCTTTCTACTACCACCTTCATCGCCGTGCCCTAGCCTCCGCTCCTATATAACCACCAGCAACCCCGCCAGTCGTCACCCACATCCATATCACTTTGCCATCATGAGGTCCAAATTCAAGGATGAGCATCCCTTTGGTTCGTCGCGCCCTGCCGCCACTGCTCTATATCGGATCTAAGCTCATGTACACTTGGCATCTTACACAGACAAGCGCAAGGCTGAGGCGGAGCGCATTCGACAGAAGTACCCCGACCGTATCCCGGTATGTGATTCGCGTCTCGACGTACCTGTCGCCTCTTCATGGTGAACTTGCTCCTGAACGCCGATTGTGATTCAACAGGTCATTTGCGAGAAGGCGGACAAGACGGACATCCCAACGATTGACAAGAAGAAGTACCTGGTACCTTCAGTGCGTCTACTACTCAGTTCTGATCCGTTTTTGGTGTACTGATCTGCTTGTTTTGTCCAATTGCGTAGGATCTCACTGTGGGGCAGTTCGTCTACGTTATACGGAAGAGGATCAAGCTTGCCCCCGAGAAGGCAATCTTCATCTTCGTCGACGAGGTACTTCCACCGACAGCGCAGCTGATGAGCGCCATCTACGAGGAGCACAAGTACGTGATTTCCCTTCACGCGCAGACGAATATTCACGGCGCGTCATCGCCACACTTGCTGACTCACGCCTCTTCCGCCCACAGAGACGAGGATGGCTTCCTGTACGTCAGCTACTCGGGCGAGAACACATTCGGGTCCTGGTGAAGTGAGCCCTCTCTGGCTGTCGGGGTGTCATGGACTATCGGATTGCGTGATACACACCCGCTGCCATCGTGATGACCTCACCTTGTTTCCTGCCTGGATTTGACGTGTCTGTTCTTGCTCCAGTTCGGTGGATGCCTTAATCTATTTTGTAGACCGGAGTCGAACCTCTCACATCTCCCTCCCATCCCGTTGTTATGTCTGTCATACCCACTCGTCTCCGCCAACTCAATCCATCGTCACTGGTCGCACCCTTGATTTGGCATCTGTACATATAATCGGTCTTCTCTTCCCTTTGATTCTTGGTCTGTTCTTATCTACCAACTTTATGACGCAATCCACGAACAAATCGTTGTATGACTATGTGCTCGTCGAGCTTCGGCCTGAATTCATGTTGTGCGCGGTCAGTCTTACAGAGATGTTACGTAGTCTTGACGCTCACAGACTAAGGGTCAAATTGAAAATGAAACTGTGGACCTCGACGTCCATGGCCACTTTTACTGAACAGTGAACGTCAACTCCGAGACTCTTCAGCGGAAACCTCTTCGCTGCGTACTGCGTCCTTTCACTCAGACCGCAAGTATTTAGATGTTCTGCAGATGCTTGTTGTTCACCGTGCAAGGAGGCCCGGGTTGATGTCACCATGGCAACATGATACTGACCCCAATATATTATACAAGGCCCCTCCTAGGCCCGTAGCCACCCCTTTCGACTTTCGACCAAGCCTGCCTCTATGCTACTGTCAGAAATCTGTATGCGGTCGACATATTCACGGATTGTGTCCGGAGAATAGACGATTCAGTGCGTTCTCTGTTGTCCATTCGTCGTTCCTGTAGGAAGCGCTATCGATTCTAATTTCTGTGGCCACGACTATGATAGAATGTTGCAGACCGTCTTCTTTTCTTCAGATAGAATCTTCACATTGATTTCGGCTGACCCTCAATGCGAATGTTCTATCCAAAGAAAGTCATACACTTCCAATGCAGCCGAAGCGCAGCGTCATATATACATTTGCTGGGAGAACAAGAGACAAAATCGCCGACACTGTAACTCTCGCATGATTTCAAGTTTGCGCTTTCAGAGGGTGTGTCCTTCAACGGCCAACAGATTGTGACACAGCTTCTCATTATTTCTGTACAGACGATCTACCAAAGACCCTCGCCACAGTCGCCTTTTAGGATCGCGAAAGGCCGCTCTGAGGGCACAATCACCAGTTGGTCATTATTTCACATCACCAGATAGGAAACGGGACACGCGCTGCTTGTACCTTTCCAGGATGCAGACATCGAGGTACAAGCTTTCGCCGCGTCTACGATACTCACAACAACTATTGGCATTTTCCGATAGTGAAGGCTATGACCCGCTGAAAGTGGAACATCCCAACCATCAACCACGTAGCCTCCCAGTCCTTTTGTGGAGTAAGGATCCCCCGTAACGCTCTAGATCTGCGAGCCAGTGGGTCCAAAACATAATGCGCTGCAACGTCCTTGTCCCGATTTCTAGGCGTCCTAGGAACATGGTCAAACACCTCGCTCTCGGACCGTTGCCTCTGATTGCATGGCAGATTCCGAGGAAGCTGTGGATCGTGAATGTATCCGTCGTTTTTGTTTAGATGTTCTGGGTCACAAATCGTGTGTAGGCCCGTTTTGGGAAGACATGTGGCGAGAGGAATTTCAAGCTATAAAAGAGGGCATAGTGGATTGATGAATCTCCCGTCTTTCTTGTCTGGCATCCATCCGCACCCATACCTTCTACAAGTCTGCAACACCTCCATTCCGCTGTGCATCATGTCATATGAATTCGAGGTGTCTGGACGTATGAACCCGTTCCCCTCGTATGGAAACGACCCGCGCTTTCGAATGACCCAGCATGCAAGTATGCTTCCCACAGGCATAATGCTCCAGACCTATGGCGTCTGCTCGCTGTTCGCTGCGGAGTACGTTTCAATCGATCCTTGCATATCTATGATCCATACTTATCGCTGTGCACGACGTCGTTGTCAGTTACTTCAGAACTCGAGCTGAACGGGACATTTACGTCATGTTCTCCGACATGTTGAGCGTCGTATCGTTGCTCCGTGAGCGAAAATCTCCTTCCACTACATTTTTAATATTCTGAATGGGCTTTTCAGTTGCTCAGCCTGTCGGGCCCCTTTTTCCTTTGAGCTTCTTCGACTGGGTACTTCAAGCATCCATTTCGGAAGTATTGGTCGTAGTGATTATGAGGTTTCAATTGTGCCTTAGTACGTTGTTCCGCGTAAAATGCCTGTAATAATGGATGTTCACGAAACCCACTTCTAGCGATTGGTGTTCTGTTTGTCGATGTTCGACGCTCCTTCTTCTCGAAGGACCCGGTGCGGTCAAAGACTGCAATGCCGACGACTCAGTTGAACCTCCCAGCCCGATAGATAGTTCGATGTCAAGTCCTGAAAGTGCTGTTTGTTATGCAATAAAGACCGATCTTCCCATGTTGCTTTTCTCGAACGGCTTCATTCTGAGAGAGCCCGGTCGGAAATTTTATGTCAACGTTGCCTGGCGTAACATAGGGGGTAATAGCGTTTCCATGTTCATAGGTCTCATGTATAATCTGAAGTCTACTTAATGACTTTTGCCAAATTAACATCCATGTGCCGCGGGAATCCTTAAATTTACGTAAATGTGCATCATGGGAGATCGGCCCATTCTTACTGAACGACCACGTCACAGCATCGAGGTCCGTCGAGAATTCTGAACCTTTGCCTTGCATGCCTTCGATGTCTCGTCTTTCACTAGATCTTACAGATATTTATGCCTTCCTGAGGGTTGGACCGTACTACTTGCCAAAGCGCAGGCAGATGTCGCAGTGATGCCAAAACTGGGGACCACTGAGACTACGGCACAGTCACGTAGCAGTACCATCCAGCTTATCGTCAAGGATCATAGCTAGATTATCTGATGTGCACGGTATACTATTCGTTTTCATACGTGAGTCCGTCATCCTAGTAACCTTATGTCCAATTTGTCACCTCAGCGTTTATTCTTTTTCGCATAGCCTTGTAACTGTAGATCTCCATCTGTGGCGAGGGCCACCATATGCTCCCAATCACGGACCATCGCGGACCAGAGGAAGAATACAATACAATCATCTCTTTAGTTATAGTTGTATTCATGTGGTTGTGCATCTTGACGATACGCAGTCCTTGTGGCGATCACGCTACTTGGGCCACGTCTTTTCAACTTGCGGTGCTATTGGAACCTCTTCGACAATACCTCCTCAGCTTGGACACCCAGAACCCTAGGTCAACACTGCCGTTCGTTTTTCGCAATTCTTTTATTGCAGGTGCCTCGTTCTCGTAACTGTGCATCGTAGACCTCGCAATTCGGGCCTCGCGGCTCATCATGTTAGCCAAGTTGGCCGTCTGTCCCAGCTCGAGTTCAAAATCGAACAACGATCCTTTTGCGAACAGCCACCATGACAATCAAACGGATTGTATACTGGAACGTGGACAACACACTGTGCAAATGCATCACGACTACGCTTTAGTGTCTCGTTATCCGGTAGATCTTGGGTGAAGCTATGCCATATGGTTGCATCGCCTTCAAGCTCCGTGGTAATAGGATTGGCAGTGACCCTCTATTGTTGTTCCCAGATATAGAGAAAGGTATAAAGTAGGATTGGTTTGCAACCTCTGCATCTTCGTCTGCTCTGCTTGGTCTTCCTACATCCATCTGCATTCCCGTGCTGTCTCGTCCGTACCGCGTTCTACCAATGGAGTCTCAAACATTACATGCGTGTTACCTTTGGTTCGGACGGACAATGTCAAGTTCGTCTGCTAGCAAACTCAATCGCCACAGTTGATTCACCTTCCTTATTTTCGTCAGTGCTGCTTCTTGTGTTGATAGCCATCACTACCGTGTTTCTGACCTATGCACCTGGTGAGATATCATTCCTAAGAGACAGTCAACCGTTCGAATTTGCTAAGACGTGAGGAATCCAGACTTGTACAACGGTTGGATGGGCTTGAGAATTTTATTCAGCGTTATAATGGTGTTTTTGTCGTACGTATTCTCACTTATAACCGGGTAGTAAATCACATCTTGCTAACCTTTAGGAACAGTTTGTCGTTTCGGGATTACAAAGATGGGTTCAGTGTCTTTACTGCTTTTGAAGTCGCATGCATGACCATGCTTCAGATCTGTGAGTGTCATAGTCATGTTCCTAAATACGAAAACATCGTTAACGATATTTGATAGGTACTGCTTGTGCCTTCGCCACAGAGCAATTCCAAGAAAATTCCGCCACCTCTGATAAAGCCCGAGCTCTCTTAGGCTTGTTTTGGACGTTGGTGGCCTTTTGTACGTACCACATTCCTACGACTCGATAACCGAGCTCTCTTTACTTACATTCTGAGTCGCAGCATCTTTGCTTCTGTTGGGTGAGATTGTGTCTATGGTGTGGAACTTTGGAAGGCATGATATCCTTTCCGAGTCCGACATCGAGATGTTCCTCCGGTATCAACCCCTTTCAGCCCTTTCAGCCCCGTCGCATTCATGCGTCTTCACGATATGGTCGTTCACCTCGCACGCAGACCATGATCGACAGGATCAAACCTGTAGGATTTGTGCTGCCAGTCGGGACACATCATCCTGGACACACCGTGAAGGTTGTAAAATCAATTTCGACAATGGCAGCATTCTTCCTCGTTCACGGGGCTGAAAGGCGGCGTATAACACAACGATGCGCGTTTCGTAGGATAGTGGACCCTTCTTCTCGGACCTGTTCACGTGCACTCTGGCATCATTTTCTCTTGACCTGGTACCACTAGGATGACGATCGTTCTTATAATGGACATTCCCTTTACCTGCTTTCATTATCTCCCCGCTCTCTCGTACAGGACGTTCTCGTAGTTGACTTAGTAGCGGCATGCTGTATAAATAATATCATTATCTAATTGAAGGTCGTCAGAATCTCTCTAAAAGTCACAATGATACGATGTAGTGAGTCTGAGATCAGGTAGATGACTGATGAGAGAGGGTGTCACAGTGGAGGTCTCGCGACGTTTGACGCGTCCACTTAGACTGAACACAGTTGGGGGTCACAAACTTCCTCGACCTGCAAATATGGCAAGACAGCATCATTGTCTCCGCGTCGATGAAGAGGACAGATGTCATCCAGGATTACTAGATGAAAACGCGTCAAGATCTACGCTTCCATACAGATCATCTAAATCCGCATCTTTCCAATACGTTTCCCAGTCATCTGTGTCCGTTTGTGGTCCATCTTCTGCCCCCACTTCGTCCGTGTAGGTGAAACCATCGGTGCCCAAGGCAATAGCACCCATGTCCAATGACTGTTCATTTGGTTGTGACGACAAAACCACTTGTGTCCCTCCATCCGGAATATCACTGCCTGACGCAGCTACAAGGGAAGCCTGAGGTGTAGCATGCGAGGATTTTTCGGGCTGAGGAGGTGCGGAGAAGACGGCAGAATGTGAGGCGTCCGGAATGACAACAATGCCGCGGTCTGATACGATGTAGTCCGACGATCCGTGCGGTCCTGCAGAGCTGAAGATGACCGTCATATGTCTCAGCCGGGTGGTTTGCTGGTCATTGGCAGACGTCTGGGTATCAATGCTGGCGTCGCCGTCGAGTCTTCTCCGCTTGTTGGCGCGCACGTTATCGCTGTCGCTGAGATACAGCATCCTGTCTGTACGGGTAAGCATCACTCGAGCGTTCACTTGGTTAGCCCATGTGAGTCCCAGTGCGGCCTCTTTCCGATCCTCTCCTGGAATAGTGTGGCCACGACTGAACCATTTGGCTTGGTCCCGGTAGAGAAGGTCTTGTTGGACTCCAGCGTCTGAGCCTGGTTCTCGATCGAAAACATCTGCCACCTCGTTCAAGACGACGACAGCGATCTGATATTTGTTCGCCAGAGTATGCAAAAGACATGATATCTCTGCTATGTCTTTCGCGCGCTGAGCCAAAGAAGTAGACGAGGTTTTGTTTTCGGAGTGGAAAAGCTCGGTTAGAGCATCGATGACGACGAGCTTGACTGGTTTGTGCCTTTGTCCCGCTTGCAATCGATCCTCTACGAAAGATGGCAGGATGTAAGACAGGACATGCAGTAGAATGGGTATAGTTGGCGTCTTCAGTGTATGTATGTCGCCCAAGCCACACAGTGTGGATGATAGGGATGGATGAGTATCGATCATCTGTAGAATGCGGCTGGTAGGGAGAGTCCAGGATGTCGACAGGAAACACGCCGAGCCCAAGATGCCCCTCAGCTCTGTTGGCAATTGAGCGAATAATGACAGTTGTAGAGCCAACTGTGTCTTTCCTGCAGCACTGTCACAACCTCGCATTAGACATGATAGAAGATGGTCCACAACTCACACCTCTGATCTTACCTTTCACCTACAAATTCCCACACCATGCCCATTCGTACCCCTCCCCCAAGCATTTCATCAAGAGCTTCGTCTCCAGTAGTAAATGCCTGCGTCGTTGGTAAGCTTTCGCTGTCCAGTCGGATGGGCTCAGATGCAAGTTCCTGACATGCGTTGTCCACAATGGTTTCTGCATCCTTGGTAGAAATTCTGCTTCTCTTTGCGATCTCAACAGGAGAACACAAGACCAGGTCTGCTATAGTGTGTATGTTTGCTGCACATGGGGTCAAAATGGTAGGCTTGGGTAGTATAACGCGTCGCACCTTTCTTGAAATTGGTTTGTTGGATGGGTGACAAACATGATAACGTGGAAATTGAAGGCGACTCCATATACCGCAACTAGCGCAAGCGTGCAGCTTACTAGACAAGGCAATGCACTAATCGCAGTCGAGAAACTGAGCAGTATCGTGGGATGGACCGACAACAGAATGGCGATGATGAGCAAGGAGGTTTGAGTCAAGTTGGTTCGTCTCGGATCTCAGCCACAGACGCGTTGGCACTGGCAGGCCGTACGCGTAATTCTTCAGATTCAGAGTTCGTAGATCATGTCACACGTCCCATGGCTCTACCGATAAACATACATACAAGAGTAAAGATACATTGATTTCGGTAAGTCTAAGCAGGACGTTGTCTGACCGACTGGGAAGATTCAGTCCTTCCGAGTAATCCTCCAACAACATTGGAAACCGTCTCCGTAATCTGACGCTGTTGTGTCTGGGTATGCTTCACGTAGAACAATCGAACGGTTGTGGTGTTCCAGACACCCAACGGGCTCATACCCCGTACGTAAATCTCTCCCCAAATGAGGGAAGTCAACCACACTATGGAGGCTTCCGTCCACTAGGTACGAGAGCAATGCATGTCAACGAGACGTCGACCAAAGAGAAAATATAGGCTCACTGTGAATCGTCTCGGGCTTAATGGTGGCGGCTGAGGAAGGCACTCTTTGACTGATGCACTTCGCAGCAAGTCGTTGATAGCGGTTGCAGCGCTCGCTGGACCCAACGAGGACTGCAGCTCTTGAATCTTAGGTAAAAGCTCAGAACACATGAGGAGTATTGGGTCCAGAGGGAGCCTACGAAGGGTCAAACGTCAACAAAAATGACATGGATATGTCGGGTGGCGTCACGCACCCTTGTTGCCACGATGTAACCCATTCCTGTGTTGGTATAAACCCACTTCTACCAACTCCGGTGACGTTCAAAGGTTCAAGTGCAGCACCTATGTCAATAGCTGACGGTCTCACGGCCCTTCGTTTCCCTCGAGCCTTCTCTGAAAGAGCAAGGGGTTGATTCTCCTGCAAAGGGGTATTCAAGGAGGTTGGAGACATTGGAGGGCTTGCCACCGAGGACGTTTCTGACTGCGTAGATATGCGGAAGTCATTCAACGCTTCACCAGACTCGGCCCTTCGCAATGCTTCGAGAGAACTGTTCTCATTGCGAAGAAGACGAGCTTTCTCCACATGAGCCTCTTCCCCTTCGCCAGGGCTAGCCTTTTGTTTGCCTTTGTCGAGGGTTTCCTTGTTGCGAGCGCGTTCTTCTTTGACCGCTTGAAGCCGCTTGATTTCGCGTAAACCACTGGCTAGTGTAAAAGTACCCAGGTCTTCGAAGTTTTTGTGGGCGCGGATAACACCATAGACGAGATTGGGATTGTCCGTCAAGTTCCGAAGTATCATTGAGTTGAATACTTCGAGCCTATCAACCAGTGGTCAGTATATGAAGACGGTCGTCTAGATGCTACACTCACATGAAGAAAAGAAGTCTCGGATGGCCCTCATCTGCAAGCAAGAATGTTGGGTTGGCGAACGTGGCGAAAAGTTGAAGTAGTCGTGCAGAAGAATTGACATTGAGATGTTTGAAATGAGGGGCAGCATTGGACAGGGTGATGATGTACGCGGGATATAGAGAGCTGAGAGACCCAGAGGTTGTTGCGATCATGGAATAGATGGCCTGCAGGCAAATTAGCGTATGGGATCAGCATACATGGATCTGACGTACGTTGATAATAAAGTCGCCAGCGTTGCCTACGGTACCCCACTTCGGAGGCACAGTGACCTTCAGAGGCGATACTAACTTGAGACCAAAGGTGGGCTCTGCTGAGAGACTTTGTACGATGTACGACACCGCGCGACACATCCCTTGTTGTTCTGTGACCCATGAAGTCAGTCTAGGAGGCGATTTTGGGAGACGATGAGTTTGACTCACCAGACTTGTCCTTGATATATAGGCCGTAGCAAAGTATGTACGCAACAGTGTCCATTGCTTTGTCAGATTCGAGAACGTAGGTTCGGAATTTCTGTACGACAGATAATCAGTAATAGTATATCTTGTGCGGACGTAAGTCTATACCTTGTTCAGCTCGAGTATCTTCCAAAAGCATAGCACTTGCAACATGGTCAGCGGCGATTGATTGAACACAATATATCTCTTGAGCTCACCTGTTTCTACTATGTATGGTACAGATCTACGAGAGCCGGGAAGGAGGTTGTTGATAGAAGACATCTGTTGCTCGAGGATCCCAAAAACACCACGAAGAATAATATCAAAATCGCTGGAGCGATGCTGAATCCACGTGAGTCTCTAATGATCCGGGATGATCAAAAGTCTTACTCACCAGTTTCGCTACGAAGTAACGAAACGCATTCGTGCGAATAGTGGGTGCGGAGGACGTATTTTCTCCTGGAGTGGTATTTTTGTCCCGGGCGCTGCCACTCTGGAAATCCAACAGGACACACAAGACCTGGAAACAAGTACCCACGAGGATGGCGCGCGGGTCTTCACCCTTGAAGACAAGATGATTATATGGAAGCTTCCCAGCCACACCAGCCACGCTAGTAATGCCTCCAGCTGTCGGGTTCATAGCGGTATTTATCAGAGAGCAGAGGATGGTGAGTACATCCCGGCGGGGGGTATTTTGTACGAAGTGAAGAGTATAACGCGAGGGCGACGTGAATAGTTGCGAAGGTGGCGTATAGATCTGCTTTGAGGTCAAGACCATCAACAGTCGTAGAACCTCAGTTCTATTGCTTTCGAAAGGTTGGCTTAGCCCAGGGTCCACGGTTGAACCTATACCTTTCTCCCTTGAGTGGTCGTTGAGTCAATGCTTGCTATGTACGGTATGCAGTTGACGTACCATATTGTGTAGTTGATCTTGTAGTGGTCGACTTGAATCTTGCTCGGCAATGTAAACCCACAACAGTACAAGAGGTCAACGAGGCAGCTAAACAATCTTGCAATGAGAGAGGGAGCCATCTTGCCGGCTGGTTTCGGTGACGGTAGCGTGGGTGTCTCAGGCGGTACATCGTCGTCCTCGTCGTCATCCTCGATAACAAACTGAGGGTCTTGCGCGTGTTCCTCCACGACATGCGTCTCTTCTATCGGCTCTTTCCAAAGTAGCTCTAGCTCAAACCGCCCGCATTCACTCTCCATCTCGAACACAACCGGGAGCACGCGTTGGAGGAGCCGTAGGCAGTTCAGGACCTCTTTCGTAGTATTTCGCCCCTGTGTCCCAGTACTGCTTCTGATGAAAGATGTTGCATACGAGGCCACCGAAGCATTCAATGGGGTGGGGAAGGTGTGGTCGGAAATGAGAATGAATAGGCGGCTTGTGACTACCCGAATGAGTGTGGCAACGTTCTCCGGTGCCTCATACAGAGCGCGTCGGACTGCACAGGATCTCAATATATGATAACACAAACGAGTACATTCTGCGCACCGTCATTCGAAGATACAAGAGAGAATACATCTGAGGCTGAATCAAACAAAACAAAGTACTGAGAAAGAGTGAGAAGATGGGCGCGGCAGAAGTGACATATGAGCTCACCTGGTCCCAATATGAATCCGTCTCCTGTATATGCTAAATCGTTCTCGATGTTATTACACGGCCAAATGTCTCAAAGACGAATGTACTAACCCGCGTTGACGTTAGCTTCGCGATACCTCCAGGTTGGCTGCGAAATGCGAGCTTCGCCTCATCCCCAAGTATGTTGAAGGGCATGGATATCTTCGTAGGAAGAGCAAACATAGTGAGGGTAGCCGATTGCCAATTGTGAGGTATCTGTGTGATGAAAGAAAGAAATGAAGGAGTAATGAAGGTTGACTGCTACGATAAGTCGCAGTTCTGGTTCAGCGGGCCTGGGCGCCCGTTCAATCACAGGCACACACGTAGTCATCGTGATGACGTTGTCCTCAAATTTCTACTCAAAATCTAAATAATAGATAGGAAATCGCAAGACTCGCAACAGGTGCAGCGTTTGTTTCAAAACATGTTACAACCCTACGGCTAAAGATGAGGATGGTAGCTATAGTGTTCTATAGTGTCAGCTAAAAAGTCCACTATATGACTGAGACATAATAGGCTACTCTAGAGGAATCAGTAATCACAGGAAAAGCATAGCGCCAACAGCGACAGCCAAAAGCCCTTTAGCAGTGGCAACAGTACGTCCTGCATCGTTACCTTGAGTGGGCGACGCAGTGGGCGACGACGCAGCGGAGGACCCAGCAGAAGTTGCAGAGCCCGTGGGTGAGGCTGCAGTGGTCGCAGTGTTTGTAGTCGGGGGAGCTGAAGCAACAGCTCCGACACCGCCAGTTGCAACACCGGTGAAGCTAATCTGTGTTACGAATGTTCCCGTGAATAACTCGTCGACAATAAAATCCAATACAGTTCGCTTACCTGTGGTTCGTTCACTCCAATTGCTCCAGCGGCCGAAGATAAATCATCAAAGCTACCTGATCCAGTCTGCGGTGCATTGATCGAACTGAAGGTGCGAAACGTCAGGATATGCGATAGTGCGGAAGATACAAAGGGACAACCTACCCGACCATCTGCTGGCCACAATGACCTGGGAACTTGCACAGGTAATAGATAGCTACCCGAGGTACGTCAGATACTTTTTCGCATACTAAGAGAAGTGAACTCTCACGTGTGGAATCGTCGGTGACCATGATGGTAAAGGCCGTCGCGACAGTCAGCCCAGAGTCGAAACCGTTCGCCAGCGGCGTACACGGGTTCGAGGGCCCCTCAGACTCAGTGACCGAGTGCATGAGACCAGAGCTGCGGAATGGAAATGTTAAACTTGCACGACAAATCGATAGGAACTACGGCACACCTCGGGAACAAGAAACGAACAAGTGTGCCATTGGAAGCAGTGATGTTCGCTGGACTGAACGAGAGGGACCCGCCGGGTGCTACTGTGACCTACGGATATTCGATCAGACAAGTGACCCTCGCTTTTTGTAGAAAGAACTGACATCCACTGTAGACGAACTGGCACCGACCACCCCTGAAGACGGAGCGACGGTAGCACTAGCAGACGCACTAGTGGAGCTGGAGCTTGTTGTCTGGGCATTGGGCAAATTATCCTGGGGGTTGGCCAGCGCAATGAGAGGCAATAAGGCCGCAGCAAAAAGGGTAGATCCAAGCATGATGGAGGAAAGTTTCAGGTTTGGTTGATCCGTGGACGTCTGTCTCGTCCTTCTTATATTGTGGCATTTGCGCATGAGGCATAACAGCCGTGCTTATAATTACAAATAGGAATGGCTGCGGGGCGGTTGTGGGTGACTAGTTGTGGGGGACTGGGGCATGTTGTGGTCGTCCGAGTCGCGGAAACAAATCAAATCAGCATGTTGATCTTGACTCGGATTCGGAATCCAGCGGCATGCCAGTGGCAGCGCACAAACAGACTGATGAGAGGTAGCTTGTTTGCATCTAGATAGGGTTTCAGACTCACTAGCCAGTATCACATTCTCTCAATTTCACCTTAAAAGCTCAAGCAGTCGACTGATAGTGTTTCTTGTCGGGGTACGATGGTCTCGGTGGTGAACGTTGCTTGAAGTGTATAAACGATCGACGATCGCTGAGCACCAACTTTTACCACTCCGCTTTTTCTGATCGGCTAGCATCGCTGTATCTTGATCTAGCACCTCGGTCACCGTGGTGGCCACCAGAACGCAGATACACCAGATGTTTCAAGTTCGCCTTTCGAGCAATCCACAAATAGCGGGACCATTTTCATGATGTACAGCCAAATCGCGCAGAGGACCACGGTGAGAACATTTTGATCAATCATTACTGCGCAAGGAGGCTTGGCAGCCTAGGTTGGCTCCCAACACCGATCGGATGTCAGTGCGCCAACGGATGATCATGCGCCGCTGTCAGTGAACAACACTTCAGTGTTTCAGGACAGCCTCACTGTCAAATATTTGCCGCACATAATGACAACGTTGAGGATGCTTCATCCACAAAGAAAGACACTGCGGCCAACCATTGAACGGGAACATAACTTTTGCTATCGCAATCAAGAATAATAATCAAAATCAATGGTATAAGGCATGAAAGTAGTTTACGCTGTGCACGCGTCTCATTAATAGCGTAACATGGCACCTGTCTAAACCATGCAAAGGAATCATGCAAGCGTAGCAAACACAGCAACGAGAGCCACCAATCCCAGACCACTGCTTACGATAACACGTCCAGCACCAGAGGTGGTGGTGGTGGGTGTTGTCGCTGAGCCTGAAACTGTCGCCGCAGGGGACGCAGTAGCAAGAGCACCAACGCCACCGGAAACGAAACCGTTGTCGGGAATCTGCGGCGAGAGAATTTAGCATAGGACTCTTGGACAGAGCATGCATATACTTACGGTGACTTCGTTAGCACCAATCTTCACAGCTGCTGCCTGGAAGTTATCGAAAGTGTTTCCGGTAGCGGGAGCATTGATAGAGCCAACCATTCCAGTACCGCAGTGAGTAGGTGCCTTGCAGAAGAACCAGATCGCTAAAAAGAATATTAGAAATGAACATTGGGACGTGAACACCCGCTACTTACGCGTTGAAATATCAGTGATGTTGATAGTGAACTGCTTGGAGTTTTGCAAGCCGGAATCAAATCCGGTGCCATTGGCACCAGTCAACGGCGTGCAAGGATCCGCGAAGGAAGACTGAGTAACGGAGTGAGGAGTAGCTCCACTGGAAAAACCTATGTAAGCCACACATGGACAGAACCTCTGCAATTGAATTTCTTACTCGGGGAAGAAGAACGTCACGAGAGTTCCAACGACGGCAGTGACGTTAGCGGGCGAGTAAACGAAGTTGCCACCAGCGCCGACGTCAATCTACGAGCTTATGAGCCAACCAAAGAGTAGGCAAGACAGAATGACATACGTTGATTTGTGAACTGGTAGATGGAGGAGCAGACGGGGCTGCGACGGCAGCTGCAGCGCTGGTCGGTGAGGGGGTGGACGGTGCAGGGCCACCGTACAACTGGGGAGAAGCCAAAGCAAGCACAGGGAACAAGGAAAGGGCGACGAGCTTGAACATGCTGAACTACTTTGGTATAGAGACTCGGCCGTCTACTTGAATGGGATATAAGGGGAATGGGTTGCTGGTGAGATTGGGAAAGGCGACAAGCTTTATAGCGTCCCACGACGGCAGTGACAGTGACACCCTCCCAACGAGCTGGTGAGAATGCGCAGCATACTTATAAGCAAGACATGAGATGCATGAGAGTTGATGGTAAAGAGAACCCAAACCAGTCGAAGTTCCAATCACCAAAAAACGCTAGACTGCCATTCAGATGTACAAATGAAAGATGCAATGGGGCTCCCGAGCTGCTTCAGTCCTCCGTGATACAAGTTGAGTCATTTCCGCGGTGGCATCTTTGCCGGTAGGGTTTCCGAAATCCTGGGACAACGAGATGCTAAGATATAGTTGCCGGCGTTCGAACCGGTGGGTGTAGCGCAACCTAATGAGAACAAGTAATAAGTCGTGGAAGACAGAATGGGTGTACTAAAATTACACGTCAAGATGCCACTGACTTCATGCGGTGGGAAGGAATGAGCTGTTTTCACAGTCGATAACGACGCACCAAACGACGCGCACGAAGGGTGTGTCCGAGGCCCCCATTTGCGCAGCAAGAACCTACCATGCAAGAGGCATTTTGCAAGGCACATCTGTGCCATCTCAACGCCCTCGGGAGATTGCTCGCCTCGATCGAACAGATGGCAATTTGCAGGGTGCATGTCGTCGAAAGTATGACCGGGAAAGCTTCCATTGCCAAGCCGCCAGGGAATATGAATTGCGTACGTAAGCACGGACTGCCTGATCCAGCTGTGGCCACCGCTCTCAGCCGCTCTCCCATGATGCATTCACAACACTCTCTCACACGACGTGGGTTTCTCAGTGCCACACGAATGCCACACCGTCCACTGACACTGCGCATAAAGGTTGGTCCATTCAACTATCTATCCATCTCCTCCAGTCCCGCGGTTTGCTCACAACTTCTCAAACCAATGGCACATGTGCCACCTATCCGGGGTATGATAGCACTATAGCACTGCTTGCGTGTGCCGTACAAGACGGAAAGGTCCAGGCGTCAGGCCTTCAGGCCTTCAGGACCTATGCGCAGCACTCGCAAATTACAACAGATTGCAGCTCCTCGTTCGTAGATCTACTCCGATCGAGGAAGGAAAACAACGTGGTATTTATGGATTCGGACCTGGGCAGCGTCAACGTATCGCTGGGCTATTACTGATCGCGTCTGTCTGCAGAACTCTCAACAAACAAAGGACGTCCTGTCTCATCCAAACTCGATCCGGCAGCAGTCTTTCAGGGAAATCCGGAGCTCCGCTGATATCAATCCATTCGTCTGGATCATGATTTCCCTCGTCGAATGAACGTTTGGACTCTATTGGACTTCTCTTTGACTCAACTTCTCTGTTGACTCTTCCCTCTCTCAGCCTATCAGTAACCCACGCAAAACCTTGTTACTGGATCTCCTCCTGCGACCTCAGACCGACTCGGACTGGAGGAGGTCAATCTGACCTGACCATCGCAAGGCTGCCCGCGCGCCCTCCCTGCCCTGTCGTCTGAAGGGGCTGTGCTAATACTACTCTTGCTCCGGGCACTTCAGGTGAAGGCCTGCTGACGGTTGTGCTGCGCTTGGAAATGGAACACTGCAGAACCGCTTATGTCTTAGACGGTCAAAGACAACGTCCCCCGTGTCGATCGCTCGCTAGCATCTTAGATTTACGCTGCGTGATGTGCGAAGGACATTTTTATATGCACAAAAGTATATATACGAACCTCTCCGTCGTGTACGTGTACGTTGTGGAATCTATGGGCTGTGGTTAAGCTTTACTGAGACTACTTTGGCCCTCAGCGTGTTTACTTCGGGCTGTATCGGGTTCCGTTGGCACGAGGCGGACTCGTTACACTTCAAGCGTACTGAGTTCAGACGGCTTACCTGCCAAGTAAGACTCAGGAGCAACGGGCGCGACGAGCTTGCGTACAGAACCACTTCCTCATCGAACTCACGGTACGGAAGGTAAGAACGCGGGACGACAGGACGTAGCGCGTCCTCCGAGGCTGGCGGGCACACTTTTTCCGCACGCGTCTCCCGACCCTACCGGATAGGATCATCCACCTGCCTTTCCACACGCGCGAGCCGACATGCGCGAGCGGCATGCGGAAATGGCTCGCACCATCGCACGATGCGCAAATGGGAACAGCGGGCTTCGGACCGAACGGATGCTCACCCGCGGGTGCGGTGCACGCCCACAAACTGGACCCACTTGTGCGAGAAACGATAATCCGTCTAGCCGACTGGTCGGTAATAGAAGTCGAGGTAAGATGTGCCATATAGCAATATGAAATAGGAATCCGCTAATGCGAAGATCTAGAGAAAACCTCTACACGATGAACGACCTCGCACCGCGCGCGGGCGGATGGTACAAGCGGACGGTACGAGCATGATGCTATAGCAAGCATCCTGCCATCCGTACCGTCCGCCATCCATTCCGCCTTGTCGTCATTTTAGGTAACGTTTTGTATCCGCCACCAGCCTCAGGAATCGCATAAATAGGCCTGCAAATCTTCGCTAAGTTCACAACATATCAGTTCTCAACCATCACTACACAATCACACTGCACATACATTCACACTTCACACTTGACAACTTTTCTGAAGATGTCTACTACTACCAAGATGACTACCCCTACCACTCCTAGTCGTAGCCTCTTGTGCAACCCCGACATCCCTGCCAGCTTTGGCTGGTGGAAGGAAGATGAGGACCATAACGATTCCGGGATGGATCGCCCCATGGGCTCGCTCCACGAGTCCCACCTCATCTTCCCCGACGCTTCATCCGTCCCAACGATGACCATCGAGCAATTCTACCAGACCGATAACGCAAAGGCGTGCACGCTGCCCCCTGCGCTCGAAGACGTCACATCATCTCGGTCGCATGACTCCTTCGTCACCGCCGTCAGCGTCGCCTCCTCATGCTACTCGAACAACTCCTTCACCACCGCCGTCAGTCATATCGACGACGACGAACCATCCACCCCACCCACATCATCCACACCTGTATCTCGGTCCACATCCATCTCGATCTTTGTCTCCACCACTACCACCGTCTACTACGAGTGCGAAGGCGAATTCGACTCTGAGGTAGACGAGGACGAGGACCCCGCCGCTCGTGACAACGAGGAGGACGATTACCTCGCGTACCCATCATTCCCTACCCCACGCGCAGCCCAGCACGATCGCTCGCGGGCCGAGCGGTGCTTTCTCAACTGCCCATACGAGGTCGTCTTCGATCACCTCGAGACCCCACACCTCCCGTGTGTGCCCCCAACTGGGCTGGATGTGAACTCTGTCGTCTTCAAGGCGTTCATGGATAACATGCTTCGGGACGCGGAGAAGGACGAAGACGAGGAGGATGAGGATGAGTACGCTTATAGGCGACTCGATGGAGAAGTCTTCGAGGCGTACACTGCTGAGGATATGGCACGGATGGAGGTGCTTGAAGCACGCATCGCCCTGCGCACTTAATATTCTCAATCATGGACTTTGTATATAGTATACCCAAATATAAAAAAACTCATATACCACCCAACGCACATTTGTGAAAAAGTCTCGCGACAACGAGTGCAACTAACTGATATTATGTCTTGGCATCTCCAGTCATGCCTTGTAACACAAATGATACAGTCTTGACATCCAAAGTCCTCATGTTCACCAGTACGACAGTGCCCGACTCCCTGAAGTTCGGAATCAACACGATCCGACACTTTTTCTCCGTCCCTCCCGTCTTTCCATCCTTCGCCCGTTCCGTCGCCACCCGCGTGGCAAACTTGGGCTGGTTCCCGATGGCATAGAGATGTGGAGTGTGTGTCATGACGAACGGATCGGTGGTGAAGTACGGGTGGCACCACAACGTGTCTGGTGCAGTGGGTGCCGTGTGTCTCCAATGCAGCGTAGATTCAGCCATGGAGAGGCGGTCATGCGGAGGAGAGGGCAGGTACTTGAATATGTCGTCGATCGGCTGTCCGGAGTTGACAAGGATCGTGCGTTTCGGCGCGTCGGAGGCGGATGCGGATGTCTTCGACGCCGAAGCCTTCGCGGATGTGGTGGCTGAGCCCGTTGCGGGTCCCAGCTGGATATAGGTCGGGTTCGTTTCGCATATGAACGTGGAGTACGAGGCCGCCCCGCCGAACATGGCTCGTGGGAGAGATTGTTGAGGCAAGATGGTCCCGGAGGGATCTGTAGGACCTGGGAGGATGTGTATGGGCATGCTCCGTGCAATGTCAAGCAGATGCCCGGATAGATTTAGAGTGGGATGCGGTGTGAATGTAGCGTGGTCTTGGCCGTACTTCCGCTGGTTTGAATTCAAACATTAAGGTCAGTCAGTTCCGTAACGGTGCAATTCGAATCACACCCACCGGTTTCCTGTCTACTTCCTCCGTCGCTGCGGAAGCGCTCACGGCGGGAGCGAGTGAATTCCCTGCTATGATGATCCGCGATATTCGAGAAGAGCTTGCTTGGTCTTGTTGTCCACCGAGCTCGCCAGTCAGAAATTCGACGAGAAGCTCGATCGGGGCATCCGCTGGTGAGAGTGCCCCGACTTCCAGACCGGAGACAAGAGCTACCCATTCGTCTTGCGAAGACGAGGAGGATTCTGAAAGACTTTATGAACATAGTCCGACGTAAAAGCCGAAGTGAACTGACCTGTGTCCACTTCCATATCGTCAGACCCAGACGCTGCACTAGTCCATGTTGTCTCCTGCGGCGCCATGCCCGCAAAGCAGTAATCAACGACTTCAAAATCCCCAGAGTTGGTTTCGATACCCAGTGCCCCCAGGATGACACCAGTGACAAGGCCTGCTGTGCGTATGCGGTCTCCTACGAGGCATATTCGCCCTGACTCGTCTTCCAGCATGATGGTATCTTCGTCGGAGTGGAATTTTGCTCGTGGGGGAGGTGCAGGTATGGAATGCTACAATTTTGACAATGAGTATCGGCACAAAACGTTCTGAAGAACTGGAAACTCACGTCTCGTGCAATGTCCTCCATAACATTCGGTTTGAGGGGCATGTCCATATATACTGTCCCGATAATGAAACACAACTGACTCTTCTCAACTTCAAGCACTCGCGGCACATACACCGGACCGCCTGTCAAGAAAGACACGGATAGAGAAAAACGAACATCATCAGAGGTCTTGATCATGAACCACTTGCAGGACTCTGAAGTAGACGTACCAGAGATCTTTTTCCATCTTCGTCTAGCCTCCTCTTCCACACATCCTCGCAAAATCCTCAGACGCACAAAGTAGATATTGGCATACTGGTGTTTGTATGACTTGTTCGCAGTGTTGATAATAAATGACGCAGCTTGTGCATCCGGGGCAATGACAGCGGTCGACAGACGGGTCAGAGGTGCGGAAGGGACTGATCTACGGCACGACACATGTTAGAGTATGTATTTCCAAAGGACAAAGGTCGCACTCACATTTTTGACATCAACAGTGTACTTCGATCGAAGGTCCTGTGAGGGTCGGCGTGTCGTGTGTGGTCGTTGTGAGTTTTACAGACATGTTTGCAGTAAACGCGTCCTCTTCGCGTCACTGACGCGAGGTGTCACGATTCCCATGACCGTGATGTCACAGCTCTCGTGGCGGGCGTCGACTTCGTCTTACGCACTTGCCCTTTGCTTGCCCTCAAAGTCCAGATGCCAATGGGTGTATATGCGTAGATGTTCGTGTTCAGACTCACTAGCGACTAGGTGCTATTGAAGGGCTCAGTGAGTGTCTTATATTGTCGACGCTGACTCGTACTAACACTGTCACAGTCTGCGGCATGCCACTCTCGGATACACTGGACCATAGTCACCAATTCGCGATGTATCGACATGCAGTTCATGTCACTGAAAGGTCCTGTCCCTTGAAATCAGCGAAGTGCATCGTTCACAGGGACAAGCTTCCGATCGGACATTGCGTTCAAATGGCGAGATACTGTTGTGAATCCGCCCCAGGATCTCATTACAATGTGTTCAATTCATAGTTGTCGAAGGAATCATCAAAGAAAGATTTGCGTATGGTCCCTTCACCAATGTCTCCCGTGATGACGGGCTTCACGTTGAATCATATCTGAAACGAGGCATGGTAAGTTTCCCAAGGGTCACCTATATTCCGTCATCTGACCCTCTCTACCATGCAGAATACAAACGATTCTTTTTTTTCTAAGGTTCTTACTAGGGCTCCTTAGACACAATGACTCCTCGTAAAGAGGGCATCACCTCTTGTTCATCCCTTTGGACACAAGTTGTCTGGCCTACAACGGACAGGGAACTGCCAAAACAACCTTGTTCGGCGCGTCGACGGAGTACATACTCAGGCTGCTGCACACCACGCGCGATGATCAGAGTGGTGTGGGTCTGTGAAAGAGCGCAGCCAGCGGCTCAGGGCTCAGAGCTCAAATTGCAAGTCTGGACCATTGATCAGCACTGATGAGTATCGATGAGTCTCTTTCCACAGAAGCCTTGGTCACACTATCTTCAGATCGCTGGAGGATTCCGCAGAATTGATGGGTACAAAGTCATGGGGCGAGGTCCGGTCACCGGCTGACTTTGCGAATCATTATGATCTCTTGCTATGTTAGCTCTGTGAGTGTGCTTCCATTTTGACGTCGGTGAGACCTAGTGAGACCTTGGATCAGCCGCAGTTCATACATCAACGCTCAATGTCAGAAGTGTTTTGATTCGTCCAGCAGAGTATCAATATCCCCATAGCGTCGTTCAAGCTTCACCGAAGCTGCCTGGAGGCAAGTCCGTGACACGAGGCGGACGGCGAGTTGTGCTGTCTACAACGTCGGTCCGTGGAGGGTATGACTTGATGACATTGACAACATCGTCCGTTCGAACTTGAGCAAGAAGCTGGTGCGTTTTCTCATTCGAACAACACATCTGACCATGATCTGCTGAACCGGAGTCTGGACAGGTCAATTTACTCGTGATCGGTTGTAGCATCTGGCGAAAACGATGCAGCGACACTTCAAGTTTGGATGATTTTGTTTACTTCGCTAGCTTGACAATTGCAACTTCAAGCTGCAAACTGTGCCACCGTGCTCCTGGTAAATTATGGCGATTCGTGTAACACGATGATGATGATGCGAAGTATTAGGGTCAAGGTTGGAGATGGAAGTAGCATCTATTGAATCGTAAGTCTGATGTTCGAAGTTCTACATGAGGAGTAACGTTTGGATCTTGCAGAGGTGACGACTCCGTGCATGTGTGAGGATTGGTGGAGGGTTGTGATGAATCCTGATAGGCACAAGTGGTGCAAATACTGAGCTGCATGTGTCGCTGGTAGTAACAAGGGTAGGTCACGTCTATTTTTAGATCATTGCAATGATGTCAGAATGGTCGCCGCCTTGGTCGCTGCTCACTATAAAAGCCACCCCCGAATTCGTTTTCTCCCTTCTTCACCGCAACCGCTTTTCTTCTCAAAACTATCATCTACCATGGCTCTCTCAAAGGTGATTGCAGCTCAAGAACGACGGCCACTTCGTACTAACATCACTTTTCACTGCAGCACGTTAACCCCGACCATCTCATCCAGCAAGCTCAGGTCAGTACCTCTGATCTCTCCTCTGCTTTGTACTGAATCTCCCGATCCACAGGACCACAAATCGAGGACTCACAGCTCCAACGCCCACCATGCGACCCATCCTTACGGCGCTCGGTACGGCACTGCCTCCATTCCCAAGTTCAGGCTCCCTTCCACTGTAAGGCGATCTTTCACTACACGATCTAGTAGTCTATATCTAATAGTAGTGTACAGGGTACGGACGCCAGGTCCGCGTACCAGTTGATCCACGACGAGTTGACCCTCGATGGTAACCCGGGTCTCAACCTGGCCTCGTTCGTGCACACATGGATGCCCGAGGAAGCGGACAAACTCATGATGGAGAACATGTCCAAGAACCTAATTGATCAGGATGAATATCCCGCAACCCGTACGTTTGGTCTATTCTTTCGCAAATGGTTCAAATGTCTCACAACGATGCTCTTACAGAGGATATACACACTCGTTGTGTCTCCATCCTCGCTGACCTTTGGCACGCCCCCTCTTCTTCGCAGGCCATTGGAACAGCCACTACTGGCTCTTCTGAGGCCATCCAGCTCGGTGGTCTTGCTATGAAGCGTCTCTGGCAGGAGAAACGCAAAGCGCAGGGTAAATCCATCCATGAGCCCGGTCCCAACATCATCATGGGTGCCAACGCTCAGGTCGCTTTGGAGAAATTCGCCAGGTACTTCGAAGTGGAGTGCCGCTTGGTCCCAATCTCTGTGGATAGCCACTATAGGCTGGACCCCAAGAAGGCCATGGAATACGTGGACGAGAACACCATTGGTGTATACGTCATTCTGGGCAGTAAGTCGTCTGAAATAGCATACATGTACATTGAATCTGACAGGAACATCAAACAGGTACCTACACGGGTCACTATGAGCCTGTAAAGGAGATGTCCGATCTGTTGGACGAGTATGAGGCTCGTACTGGAAACTCAGTCCCAATCCACGTGGACGCGGCTTCCGGTGGCTTCATTGCACCCTTCGCCACTCCTAAGCACCTCTGGGATTTCAAGATCCCCCGAGTTGTCTCGATCAACACCTCCGGACACAAGTTTGGTCTGTCTTACGTCGGCGTGGGTTGGGTTATCTGGCGTTCCAAGGCGTACTTGCCTAAGGATCTCATCTTCGAGTTGCATTACTTGGGTTCCGTCGAGTATTCGTTCTCGCTGAACTTCTCCCGTCCCGCACACCCCATCATTGCCCAGTACTTCAACTTCGTCCATCTCGGCTTCGAGGGTTACAGGGCCGTGGCCTTGGACGATTTGAAGAACGCTCGTCTCTTGAGCAGAGCCTTGGAGAAGAGTGGATATTTCGAGGTGTTGAGTGACGTCCACAGGCCCGCAGAGGGTGTGTTGTCCGGCGCGAAGAAAGCGATCGGTTTCGATGAGGAGAACGTCGAGGTGCGTTTTGTTCGCAGACACATTATATTCATCGCTGACGTTTCTCGTCGCAGAACTATATCCCAGGGCTCCCGGTCGTGTCCTTCCGATTCTCCGACTCTTATCAGGCGAAGAACCCCCACGTTCAGCAGAAGTGGGTGCAAACTCTTCTCCGCGCCAAGGGCTGGATCGTTCCTTCATACGAACTTGCGCCCGATCTCGAGAAGGTGGAGATCCTGCGTGTGGTCATCCGAGAAAACGTCTCTGCGCCTCTTGTCGACAGACTTTTTGGGGACCTCGTAAGTCCTTCCTTCATGATACGTTTGTTGTTTGACCTGTGCTCACATAACCTGCTCCCTGCAGGTCGAGCTGGTTGAGAGCTTGGCGAAAGCGGACACGCCCTTGCATGCTCTCTCGGAGCTTGGCCAGGCCCACTCGTCGACTGAAAAGGCACACGGCGGTTTAAAGAAGGGTGATGGTAGCGCGTCGAATGGAACGTACGCCAAGCAGTGCTAAGCGTGTCTCGTTGGTGTCGAGAGGAAGAAAATCATGTACTTGTCCGTTGAGGTTATAGAAGTGTACTTCTATATGTGTGTACAATTAGGTCAATGAATGAGAGCTCATTTCTGCGAACTGGGTGAGGATGCTGCCCATACAGTAGCCACGGCAAAGATCGGAGAACAATATTACTGTCCAAGCCGATCTTCTCCGGCACTAGATCTCGGCCAGATATAGATCCAAAGGGTACTCATTCCCTCTAAGCGCCCCCTCCAAGCTACGGAAAACGACCATGTCTGGTGCCATGTCTGCCATTCTGAACAGACTGAGAGGCAGCAACCTCGAGGTGTTCAAGTTCAGCTTCTACCTCACGTTCCCTCTGACTCTCATGATGTACTTCGGTGACCCCGAGTGGTACCAGAAGCATGTCACCCCCGTGAGTCATATTCCTTGTCTGGTTGGGTTTGAGCGCGTTGTGCTGAGGGTTTTTGGCTGTAGTATAAAGATCATATCTTCCCGCCTGAAGAGAGGACAGTGAGGGTGCGTTCCATAAACCCTTGTCTCTGATGGATGTTCGTTGAACGCGTGGATTTGAACAGAGCTTGCCGCATGACCAGGCTTCGCTGCGAGAGGAACTCGCCAAGATCCGTGCGAAGAAGCTCGAGAGGGCAGCAGAGCGGTTGGAGGCGGAGAAGGCTGGTACCACCCCGTCGTCGTCGTCGTCATGACCGGGGAGGTGCGTTGCGTTCGAAGGATCTGGAGAAACCCATTCATTGTAAATTATCCCCTTGACATCAATCCACAACTCACCGTTCATTCCCTCTGGATAGTTGCCCCCACGAGTGTTGTGTTGGAAACTTCGAAGTCGATTCGACCAGGACTACGCCGTCTAGACGTCTCATATCTGTTGTTTTGTTAAGTGACCGGAGATTCAAGGCATCTCCCCGCCGTATAAAAATATGTGCGGCGGGTGAAGCTCATCATGCTACTCATGCATATCACGCGTGCAAGCAGCGTCGTGGTCAAAGATCATATAGATTAAAAGGCATTCGCGAAATTGAACATGTCCCCGCCAAAGTGTGTAAGAAAGAAGCCGAAATAATATAGCAGGACATGGCCCTCATTGAGCATGTGCATGAACGTTGCGATGAAGGGAGTCCTTTAAGCAAACATTCCGAAAATCAAAGCAGCACCCGCCAACCCCAATCCACCACCAACGATCATCCGACCAGCATCATTGCTCTGACTCTGAGACGAGGAGCCCGAGCTAGAGGACTGCGATTGCGACTGCGTCGCGCCTCCGGGAGAGGTGGGGGTCGGCGCGGACTGGGATTGGGTCTGTCCCTGTCCAGATCCCTGCGACTGCGACTGCGAGCCGGCGGTGCTGCCACCGCTGCTGGAGTCCGAGCCTGAGCTTCCGTCGCCTCCGCTGCATTGGACAGAGGTGCTGCTGCCAGCGGTGGTGGTCGTGCAGGCTGCTCCTGCGGATGGAACAGCTGTGGCGGTAGCACCGACGCCTCCGGAGACGAAGCCGTTGTCCGTTAACTATTTCATGGGTCTTAGGATCTATTCCGTGCGGAGATTGAAGCATCATAGGACTTACGGGAGTCTCGCTGGATCCGATTTTGAGAGCGGCTGCTTGGAACTGGTCGAAGCCCTGGCCGTCAGTGGGGTTGATGACTCTGAAACGACCGATTTGGTAAATTGAGTGGGATAGCATGTCCCACGTACCCGACCATTCCTTGACCGCAGTGCGTAGAGGATTTGCAGAAGTAATACACCGCTGGAAAAAAAAGTCAGTTGAACGGTCAGCGGACGTAATGGGTTGTGCTGCTCACGCTTCGTGCTGTCCGTAATCGTGATAGAAAAGGTCTTGCCACCGGACTGCAATCCAGAGTCAAATCCACCGGACAACGGCGTGCAAGGATCCTCGAAAGAAGACTGAGTGACAGAGTGTGGCGTGTCGCTGTGCATGCGATATTGAACTACACCGAGCAGACAATAGTCAAGAGAAAGTCTTACCTGTCGAACTCGAAGACAATGATGCCACCATTGGACGACGAAACCTCAGTCGAAGAATAACCGAGATTGCCACCCGGACCTACTTCGATCTTCACATGTTGTGAGCTCGAGGTGGCATGAAGTAGAAAGACACAGTACGTACCGTCTCAGTGAGACTCGCGAAGCCAGTCGGTCCCGCACGGCCCACATATCTAAACTGAGGCGAAGCCAGAACAAATGGCAGGAGCAGGAGTATAACGGCAGATAACTTGAACATATTGTCTTGGACGTGAATGGAATGGCGCGAGCACTGCTGCTTCCTAGCTGGTGAGTTGGTTGGGTATTAGTGGAGGTGGAGGATCCTGTTGCTGCTGACTGGAAAGTGTTAGACAGTAAGGTTTATATCCATCCTGTGTGGCGGCTATACAAGTTATCACATAGAGGCGTTTTTTCGGATGTACAACAGAAGATGCACGGCCCTTTGTGACTGGCGAGGAGATGTCTCTTGGCACAACAGTTGAGCGAGTATCACGGATGGTTCTAGGGAGCACTGAGACACACCGGGGAGATCCTCACTTCTCGTACGTTGTCTGAGCGCAGCTTCATTTGCAACAGTGACGAGAACAAATATCAGCGGTCACAGGCATTCGAACAAGTTCGTTGTAGACGCGTAAAGGTATGATCTACAACAGTGATACCAAGTTCATGTTCTGCACAGGACATCGCAACATATGATGTCTGTGGACCAAGGTCATGTAAGTACCCACAGCAGAGGTGGCGCAAAAGTTTCGACTCACCTTGACCTGTGCTGGTACGGCATTCGAGTGACTATCAACAGAATCATGATGGTGAGACAAGAATCTGTGTTGGACCGTAAGCCTTTCTCGCCACCCTCAGACAAGAATGGAATGCGGGCATGCGATGATATTAACGTAGTTGACTCCTTGCGCGGCGGGCGCATGTGGCACGAGGGTAATTCGCACAGAAAAATCGTCTCGGCGGCACTCCAGCCGAGGAAATTCCTGTTTGCTACGTGAACAAATCGCATGTACACGTTTTTTGAACTCATAGATGTTTCTTGAATTGTAGTGAACTGGATAGAAAGACGACAGGTTCAATGTTATCGAGTATCCGGGGCGGTGATGGGTGTCGTTATTTGACCGTATGGACCAGAGAACTGGCCAACGGAGCCGAACATGGCAGGATGCCACGTCTATAGCTGCACTTCAGTCAGGGCATGATATACGGTCAAGTTTTATCTCGTACACTTCTAGTTCACTGTCCATAGGTTATGGAATGTGCCACAATAGCATTTGCTTACGCATCTAAGAATTTCCATTGCTCTCCGTTGCACCACACATCCCATGCGGTCGATTCATGGGTATGTGCATCGACGATTTGCTGATACTTTGTTAAAGACTCCAGAGAGACCACAAAGCCACCGCAGACGATGAAGATGACGGTGCGGGGTCGGCCATCTGCGCGGGCAGGTACCAACTGGTTGAAGAGATCCGGAGTATAGGCAGGGATGAGTGTGGCGGAGCAAGCCAATTCGACGATCATCTTATGATCCTCTAATGCCAAATAACAAATGAGCAAACGCGGTCAACTGACACGAGGGCGGACAAACCTGCAAATCGCAAACACGACTGCATAGCCAAACCGTCATCTGCGTGCACTGACTTGACACCACCCTTTCTGGTTAGCGCCATCTTCACGACCGCGGGCGCAGGAATGGAAGCACCAAGAGATGTGGCGATAGAAGTTATCTTGGAGAGCCGAGCGACATTAACGTCATTTTCGGCATCGTGTACCACTTCTGTGTTGTCGGCTGGACTGAGCGGGCTTCCCGGAAACGGGCCTTTGTTGAGGGATAACGATTGGTAGAAACAATTGGACCCGGATGTTTCCATCGTAATGAGTGGCACTTCGAGAAACCTTCGATTTATGAAGCTGTAAACAAGAGTATTACAATACTCACCATCGTCCCAGTCCACCCGTTTGCACCCAGTCATGACACCACCTGCAAGTCCTCCTCCTCCGACACTACAGAAAATAGCGTCGGGCTTTGTCTCGTGAGGTAGTTGTCTTGCTGCTTCCGTGATCATAGATGCATGACCTTCCCAAAGGGTAGGATGCTCATATGCCGGTACCAATACCCTGAATAGAACTTAGTGGGCATCTTCGAATGGATGTGTAGAACATGTGCTTACCCGTTAGAATGAGATTCGGAAGCTACTCTGGCGGCCGATAATGCTTCAGCATAGCCGTTGCCTTGTACGTGGACGTCTGCCTCCTCTGTGCGAAAGAACTGCTTGACACGTTCGCTGGCACCGACAGGAAGATACACCGTACATAGTGCTCCGAGAGCCTTTGCTGCTGTTGCGACTGCCAAACCAGCGTTGCCTCCAGATGCTACGAAAAGGTGCACGGAAGGACCACGAGTTTGGACGGCAAGCCGAACGAAATGTGAGATCCCTCTGTATTTGTATGATTGACTGGGTTGCAAGTTCTGGAACCGAATGCCGAGTCAGATACTCCTGGTGGTCAAGAAATTATAATGAAGTAAGCACCTCCAGCTTGAGGTAAACATTGCTGTTGAGTCGTTCAGAGAGATGTGGTGACCAGATAAGCGGCGTCTCTAGCCACATATCCCGGTTTGCCGCCGCCAACTTGAAGTTGCCTGTCGCATCTATGTTGCTTTCTACGGTCATCTTCGAATTTCTTGCTCTTGAATGCTCTTGAATGGTGGAATCGCGAAACGTCAGCAGTTCACGATGAGTCACTTTGCAAATTTGAAGCTTGAGACTCTTTATTGTAATTCGGCGTTCCGCCACGGGCTTGCGATGGCATCATCGTCCCGGTCCAGCAAAGGCTCAATTCTCGTAAATAAACGGTTGTGCACTCGAGAGATGCCCAGCATCCACATGGACATTATATCCAACGCTGCAAGCTATCATGTATCGTGTATCTCCGAGGCGCAATTTTGGCCGAGAGACTCCGAGTCCAGTCCGGAGATCGATCGCAATGCCGAATGTGAGTACCTATGATGTCCTAGTCCTACCTCCCCGCATCTGACAAAGGACAGTGCTTTGAGAACGCGGCCCACCGAGTACTCAGTTATGTCGACGCGAAGATATAGAGTGCATGGGACAGGATCTTGTACTAGTAGTATCAGATTCACAAAGTATTGCCTCGTACGGTCGCTCGCCGGTCAGCTGGGTACCTTCTTGCGGTCCGATCTTGCCCAGAGGAAAGCTGCCGGTCATCTTTGGGACGCTCTCCGGGATCCAAGTCCGCATATAAAGCCTTGATTCAGTCATGGGTATGTGCGAGAGATCCCAAGATAACCTACCAAGATGCGATTCAACGATGGGTTCTGGTTGCTCAAGCACGGCGTGAAGCCCTACTTCGGCTTGCAAGTCGTTCAAGTCCTTCCCAATCAGACCGCAGATGGCTACGACCTTCAGGTGTCCACAAAGCCCGTGAGGCATCGAGGGGATACGTTGGCTGGTGAGTACTCTGGATCCTTCGATTCTGTGTTCATCTTTTTGATGGATACGAGCTTGCAGGTCCCGTTCTGTCTGTGCGAGTATACTCGCCAACGGAAGGCGCTATCGGTGTCAAGATTGAGCATTTCAAAGGACGAGAAGCATTTGCAAGGCCTGGCATCACGCTTTTCCCGGACGCCCCACCTATTCCTTGCGCTGTTTTGGAAGAGGGCCCGGATGAAGGACTGTGGTCCGTCTCCTCTGGAACGCTCGCTGCCGACATTACCCAGAATCCATACACCATCACGTTCAGAGCCAATGGGCGAACACTCACTTCTGCAGGCGTCAAGCATCAAGCTCTGTACGATGTGCCATACAAATGGACCTTGAGGAACGCCTCGAATGGGTCGTGCCTTGCAACAGACTTCAGTTCAAACCCGAATCCCCCTACGACACCTGAGTTTGTGCGCTACGTGAACTCTGAGCTCAATCTCTCCCCCGGTGAACTTATATATGGTCTGGGGGAGCAATTTGGAGCGTTCGTCAAGAATGGTATGTACACAAATCTGATCGTTATTCGTATCTTATTCTGTGTACAGGACAATCCGTCAGTGTGTGGAATCAGGATGGAGGCACATCCAGCGAACAAGCATACAAATGTGTACCGTTCTATATCACAAACCGGGGCTATGGCGTTTTCGTCAACCATCCTGGAGAAGTCGAATTCGAGGTTGGAAGTGAGAAAGTGAGCAGGGTGGGGACCAGTGTTGCCGGTGAAAGTTTGGAGTACTTCATCATCCACGGAGATACGCCATTGCAGGTGATTGCTGTGATCTCGATATTCTCCCAGCTCTGAACACAAATTCACAGATCCTCGATCGGTACACTCGGTTGACTGGTAGACCGGCGTGAGTCGTGTTGTAGATCTGCAGCTATTGGCGCAAGACTGAGTACGCTGTAGATTGTTGCCATCGTGGACCTTCGGCCTCTGGTTGTCTACATCATTCCTCACTTCCTACGACAGCACCACTGTGGCAGGATTCCTTCAAGGCATGCAAGAACGCGATTGTCCCGTGCGCGTGTTCCATCTAGACTGTTTCTGGATGAAACAATACGAATGGTGGGTCGTCAGCTTATCTATCGCAGTGATGTCCTTATGATTACCATGGTCGTGCTCTCCCAGGTGTTCTTTCACATTCGATCCAGACAATTTTCCCGATCCAGAGGGCTATCTAGCTGAAATTAAAAATACTTATGGTGTCAAAATCTGTGTTTGGAGTGAGTCGTTTCGATTACAACTACCAAAGAGCAACATCTGACCAGATCATAGTCAACCCTTACATTTCCCAGTTGTCGCCTATATTTGACGAAGCGGTGCAAGGTGGTTACCTTATCAACAGACTCGATGGGACGCCATGGCAGTAGGTCGATTTCCAACAGGTGTGATCGTCTCAACTCACATCGCCTCACAGGTGGGACCTATGGCAGCCTGGACTCGGGATTGTCGATATCACGAATCCAGCAGCAAGAGAATGGTATGCCGCAAAACTCGATGCTCTGATTGACATCGGTGTAGATACTTTCAAGGTGAGTCGCAAGGCGACGACGCGTCCGTATGATATCCTGAATAGCAAGTGTTCTATAGACAGATTTCGGTGAACGTATTCCGCACACCGGCGTCCAGTTCTTTGACGGCTCTGATCCGATGCGCATGCACAACACATATTCCGTGCTGTACAATCAGCTCGTATTTGATGTACTGGAGAGACGATTTGGCAAGGGTGAAGCTGTAGTTTTCGCACGATCTGCGACCGTTGGCGGTCAGAGGTTCCCCGTAGTGAGTGCTTCTCGATGAGAACACCATACAAGGTGTTAATGTTGACATGCAATAGCACTGGGGAGGTGACTGTGAATCCACCTTCGAGGCCATGGCAGAAAGTCTCAGAGGAGCGCTGAGTCTGACTGCGTCTGGGTTCGGATTTGCATCACATGACATCGGCGGATTTGAGGTAAGTGCGACATCAATAAAGCACTCCATGCCAATACAAATGTTCTTCCATAGGGCACTCCACCACCAGAGATCTACAATCGCTGGGTCGCATACGGGCTGTTCTCTTCACATTCTCGTTTACATGGCTCGGGGAGCTATAGAGTGCCGTGGCAGTACGGCGAAGAGGCGGCTCAATATATGGCTAAATTCGTGGACATCAAGCACAGGCTGATGCCCTACATCTACCTCCAGGTAAGTCGCATTCCCGAGAATGCAGGGAACCATTTGACATGAGACGACGGCAGGCCATTCAAGCCAATACCAGAGGACACCCTGTTCAGCGTGCCATGTTCCTTGAATTTCCCGAGGACCTCACGACACATCACCTTGATCGGCAATACATGCTAGGTCCATCTTTGCTCGTTGCGCCAGTATTCGTTCCGGAGGGAGAAGAGACTGAGTACTATATCCCTGCTGGTCGATGGACTTCCTTCTTCTACCCCGACCGCTTCGTCGACGGTCCTTGTTGGATCAAGGAGGTCGTTCCAATCGATGAAATCCCGGTTTGGGTCCGACCTGGTAGCGTCTTGTGCTTGGGTCCTCCAGGAGTTGGGAGACCCGACTACAACTATACAGTGGACTTGGAGGTGCAGACATATGAGGTTCCAATAGGGCAGTCAATCGGCGTGGACATCCCCAGTGGAAGGTCAAATCATATTGCTGGCTATGTCAAAGCGGTCTCTGACCCTGCTGGGCGCGTCGATGTCATTGCGAGCCAGGGCATTCACGTAGCGGTGGTTCAAAGCTTCCCAGCCTATGCATGATGGAGAGTGACAAAGAGCTGTGGCAGTGGCTTAGTATTAAACATGTAGCTGTACGAAGATGACTGAGCATGAGATATATGTACAACGGCAATATTTTTTGCGGATGGTATCCTGCTTGGGTCGTGAGAGAGAGGTTGGACAGAGAGGTCGAAAGCTAATCATTCGTCCTGCTCTTGCCAGGCCTTTTCTGTTCTTGCTCTGCGCTCTTTTGCGGTAGCACGATTCTCTGCTGCTTGTTGGGTACGCTAACTCATAGAATCAGTTAAGACGTGCACGCTGAATATGATGAGACACGCACATCTTGTCTCAAGCAGTGGTTCAAGTCGGATTTGGCCTGATTGCACCCACCGGTCCATTTCGCCCAGGTGCTCGTATGGCACGCATGCAGTGCCTCTATGAATTCCTTGCAAGCTATGAGAATGACATTGCGGAAGGGGATCCGTTCCCAAATGCATTTGTTAGTTCACAGGCCAGGGGATCAGGAAAGACCACGGCGAACCGATCCGTTTGTCGGACAACTGTGGGTGCATTTCGACGCCTTTTGCATGAATCGCAGAGGATATAAGGAGGGTGATACAGAGCTGCAGAGAAGAGCTGCTGCTGGACGGTGACTAGTGGAGGACGTGAGCCAAAGTTGACAATGGGACCACCGGCTTGGCAATGGGGGTCATCGTATTTGACTCATCACAGCGCTTAGATTATATATCGAGATCGGGACTCTAGATCGGATGGTGATCGTATAAAGTCTAGTCAACGGCTCGTCGCCGTTTCCCCAGTGTCTTTCTCTCCCCCCCAATACCATACAATCATGTCCAGTTTCACGTCGCAAGACCACATCTCTATCAACGCCATTCGTGCGCTCGCCGCCGATGTCGTTGGTAAGGCCAACTCCGGCCATCCTGGTACGTACCCGTTCTACGCGATGGGCCTTGCCTCGGCACTCACGAGTTTGCAGGAGCACCCATGGGTATGGCCCCGGTCTCGCATGTGCTCTTCTCCAGGTATGACGCTTTTTCGTGCGTACGGACATCTCGCTGACCCCCCGATTGTCTCAGATTCTTCAACGCCAACCCGAAGAACTCAAAATGGTACAACCGAGATCGATTCGTTCTTTCCAACGGGTACGTTCGGCGAGTTGAATACATATGCATCACTCTCTGACGCCTTCCTATATTACAGACATGCGTAAGTTTGTCCGAGCCAGAATCATCGGATCTCGCTCAACTGCAGCCCAGATGCGCGCTGCAATATATCCTGCTTCATCTCCTTGGATACAAGCTGTCCATGGATGACTTGAAGGCCTTCCGTCAGCTCGACTCCCTCACCCCTGGTCATCCCGAAGCTGGACACACCGACGGCATCGAGGTGACCACTGGTCCTCTTGGCCAAGGTTTTGCCAACGGTGTTGGTTTGGGCATCGCTCAGGCGCATTTGGCCGCTCTGTACAACAAGCCTGGCTTCGACCTTGTCAACAACTACACCTATGGTAAGCTGGCATTATGGAGCCGTCTACCCTGTTTCTCATTCAATTATTTTAGTCTTCCACGGCGACGGTTGCTTGATGGAGGGTGTTGCCAGTGAAGCCGCCAGTATCGCCGGTCACTTGCAGCTGGGTAACCTGATCTACGTAAGTTGACGCTCTCCGCCAGTATCCGTACGAGACTGACCATGTTACTTTCTCCAGATCTACGATGATAACCGTGCGTCCTCGACTATCGACATTATGACGTTATCACTTATACGTGGTGGATGACAGATATCTCCATCGATGGTGACACGAACGTCGCTTTCACCGAGAACACAGAGCAGCGCTTCCTTGCTTACGGCTGGCAAGTTCTCAAGGTCGCGGATGGTGACAAGTGTGTATCATCCTAGCATATACTCGCGTATCTCGCTAAGATTACATTATGTACAGCGATTTGGAAGGTATCGCCAACGCCATCGCCGAGGCTCGTAAGGAGACCAGCAAGCCCAGTATTATCTGCCTGAGGACCACCATTGGATACGGTTCAAAGCAGCAAGGTACTCACGGTGTTCACGGTTCTCGTGAGTGTATTTTGTGTCCTAGGCGTGTCAACCTACATGCTCAGTCTTATAATCTGTTAGCTTTGAAGGCGGACGACATCACCAACTTGAAGACCAAGTTCGGCCTTCCAGCTGACCAGTCCTTCTACGTTCCTCAAGAGGTTTACGACATCTACAAAGGCATTGGTACTCGTGGTGCTGAGAAGGAGAAGGCATGGGACGCACTGTTGGCTTCGTATGGCGAGAAGTTCCCCAAAGAGCACTCTGAGCTTACCCGACGAATCGCTGGCAAGCTTCCTGCAGGATGGCAGGATGTTCTCCCTATCTACAAGCCCTCCGATGCCGCACAGGCCTCTCGCAAGCTGTCAGAAATTGTCTTGACTGCTCTCACTCCCGCTATCCCCGATATGGTCGTAGGCTCTGCTGATTTGACCGGTAGCAACTTGACTCGTGTCAAGGGTGTTGAGGACTTCCAGCCAGCGAGTACTGGTCTCGGTAGCTACAAGGGTACTTACCTGCGCTATGGTGTCCGTGAGCACGGTATGGGTGCTATTGCCAACGGTCTTCATGCATACGGTGGTATCGTCCCCATCGTTGCCACTTTCCTGGTGCGTTATTTCGCCCGCTTGCATGGCATATATGCTGATCCTTCTATAGAACTTCGTCTCGTACGCTGCTGGCGCAGTCAGGTTGTCTGCTCTCAGCGGTCACCAGGTGATCTGGGTTGGTGAGTATTTATGTACCATTCAACGAGAGCTTCGCTCTTATTCATTTTATGCTTCTTAGCTACCCATGACTCCATCGGTCTCGGCGAAGACGGCCCCACTCACCAGCCGATCGAGACTGGTGTCCACCTCCGTGCAATTCCTAACCTCGACTTCTGGCGCCCAGCCGATGGTAACGAGACCTCTGCGGCATACAAAGTCGCTTTGGAGAGTACCAGGACTCCTTCCGTCTTCTCGCTTTCCCGCCAGAACCTCCCCAACCTCGAGAACTCCACCATCGAGCATGCCTCCAAGGGTGGTTACGTTGTTCACGAGGAGCAGGGCGAGGACCTTACTATCGTGTCCTCCGGCTCAGAAGTCAGCATTGCCCTCGAGGCCGCGCAGAAGTTGATCGCGCAGGGTATCAAGACCCGTGTTGTCAGCTTGCCCTGTTGGTCGGTCTTCGACGCGCAGCCTGAGGAGTACAGGTTGAGTGTCCTGAGGAGTGGTGCCCCCATCCTGTCCGTTGAGGCCCTCTCCACCGTTGGCTGGGCGAAATACAGCCACGAGCAATTTGGTCTCTTGGGCTGGGGTGCTTCTGGTCCTTATAAGAAGGTCTACGAGAAGTTCGGAATCACTGGTGACAGTAAGTGCTTTGATTTGACTGTTGGACTGCTGTGTTCCTAATCATATTTCGCAGACATCGCTGCCATCGGCAAGAAGACCGTTGACTTCTACAAGAAGAAAGGTGGCGAGGTCATCTCGCCTCTCATCAGGGCATTCTAAACGTATTAATACTACTGGACACATTCAAGGGGAAGTAAACGAAGTAATGATAGTCGAAGAAGTGTAGATCCTGCTGTATTGGTTCCCTGTACTGGAAAACATAGATTTATCATTTATCTCATTTGCTATGTTCGATTGCGCAATTGTCGATATGGGATTGGCTAGCAGGACATGGTACGCGACATTTTAATCCTCCGGACGGTTTCGGAATTGCAGTCGTAGGACGCGATGTGGTCATAAGGCAAACACGAAGGCAAATCTATAGCATTGGCAATCCATCTACTTCCTGGAGACAGCAATGTTATCCCAGACCGCACGCTCGGTGTCCTCCTTCGCAACCTCCTCCACATGTGGTCTGAGGTATCGGACGTCCTGTGCGGTAATTACACGAGTAAGCTACAGAGGCAGGTGGTATTCGGACGGTGCTTACCTCTGAGGCCTGAACCCATTGATCTTTGGGCAGATCCTTGTGCAGCACTGCTTGATGCGAAGCACGTTTGAAGCGGAATGTACGGTCGTAGGTTTCACGGGGGGTCAGACGGCCCAAAGCCTGCAAAAACAAAACGCGTCAAGATACGTTTGTTGAGAGAATACATCGGTCATGCATACGCGCTGCACATCGTCACGTTCTTCGACCACTGCAATGAAAGTCAGATTACTTGTCCAAGAAGGGTGATTAACGGGACATACACAGGTCGTCATACCGCAACCCCAACTTCCTGTATCCTGCGAGGTTGGCGTACCAGTCGGCATGGCTCTTGACCAGCCGTCTGAAGCCTTTGAAAGAGCGCACCCATGGGGCGAGAGAAGGGCCAAGAGGACCGAAGAGAGTCATTGTAAGAGTATGAAGAGGGTGTGTATGGACGAAACGAAATATTGAGCTGGTCGTCGACGGTCCCGGGGACAGCCGATACACGGGCGCTCGATTGTTTTCTGTTGATCTGTATTTGGTTCCGGTGGCATCACGTTTCTGGACGCATCTGCGATCGATAAAACGCGGTACGGTGCTATAAAATACGGTCTGTCCTGTCCTCTTCTTGCTGCACCCCATCTTCCTTCCAACCATCATCCCCACCACCTCAGCTACATAAAATGTCTGTCCAGGAGCGCACCTACATCATGGTCAAGGTATAGACATTCTACTCTCCGAGATGTTGCCCGATGTCACTCATTTCCGACCCCGTTCCGCGTTCTCTAGCCTGACGGCGTCCAGCGTGGAATCGTCGGCGATATCATTAGCCGCTTCGAGAAGCGTGGCTTCAAGCTGACCGCTCTTAAGCTCGTGCACGCCACCCCCGCGCACCTTGAGGAGCGTGAGTGGCAATTCGAAATATGCATGCCCCAAAGTAGAAGCTAACCGCGCTCTAACAGACTACGCCGACCTCAAGGGCAAGGCCTTCTTCCCCGGACTCATCAAGTACATGGCATCCGGCCCCGTCGTTGCCATGGTTTGGACTGGTCTCGATGCCGTCAAGACTGGACGTGTCATGCTCGGTGCCACCAACCCTCTTGCCTCTGCTCCAGGTGTGTTTCTACGTAACTCATATCTAATCGAATCAGCGTCTGATCTATCGATGGGCAGGAACTATCCGTGGTGACTACGCTCTCGCCGTTGGCCGCAACATTTGTCACGGCTCGGACGCTGTCGAGTCTGCTGAGAAGGAGATCAAGCTGTACGCGTTTTGCGATCGATCTCGTAACAAAAAATTGACCACCTTTGCAGCTGGTTCCCCGAGGGCGTTGTCCAGTACACCAACGACAACGAGAAGTGGGTCTTCGAGTAAATGCTCGGTTCTGAATCCTGTACATCGCATTGGAGTGTCGGCAGTTGTATTCAAAAATTGTAAAGAGATCAGATTTAGAAACAACGCGTTCGAGGCGTGAACACGCTATTTCAGGCTCTGCTATGAATGTGGTGCGCTTATCTTTGAATGATCCTTTGAATCTCTGAGACGCTTCTCCATAAGGTTTTAAACGACTTGCACCATGCACGTTCAGTCATGGTCTCGGCTGTTCCCAGATCCACACGGTTGCCACGCGCCCATATTCGCCCATTTTCTCGCGCCGGTGTTTGTTGGATTCTCAAGTGCTCCGGCGTACAGACCACACGATGAACGAACTGTTCCCAGGCGTACCGCATTCTGGACGGACAGTGGGCTGGATATATTGGCGCGGCCTGAGAGTATCTTGGATGCCTTTCGACACTCATCCTCTCAGCCGTCTGAACGTGTTCGAATGGCACTGCCCCTCAACTTGAACTTGAACAGTCTACCTCGAAACATCATTCAAGTTCTATTGATATGTCTTGCGCTTCCTAGCCCATGGATGCACCCAGTATCTGCATCACTCACGGGCGACACGTGGTGCGGCGTTCTGATGTGTACAAAGGCGACCGTGAACGGCTCCATTGTTACTTGTATGTGCCAAGCTCTCTATGAATGATTCGATATTGTTGATATTGCATTCTTTCAAAGATGAACTACAGTCGCTCAATCAGCTCGGGTGGATGTCTATGTGAGCGCATGACTGCAAGATGTACCCATCAACGCCGTGCTGATCTAGCTCAGTGGGTTCGGGAGTCAGATGAAGAATACGCCGCTGGTCATCTTGTGGCCCAACGCTGATGGTACCGTGACGCTGTCTCAACGACAAGCTGCTGGCCATGTCGAACCGACTCCCCTCGCATCTCCACCACGAGTTGCACAATTGTCACCGCGGACGAACCTTGTAAGTCGTTTGAGTTGAACAAAGCCAGGTCTACGATGTCAACTCACCGATTCATTGAAGTCCGACATAACTCCTACCCTGGCTTTCGACATACCAAAGAACAACGACACCGTGCAACAGCTCATCTGGGCATTTGGCGTCACCCGTCCGCCGCCTGATCCATCGACCTCCTTGGAACAACATCTCGACGCCGGGGCTTTTACGCTTGACCTCACGAAGCCGCTGAATTTGTCCACAACGACACCTGCGGGTAGCACGCCGTCGCAGCCACCGGCCAGTATCCCCACATCTAGTCCGACCATTACGCCACAGGCAGCCAGCCCCACTGCACCGTCTTTAGGAAACGCATCACACCACTCTCACGACCCCTTCCTTGCTGCACATGCAATACTATCGTTCATTGGATTTATGGTTCTGTTGCCTTTATCCGCTCTGGTTGCGCGATGGGGCAGGACGAGGACACCGTTGTGGCTCAAATCTCATTGGTTCGTTTCAGTGGTTCTGAGCATGCCTGTTATCACAGTTGGCTGGGTCTTGGGGCCGTTATCTGTCTCAAAAAGAGGGCGCAAACATGTTGTGAACGAGCACCAGGTAAGCTCTGGACCCTCATCATGGTAGGCAAATCGACTTATTTTTATGTTGCCAGATAATGGGTGTAGTGCTGTTCGCGCTATACATTCTGCAGCTGACGTCAGGCGTTGTGATACTCCGTCGCGCCAAACAAATATCACTGCATCCTCCGAGGAACATCATACACATCGTACTCGGGCTTGTTATGCTTGTTTTGGCATTCGCCGAGGTAAGCACTTAGTTTAATGCTTCTTTCCTGGCTCACATACTAACGGCCATGTGTAGACTAAGACAGGCATCTCCCGGGACACACTGCTGTCCCCGAGCGCAGCCAAGATTCTGACATGGATTTGGGTGGCGTGGGCTATTGTAAGTCTTTCCTTTCGCTTGGTACGCTTGTGTGCGGACTAAGCTGTTTGTAATGCAGATCATCCCTACTGGTTATCTCGTCGGCCTGAAAGACCTTCGACGTCAGCGAGACCAAGAACGTCTAGGCTGGCTTCTGCCAACTCCGCCATTCCCTGTAGCCGCCAGCTTACCACTGGCAGCTCACACGTCGGATCGCAACCCTCACGAAGAATCGATCCCGTCGGTAGCAGCGGACGACGACGGAACACATGATATGTTCAGTCGACCGAGGGACTTTGCCGCGGACCCCAATGTCACTGAAATGCGAGAAGTCGTATGGGAACGTACGATGCCCATATCAATCCCTGTTCCCTTATCTTCACGGACATTGTGATGTGTTTTCGACACCACATCTGGGATGGAAGGTGTAAAGATGCTCGGTCCCAGGAACGAACAGTAACTTGGTATTAGAACAGACGTGCCTTCGACTGCCGGTCTGTATGTATAGTAATAACGGAGCGCGTTGTCTTCTTGGTAGTCTTCTCTAGGACGCTCATAGGAGTCATAATAATGAACTTGGTGACTCAAACGAGATCGGCAGTGAGGATGGCTCGATAATAGAACATGCAGTATGTGTAAGATACAGAAGCAAGGTTGGCACGGTCACAAAGACGCAGGCAGCCATCTATTTTCGGTAATGTATACGGGGTTGATGTAGACATTGCTCAAAGACGGGAGGGGAATAGGATTGTGATCGGATAGTTTCTATGTGGATACATTGGGGTTACCATGACGGAGTCCCTTCGGCAGGTCTGCATACTAATGCTAGGTGTGGGAAATTAGCATATGAAATGAAGCCGCAAAGTCGGATGAGACATACTACAAGTGTTGAAGTTCGCTTTCATAGGACCATAGCAGTCGGTGATGTATGAGATTCTACTTCCAAAAGGAAGATGTATGTCGCGATATTGTTACTGGCTGGAAGCCAGAATATTCTATTGACGTCAACAAATGACATTAGCACCCCAGTGCATCTCACAACGGATGGAAAACATGCACTCACCGAGACTACATTGGTCCCATAGCAGTAGACACATGCATAGTCCAATGCACGATGCTGCGACAATGGCCAGTAGCAGGACGAGGCATATGGTCGACCAAAGTGACATATCCACATCGTCCATGCTTGGCTCCGGGTGTTCGTAGATCTTCGCGTAGCGCATTATATATGTGCTTACGGAGAAGACAAGAGATCTGAAGAGGACAGGAATGCGAAAATCCACAACATGAAGCCGATCTTATAACACTTCTGCGCAACAAAGGGTTTGAGTAGCAGCCCTAACTTCCACGATCCAAAGCGGCGTTAATGCTGATACAAGGAGTCTCTTGACGTCTGTTTGGGAAAGGGCCACTCCATATGTAGCCGTGTAGCGCCAGAACCGAAGACAGCCAAAGGAACTATGCATATCAACTTGAATGGTGAAGATGTATGATAGCAGGAACGGAACGAGCGGTCCAGAGACGGCGCGGGCTAATCATTTTCAATCGAAGCATTGTATTTCACCACCGGTGGTTAGATAGTGGTGATTACTTCATAGCGAAGACCGGCGAAGCCTTTGACAGGCGGGCGCGCGACAGACTGAGTCCGAAAATCTGCAGACCCAAGGGCAATGGCTCCGAATAGTGCTGTAGACGTACCTGTACAGGGTTAGCCGCACTGTATAACGAGGCCTACACTCGCGTCTTGGCCACTTCTCGGTCGCAAAGAATGCAAACTTGAGAACCATAAGGTTTCAAGTTGCACCCAAGAATTCTTTACTAGATCGTTTCCCTCATACAGCAACGGATTCGATACTGCTTCAGTTGAGCGTCTCGAGCGGTATTTTGAGTCGTACAATGCCCGCTCGGCCACACACACCGCGGCTCCTGTGACCGAAGCCACTATCGGGAGGGTCCTCTCTTGCAGCAAATCACATGACATCACAGGTATCTATCGTCAGAACAAAAGGAGATAAGTATAAACACGACGTACTGAAGTAAGTTTTCAAGACTCGGACATGTCCTGTAGGCTTTCGGTGCCAATCCCGCCACCGCCACCACCACCGCAACGGAACGGATTTTGAGGACGGGGAAGAGTTTGCGTGGAGATACGCACAGAGCCTTCGAGCTTCCCTTCCCTCGGAGAACTGCAAGAACCGCACCTGAACGGTCAAGAGTGGAGACGAGGACCTGAGGGGTGTTTGGGCCCTTGGTGGCGCTTTCCGAGTCAGCTCGGCGCATTACACGCAGAAGACCGATTTTTACCGGCCTATGTTGGAGGTCGGGCTTATTGGCTTTGTGAAGTCTGACAGTGCAAGTGTGGGGACTTTGAACCTTGTGGGAGAACGCTGGAAGCTCTCTACTAATTGTAATAGGATTCAGATTGCCAACTAGCGCACTGGATGATGGACGCACATACCTAAGCACTGCTGGCCAACTCAATACGATGATCGTCAGGACGAAGGCATGATGTAACACCCTCACTGACTATCCTGTAGTGGAAACCGGTGAAAGGGCACCGTCGACATGAGGGTGTTCAATCCAGGAGTGCTTCTTTAAAACATTGGATCCGGTTTATTGTCCTCGAGGGCATGCCCTATGGTAGACAGTAGCTACTACGATGTATTCTAATATAATGAGGCTGAGGGTCGGAAACGCGAAGACATTGGTGATAAAAGGGGAAAGCCCGTACGCAGGAGTGCTTCATCCAGGGAATGCCAATCATCCAACGTGGCGAATCGGTGAGTCCTCCTTGACGACTCCGAGTCAGAGATGGTCCGGTTCTATCCATAGCTTATCTGCAGCTTGGCGGGACGTAGACTGGAGTAGCTTGCACATACGTCGGCTTGGCAATGATTGTCAAGTTAGTATACGTAGTTACTAACGCGACTGGGGCAGGGCCAACGCACATAGAATGCAAGAACTGGCTTACGAAAGCGAAGAGAACACGGACGTCCAGAGCTTCTAGACCCAACAGACCCGAATACTCACCGAACATGATATCGATGCACGACAGGTCCACTTGTACTCGGTTCGAATCCACAGCAAACAGAGTTCAAACGTTCTGTCACGCACATGGTGGAACGGAGGCACTGATCGCATTGATCGCACTGACATATCCTCTCGATCACTGGGGCACTTATTAATATCAAGAAACGCCGTCCAAAGTCAAGCTCTCGAGTCCACACGAACACACGAACCATATCCAAACTTACAAATTCATATGTTGTGTGTGCCGGTGCAAGCGGTTCTTATACATGCTGACTACATACAATTGCAAGAGATCAGATAAGATGAGAGTTGACAAGACAATGACATTGACAAAGACAAAAAGACAGAGACAAACACAAGAAAGAAACGAAGAAGAAAGAGGGGGAGGGAACGTTTGGTATGCAGGGGGACATGAAAATAAAATACCAAGAACGCGCGGGATGAGATCGAGACTTGAGGGAGGGTATCGAAGTTGCATGTGCATTGTGTTGTAGAATATAGGGAGAGGAAACGCAAGGCAAAGGAAGGATCGAGATATGCTAGCAGACAGAGGCAGTAGCCATAATGCACGTTGGAGAAAGAGAGGAAATGAAAGGACGACGACGAAACACAAGAGAACAACTACTCCAAAAACACCCTTCCGACAAAGTCCCAGTCCTATTCTGCATTCTTCTTGCCACTCACAATGGGAAAAAAAACGTAACATAACAGACCACCCAGCTCGCCCACCTACCGACGACAGCCTCGGAGCACACTGAACCCCAGGCAGAAAGACGAGGGGAGTGCCGGCTATCGTCGAAGCTGGACTCGTACCGGGCGTAACCTTGTGATGGGGGGGACGTCGCACGCAGAGACGCACAGGCGCTGTGGTCACATGTGAATCGTCGAAAAGCTGCTCGAAGCGCTTTTTGTCGCCATACGCTGCAGGTATAGGCGTCCTATGACACGCTGGCCAAGATAGCGGCGAGATCTTGCTCGTTCGCAGCGTCGACGTCTCGCGAACGCGCCTTCAGTCGCACTAAGCAGCATCAGAAGCAAGGTCAAGTCAGCAATCGTAAATCCCACGCGATGTCATAATCAAGAATGCGACTTACGCATACGATCGAAGCTGAGCAGCGTCACCTTCGACGCCCCCGTCGTCTCTCTCTCTGGGGAGGACAAGAACGTCGACCTATCGATCCAATGCTCCGTCTGCCACACCGCAGCCCTGAGTATGAGGTCGTCGACGTTCCTCTCCCACGACGCCTCTTCATTGTTCCACTCCACTTGCTCCGTCCGCACACTCAAGTTCATAAGGTAGTTGCCCTTGCTCGTTTGCACCTTCAGACTCTTGTTGTGCGTGCGCAAGTGCGAGACGATGTACGCCGTGGCGGCGCTGGCGGCCTGGCCGAGGGGTGAGTCGTTCGAAGCGAGTCCGTCGAGTTCCATGATGACCGGAAGCGGGATAACGATGGTCCACTTGAGGCTTTCGACGAGCGAGGAGAAGATGGATAAAGAGGAGAGCAAGATGTTAGTATCGACAACGAGGATGGTATATCCAGGAATCACACGAAGTGAAAGTCTTGAAGGCTCCGGTTGCTTTTGAGGAGCAATTCCTCGCAACCTACGACGCGAAGGCGTCGGCATCTGTGACGACTGCAGGAGATGCTGCAAGTGTCGGCGACGAGCCTAAAAGCGAGCAGACGTCCATCAGTAAAACATTCGCCAGGAAAGACAAAATAAGAGTGCTCACCTTCAAAGCTTTCACTTCATCCGAGTCCTGTTCGCCATCCTCGCTGCCTGCACTATCATCCTGCTCCCCGTCTTCATCCATCGCCTCCTCGTCGTCCACCTCCATACTATCATCGTCCCACCGCGTCCCTCTCGCACGTCTCTGCTCCTCCTCCTGTTCACGACGATCCTCTTCCCTCCAGCGCGCGACTTTATGGGCAAGCACGCCCTCCACACGCCACTCGCCCCTCTGCTCTGGACTCGCCGGCGGTACAAACACGAAGCCCGGCACGGCCTTCGCGATCTTCAACGCCGCCCTCGCCACCCTCACCGCTCTCGCATGCATCTCCGCCTGCCCAGGCAACTGCGTCTTATTATCGTCCCCGTCCCCATCCTCAATGACCCCATCCATCATCTCCGACTCGCCCTCCTCCCGATCCAGCACCTCCATCTCCATGTTCTCCTCCCCGCCCGTGGCCTCTTTGCCCCAGAACCCGCGCTCGTACACTTTCTTCCCGCCCCAGCCCAGCCCGCGCATGCACCAGTCCTCCGAAAGCGGCCCGCACCCGGTCGTCAGCAGCATCCCCGAATCGTTGCGCTCCTTTTCACGCTCCCTCGCAATCAGGCGGCGCGACATGTGGGCGTTGAGGAACGCGGCGATCTGCTCCCAAGGGATGTCGCGCTCCACAACAGCCAACGCATGTCGGTCCTTGAGGATGGTAGCGAGGAACGTGAAGATGATCGTAATGTACGGATTGAGCATGTGCGTCGCGAACGGTGACGTTTGGCGTGTGGGTTTCCGGAAGGTGTGCGAGAGCATCGCGAAGGTCAGCTGAAGAGCAAGTTTCAGCTGGACCGGGAGGCTCGGGCCACCAGACGCAGCTGCAGGGAGTGTGGTATCGGAAGAGACACTTCCGCCAGACGGGAGGGCGAGATCCGAGCCCTCGCCGTCGACGTCCATCTTCTTGTCGTCTCCGTCGAGGCGTTTCGCGACCATGAGCTTGACCCGCTGCGCCATAGCCGGGTTGGAAATTTGCGGGCCCATGCCGGGACCGAGGCGGCCACCTTCAATGCCAGAAACGGAGCGCAAGACCGCGTTGGGCCGTCCATACTCGAGAATGGCACCTAAATTCACGATCGCCATCATGATCCATTCTCGATCCTGGATGGACTCCCCACCTATTACTCTAATTAGTTATGAGGTACAAAGTAAGATAATGGATATGACGTACCGTCGAGCAGCAATTTCTCGTCAAACCGGGCAAGGATGGGCTTGAAGTCGTCCAATTGGATGTTCGTGAAGAGCATTCCGTGCAACATGATGAAGAGCTCGGATGGGCGTGAGTCTGCAGCCTGACGACGAATCTGGGCCTGCATGGACCAGAAGGGGAGAACAGATTCCCGAGAATTACTGAATGGGTGGACGCAAGTCATGCTGTAGATAACGTGAGACCAAGACTGTGAAGAAAATAGAAACAACACTCACCCTTTGAAGAAATGATAAATCCCTCTCAACTCCTCGTTGTTTCCTTCCTTCTCTTTACTCAACAACCCCAGATGATGATGCAACTTCCCCTGACCAGGCACCCCCGCCAGACCCTTCGCATACCACAACTTCGCGATTTGCCTCCACCTCTCCGGCTCTGCTTCCAGCTCCATCAACCTCGCAGCGACGACACCGACGCTCGGAACGTTGTGCAAATGGTGGTTGGGCGCCAGTGACGGCGGCGGCGAGTCATCGATACGCGCCGCCGGCGTCGGGGACACAGCTTTCTCGGACAGTGCAGACATCTCACCTGCGACCGGTGTTGACGGTCGAGGTGTGAGGTGCGAGATGCCCTGGAATCGAGCAACCGCGGAAGCGGTGAGACTGCTGGTGGGCGGCGCGCTGCCGTCCACCATCTTGCTCACGAGGATGCGATACCGAGAGAGGTCGCCGAGTGCCTCAAGCCATTCATTGCGGAATGCAGCGAGGTTGCGCTCCTCGAAGAGGTAGCCGTAGAATGAGTATGCGTAGTAGATGAAGTCCTGTTCACAGCGGTTAGCCACCGTGTAGACTGTATTATTGTGATGCACTTACCTGCAGGTGCTCCAAGGCAACAACGGACGTCAGGGAAGCGCATCGAAGGTTCTCTAATATGCGATGGAATGCGTGCGTCCACAGACGAACAATGAGATTGTACTTCGTTGGTACACTGCGCAAAGACGAGGGGACAGTCGGCGCAGAAGTCAGCGTCAACATATGATGCATTTGATCAGCGAGTCTGCAATTTAGTGTGAGCGATGTCCAGGGATGCGATTAAGTCATGACGCACTCTTTGTGATCAGCAATCAACGCCTTCCATCTCTCGCGCTCCGCCTCCTCATCTGTCACTTGGATATCCTGATTCGGACTTGCGTTCGGTTGGCGGTTCTTCATCAGGACCCTGCTGTGACCGTTTCTGTTTCGATCCTCCTCGTCCGCCTTCGTGACCTTTTCCTCTAACCCGCTGATGGTCCTATAGAGCCGCTTGAGTTTGAATGATAATGCATTGACAGGGCCGGCGCTGTCCTCGGATCGGCGCTGGCTGTCGAAAATGGCTGAGGACTGTGAGGAGTCCGTCGTGGTCGAGCCCAGAGTGAAATTGGAAGAAACGGAAGAATGAGCGTATGACGCGGAGGATGTTGACGAGGCGGAGACACAGTCTCCGGAGGATTTGGGGGTAGGCGTGGGGCGGCCGTTCAGATTGGGAGAACCGGAGGGCTGAATGGTGCGGACTTGGGCACCGAACTTGGTGGGGTCGTCCTTCCGATGGTCGAAGAGGCGCGGAGCTTCGCCGCGGGACTGTGGCGAGACGTGGTGGCGAGGCTGGATGGGGGGAGCTCGGGGGGCGTACGAGCTAGAGTCGCCGTCGGACATGGGTTCTGGTTCTGCTATCAAGATCTGCCTGCGCAGGGGTTCCGCGTTGGGATTGAAGAGATGTTTGGATGAAGAGCCCGGAGCGCCGTTGTGCGTTCTGGAAGTGCGAGGAGAGCCGGGTGAGATATTGAGTCTCGAGAACTCCTGGGCGTCGGGAATAGGATCTGCGGAAGGATGTGAGACGACGATGTTCGGGTTAGATGCGAGCATGCGGCGCGGAGAGGGGGCTCGCGCCGCAGCAGAGCGAGAGGTCGCCGCAGAACCTGTGGGACGGTCTGGCCTGTCTTTTGGTCTGTTCAACCTGTTGGCAGGGTTTGTGAGACGGGGAGGGGATGGGGCAGAGACGTGTACGCACTCGCGGGCCTGCTTGCGCTGCAAAGCGACTACTCTGTCGGCTATGTCTGTGGGTTGTGGCGCCTGCCGCTCCTTGCCCTTGCGAGAGACGGCGACTGGCAAGACTAGGGTTGGAGATTCTGGAGCCATGTCGGAAGACTTTGAAGGAAAGGAAGGAATGGAGGGAGGAAGAAGAGGGAAGGAGGATGGCTGCGGAGGGAGAACTCAGAGGAGACCCAGGACCTGCATTGCTGCGCTCAAACAAATTCACTCAGACTTCACAACAGACGCCCACTCCGCAGCCCGCAGCAAACACGTGGCATCTCGGTCCCGAACGTCTCTGTCCCCGCAAGTCCCGGACCCTCCTCGTCCGTCTCTCAAAACACGGCTCCCAAATTTTCATTCTCTACAAACAGCCCGTTCTACATCCCACCGTATACACGAATACATCCAAGCTGATAAGCACCTCACCAGGAATGATGCCCTCCGCTGACCATGATGCTATTCCGGAAAACACACAGTCGTGTCAAATACCAATCGACGTCCGCAGAAGACACACGTACTCGCTTCCAGTGCAGAACGTACTCGCATCGCTCGCAAGCCAAGTCACCACCCCTCGCAGCTCGTCCGGTCTTCCAATCCTCCCCATCGGGTTCAGGCTTGCCCATTTCCCCAGGAGGTGCGGTTGCGTGTCCAAGTATGCTGCGGTCATGCTGCGTTTTGCCCGCCACCGACCCACCCAATGCAGCCACATCGATAGCGTCACGCCATGAGATTGCAGGTTATGCGGCACAGTCAGTTCTTGTTCCGAGGATGCAACAGACGAACGCACTTCGTATAGATGTGGCCCGGGCTCAAGGTGTTGACCCTGATCCGTTTGAGCCCTAGTTCGCAAGCCATGCTGCGGGCCATTTGCAGGACAGCTGATTTCGAGCTGTTGTAGCTCACCCACGCGTGGTCCTAGAAGCACGAACGTTTAGTCTTTAGGCGGATGACTGCGACGGGTGAGTTCCTCCCACCTTGTTCGTGATCGTCCCGCTCATGCTCGCGATCAGGATGATGCTTCCGCCGTTCCCGAACCGATCCATCTGCCTCCCAGCTGCCTGCGCAGTGAACAGCACGCCGTTCACGTTCACGTCCATGACCTACGCATCCGCATCACCCGCAGACACACAAAACAAACGCTTCGCATCAGCAGCGGACGACCGGATCCTCGGACAGGACACGCAGAAGTGCTACCAAAAAAACCAAACCACTTACGTCCCGGAACTGCTTGGCAGGATACTCGAGACAGTCCGTATGCGTCTTCAGCACCCCCGCAGCAGCCACACACGCGTCCAGCCGGCCTTCCCTATCCCCAATCGTCTCTCCGATCTTCCACATCGCTTCCTATCCGCGTCAACGTCCGCACGCAGAACACGAAATCATGCATCATCAACGACAGTTCATTTCCCGCTACCACACTGCGCACCTGGTCAGTGACGTCTCCGCTGATATACTCTACCCTCCCCTCCCCACCCGTCCCTTGCATCCTCCCCGCATACGCCTTGACCTTCGTCCATTCGTCGCTGGGGGTGGGGGCGAGGTCGACGCAGTAGACCGCGCGTGCGCCCGCTTCGACCAAAGCCAAGGCCATCTCGAGCCCGAGCCCGCGGTTCCCGCCCGACACGAGCGCGACGCGGTCCGCGAGAGAGAATTCGTGGGAGAAGAGCGTGGGGGTCGGTGTTTCTAGGTGAGTGTAAGCATGCTGGGTGGGTGGACGGAGGGGGGGGGAGCGACTGACTGGATGACTCGGAAGAGGCTTTGAGGGCGGCTGTTACGCCGATGGGGCCGTAGGAGGGCTGGTCGGTGGTCGGAGGGGACGCTGCTGCGCCTGAGGACCACCTCAATGACGTCTGCGGCAACCGCGGGGTTGAAGCACGGAGACGAAGGCGCAATAACGATCGAGAGCAGAGCATGGCCATGATCACCTTTTTTCACAAGTTTACTTTACCTCGACGATGGAGCATCAACGTTCGAGAGAAGCGTGGTAGAGTCCCTGCACATACTCATATTTATAGGCACTGTTCTTGAGGTCTTTCCCCACGTACGGACTGCCCGGGGCGTAGAGAATACTGATGAAGTAACAGAATAGCACCATCGACCAGCCGGAGGAGGTCATGGGGCGTACACGGGAATGTCCCTGTGAGGTATGGATGTCTTTCAGATGTCATGGTACTAATAGAAGGGCGAGGGTCGGCAGGAACCCTAACCCTACGAGAGTAAGTGCGAACTCACAAAGGTTTACGGATTCACTGGTGCTTGAAATGAACTGTGGTAGAGCATGTATACACAAGTATACCTAGTAATGACATGTCTCAGATGGAGCCAAGCGTCGAGAGTTGAAAACTCGCGGAGCGCGATTCTGGACCTACAGGCGGATTTGGCGACACCGCCGCAGGCCTCAATTGTAAGCTACTTTCGTGATCGACAATTTTTGTTCTGCAAGTTGGAGTTCACCGGTAACTTTATACACGCTTCTTCGCATGTTACATGCTACACATCCCATGGCTCCTTCCCCCAAGGTGTCGGTCGGTCCAGACTTGCATTGAAATCCCCTGGCAGTGGTTTGAATCGTTATAGAGTGGGTCGGTCCAGATTGAACGTCGAACACCTGCAACGGCAGAAAGTGTTAGTCCCAGTCCAGATTGATATCAGCGGTGCTCAGACTGGTCTCCGAGTCTGCCGCGGTCTGAATCGAAATCGCATCAGTCTAGAGGCCAGACATATGCATGTACATACAAAGTCGCCGAAACCCTTTGGCAGGAGTCTGAATCGAAACCAAGAAGGCGTCGGTCCAGATCGAAACAGTGCGATCAGCGTCGGGGTCGGGATCCCGCGTCGGTCTGAATTATTTGATATTGAGGACGTTGGTCCAAATCGTAACCCCTTCCGGTGGTCCGTATTGCGATATCGAGAGGTGTTGGTCCAAATTGAAACCGGTGACGGCGGTCTGAATTCGCATGGTGAAGGTCCAGGTCTGGATTGAAACATTGAAAGTGTCCGCCCAGCGTGAAATCACCTGATTGTCCGTAACAAAATATGTTGCGACAGTCCAAACTGAAATCACCGTCAGCCTCATCATGGCAGCGGCCCGTTTTATAACCTCGTCGCGGTCCCAATTGAAACCCCGCTTGTTCAAGTTGGTCCGGATTGAGAGCAAACTTGTCGCCGATCAGGATCGAAATCCTCCAGCAGTCCGAATCGAAACACAGCTGTCGGTCCAAATTGAAATCAGTGACGTATCGCAATCCCGTGACGGCCAGAATCGGTCCAAATTGGAACCAGAAGAAGCGGTTTGATATCCCGCATCGGTCTGAACTCGAACTCGAATCGAAGTGTTGGTCCAATCAAAATCGGAGGTGTCCGAGTCGGTCCAGATTGAAATCACAGGTCGTGGTTGCGTGCGGTAGTTTAGATAAAAATGAAGAGGTGTTGGTTTATAGACATACCGGTGAATACATCGTACACCTGTCCATGGTCAAATTCCTAGCTCGTTGCATCTGCGGCTCACCAAGAATGATGACCTCCACTGACAAGGAAGCTGGTCGGGAAAACACAGGCAATGGGCTACCCGCGTCAAATACCAAGGTGAAGAGGATAGTGAAGAGGACAAACGTACTCGCTTCCAGTGCAGAACGAACTCGCATCGCTCGCCAATCGAGTCACCACCCCTCGCAACTCGTTCGGTCGTCCAATCCCCATCGGGTTCTCGCTGGCCCACTTCCCCAGACGGTGCGGTTGCATGTTCACCATGACGAAATTTAGCAAGCACAGTCAGTTGTTGCGCCCAACATGCAAAACGACAGACGACGCACCTGGTATAGATGTACCCCGAGCTCAAAGTATTGACCCTGATCTTCTTTGGCCCTAGTTCGCAAGCCATACTGCGGGCCATCTGGACGACAGCTGATTTCGAGCTCTGATAGCTCACCCATGCGTGGTCCTGTAACATCCAAGAAGTACGAGGGATTGGCATTGGAACGAGGAAATGGGATCCCTCGCACTTTGAGCGCGATCGTTCCAGCTATGCTCGAGATCAGGATGATGCTTCCACCGTTCCCAAACCGAACCATCTGTCTCCCAGCTGCTTGCGCACACCCTTCACGTTCACGTCCATGACCGACGCATTCGCACCCGAGTGAGCAACGGAACGATCGCGACGCAGAAGTGAAACTGCTTGGCAGGGTATTCGAAACAGTCCGTATGTGTCTTGAGCACCCCCGCAGCAGCCACACACGCGTCCAGCCGGTCTTCTCTATCCCCAATCGTCTCTCCGATCTTCCGCATCGCTTCCTATCCGCGTCAACGTCCACACGCAGAACACAAAACCATGCATCATCAACGACAGTCACCTTCCCGCCATCGCACCAAAAAGACTGCGCACCTGGTCAGTGATGTCTCCGCTAATATACTCCAACCGACCCTCCCCACCCGTCCCCTGCATCCTCCCCGCATATTCTTTCACTTTCGTCCATTCAAGTTTGTCTCTTGGGGAAGGGGGGAGGTCGACGCAGTAGACGGCGCGTGCGCCTGCTTCGACTAAGGCCAAGGCCATCTCGAGCCCGAGACCGCGGTTCCCGCCTGAGATGAGGGCGACGCGGTCCGCGAAGGAGAATTCATTGGAGAAGCGCGTGGGGGTCGGTGTTTCTAGGTCAGTGTAAGGATACGTGAATGGGTTGGATTTGAATGGATGGGTGGGGATGACTAACCGAATGAAGAGGCTTTGAGCAGCTGTTACGCACGTCGATGGGACTGTATGAAAGCTGTTCGCCTATCTTCGACTGGTTTTCTGTGTTCGGAGGGGAGGACCACCTCAACGACGTCTGCGTCAACCGCGAGGTTGAAGCTCGAAGACGTAACAAGGAACTAGAGCAAAGCATGGCCATAATCACCTCTGTTCGCAGTAATACTTACGCAAAGTCGACGGCCGGGCGGAGTCCCAACGTGCGCCGTCCGCTGAGTAGAGTGGTGCAGTCCATGAGTCCATGCGCATACTGATACTCCAGTTCTTTCCTCACGAACGAAATACCCGTGACGTAAAGACCGACGAAGTAGCAGGATCGTTCTATCCAGCAACCGAAGGAGGACATGGGGCGCACATAGGAATCTGTTTGAAGGCATAGATGTCAAAAGTGGAAGTCAATGCCGGCAGGAATCAACCCAAAAAGAGAAGCTGTTCAGGTGAGGTTCTAAAGTTTGTTTGCAGTAAGGTAGAGCATGAATATACTAGTAGTACAATATAATGTAACCTGAACACAGATGAGTACAATCCAGTGAATGATACAGAACATACTAGGTAACAATATGATACTTGAAACACGTCTCTTGAAACATATCATACAAATCCAAACTTCGACTTGTGACAACCCATCCGGATTCGTAAAGCGGGCATCCTGTTATGCGGTCTTCTCTTTGGGCACGCGAACTAACCACGGTACCACTTTCGCATTGAATTTGCGGAAATGCAGGTACCCCCAGCGAGTAGAGGGCTGTTCGCCGTTCCATTGGTCCACCAGACGGATGACTTTGAACTCGTCGTCAAAGTCGATACGGATGATGGACTCCAGGGTCTAGGACACCAGAGTAAGCACTTATATGGATGAGACGCCAAGGAAGCGACTTACCCGTTTATACCCGATCCAGCGATATGTGTAGACCATGGTCTGAGCGTATACCAGACGATTTGGATCGAGGGTCGCAGATAGGATACGCATATACGTCTGCTCGCATTTGGAAAATATTCGAGGCTGGAAGCAGAAAGAGAATGATATCAGTGGGCGTGTACCGCTAACGAAAAGAAGCTTCGTTACCAATGCGAACCACTGCGGCGCATACTGCTCGTACCCTTTACACACGCATAACGGATCCTCAAACTCCGCGTCGTTCCTCCATCTCCGTCTAAGAATCTCAACCGTCGCTCGTCCACAATAGATCTACAATCATATATAAAGAAAACAATCCTGACCTCAATAACACTCCCATATCTCGAACAAGCGGACACATACCTCCCTCATATCATCCAACGCCTCCTTATACACACTCGGATCGTCCGTCGTCTGACTGCTCGACCGCTTATGCCGCCCGTGCATCGCCGGGTGCTCTCCATGCCCCGTCGGCGGTGACCCTACGTAGTGCGCGCCACTCGGGATCGAGCTGAGCAAGTCCGGCGTCGGGAGCACCCCACTCATGCTGAACGAGAACCGCGAGTGTCGGCGAGAGGGGATAGGAGGCGGAGGGGGCTGCCGGTGCTTGTGCGAGAGGGCATGACCGCCGCTCTGGGTTGAGGAGCCAGAGAAGGTGCGGGTGAGGCTACCGCTTGGGCTTTCCATTGTCGTCAATATCGTCAAGGTCGTCGTGTCAGTTTAAGTGTGAGAAGTGAAAAGAGTAGTGGACGGTGTTGGGCTGCGTAAAAGAGATCGCAGTCCCAGTCGCCCGTGTATGTCTTAGGCCGAGTCGTGGTCTTGCCGTTGCCGGTTAACGTCGTCCCGAGAGCGTCGTCGGCTCTACAGATTCCCAAATGCAAGACGAGGGTGGTAAGGAGCCCGACGGTTTTCACTGGAGGCCATGTGTTGACTCATCGATCGTGAGTCCGGGTGATCAGGTAAGTAGAGTACGTTTGACTGTTTGAGTCTTCCCGAGTCCCGGCGACGCCCACATGATCAGTGTGGCGCGCCCGACGGTCACTCTCAAATGTCTACCACAAGAACACTCGTACGACTCGACTCCTGGACTCATCTCTCGTGCGATCTACACAAACGCTACAACACTTGGTATCATATAATGAGGATATAAAGACAAGGCAGCACCTCTATTATGTGCATCATATGACCCAAACACTCAAAACGCATGAAATGAAACAAAAATATCCCCGCCTCCAGAGAACCCAAAGATGGTACCCCTCCTCCAGCAGTCCTCCAATTTATCTTGACACACCAAACATATATCTGAATCTCCCCAGTCGCGCTTTCGCTGCCGCCTCATGCGTAAATGTCCCTCTTGGCACTTTCCATGCTAGCTCGCCTGCAAGCCGGATATAACGCGTGTTGGATGAAGGGTCGACGTGACTGGAATGTTTTATCGCGTTGGAGAGGACAAAGCCGACGACATGGTCGCCTAAGGAGAGCCCGCAGGTGACTTGACCGCCGATGCTGACTATGTGTCCGGAGAAGTCGCAGCCGTGTGTTGAATGTGAGTATTCCTCTGTGTAGATGATGAGTTCTGCGTTTGTACTCAAACAGGCATGAATGCGAGACCCACGGGTGACAGTGTCCACATCTGTAGCGGGTCGATGGTCAACTGCGTCTCGACCATCCAGGTAGGTAATGAAGACTCACCTTTCCAGTCCAGTGGATCCTCTATCATGCATTCAATCTTTACCAGGATGTCATCCTCTGTCATCGAAAACCCGTAGACCTTCTCTATCGTTTCTGGATCCGGACCTAACTGCAAGCAAGCGACATTCAAGTTAGTGGGATCAAAAAGAAAACGGAAACGATGTGTGCTGACCATAGATGAAAATGCATCCAGTGCGTGTGGTAATGGGAGGCTGAGCATTTTGACAGAAAGCGAGTGCGCCTAAGGCCACAGTGGGCAAGCAAGTTGGAGAGCGACGGTCAGTCTTCAAGGGAAGCTCGTTATAAGTAACCACCCGTGCCCGATGACTGATCGGGAGTAAAAACCGCAGCGCAAAAGGCGACCCCAAAATGACCTCCACGCGCCCGAGTCCTGAAAGTAACCTGAAGACTTGATTTCCCGATGCCTTGGCTTCGAAGCTGACGAAAATCGGCCAATATAGGTTGGTCAACTGGGCACTGACAGGCGTTCAGTAAGATTGGCAGTACAAGTAAGTATCGTGACGGGCCTGTTACGGGTTGTGAACGGCGACTTACGGATCCCACCAGTCGTAAGAAAACCGTTCCTAGCCGAGTCAGTAAACCACCAGGAAACCTCTTCATCACCGGCGATACTACTTGGATGCCACCTTACATCGACAAATAGCAGTGGTTCCGAATCCCGCCTACTCGCCCGACGCTATGCGCAGAAGATAAAGCGCGCTTGCTGTTCGAAAGGGAATTTAGATTTTCTTCGTAAGTCAAATTTTGATGTGCCGGCTCTTGTGTCAGTGTTGCGGACCCAAGTGTGGCTCTATAACTCACAACATGCGCTACACAAGATATAGTGCGGTCCCAGCACTCCGTGAAGCATTGTAAGCAGAGCGACTTTGAGCTGAGACGGGGGCGAATTGACAGCTCGAAGGTCGCTAATCTTCGATCTCAAGCCTCCAGGCTCCGGGTCTTCGAATTCGCCGCTATTGGTCAAACCTTCAGGGAAGGCTATTGTCCTCAGCCACGCAGGAACACGCAGGAAAGCGACCTGCCAGGTTCCGAACTATGTGTTACTCTTCAAGCTTCAAGCTGAAGTTAAAAGCAATTTCCTCGACGTATCCTCATGTTGTTATGCCAACTGCAAACGGCGGCCCGCTCGTCTAGCCGAAGTAGACAATGCCCGTTGTACAGATATGGCAGCCTCATGTCGTTCGAACGTTCAATTTCAAAACAGTCAAAGAGCTTGACGAATCAGACCTCAGGTGCGTGTCCCGATAGTTTAGGTTCTCGCCTATGCAGTCATGCATCGAGTTGTATCGTCTTGAGATCTCATCCCACTGTGACTCGAATGGAGTGCATGGAGTGACGGGATCCGTCTGTATGCAAATTACCTCGCCTTACTACAATGCACTGAACAATGAGAATGCTCGAGATGTGCATTGTCTTTATCAACATGAGGGTCTATTTCTGACATGATCGATTCTCGGGCTGTTCTTTTTGTTCTCCTACTGTTTAACACATGATGGATCGAGACACTGGCCGACACCTGCGCGAATGCGGTGCTCTACCGAATTACAAAGTAAGCGTTTACAACAATGTTAAGTGCGAAACGGACCGCGCTCATTGTCCTTTTGTAGAAATCGATTGACGACTGTAAGAACCCACACCCGAATCGATCATGTCAAGGAGGAAGGCATTGTCCGTACTCAACACGTGTCTGTAATGTGACAGCTCGGGAAGTTGATGTACATCTTTGACCAAGACCTTCACGCTTGACAGTGGCCATGAAATTGGAATTGCCAATGCGCATGCAGGAGTACATAAGGGCGTGCAGCTCCAGCTCGTTCTGCATTCAACGAGAACTGAGTAGTCATGTCGCGATTGGAATTTGGACCGGTCGCAATCTTCTGGGAACTCAGTACGTCGCATCGGATTCAACTGTTCAGCTCACTTATTCACTCTATATTTTATAGACTATTGCGTGGTGCCTCCCAGCATCCCAATATCGCTGGTCGTCCGCGAGCTCTCTCACTTGGGTATACAATTCGGCCGTGTCATTCGGTTCGATTCATACTGCCCCCACACTGACGACGGATTGCGAATGCGACCACGTCTACTCGATTGCGGGATGTCTGTGATAGATGCTCCGCCCAACAGAGGTAAAGAGATTATAGACGTCATGTTCATCAGTGGGTGTTTGATTTTGAGTGTTCCTTCCACACAATAACTCATCTATTTTTCGTGCAGGTGAAGTCATGACCTACGCGATGGATACGCCCGCTCCGGCCCTCATCTTCATCATTTCTGGCGACGCCGACATCGCGTACCTCGTCTCGACACTGACTCGCCGCAATTACAAGGTCGTCGTCCTGGGCCTCAAGGAAAGGAACGCAGGTGCCAAAGATGCAGCTTCGTACTACCACGACTGGAACGATTTTCTGGCCGGTATACCCATTCCCGACGACTACGTCGAGTCAGTAGATGAGGCCAGTGAGAGCGGTTCTGCAACGTCGGTAAGCATCGAGTCTTCATCCGAATTTATGGAGCATCTGACTCACTACTTACCCAGTCTGAAGACACCGAGGTAGAAGAGGCAAGTGGTGCGAAGTCTCCTCCATTCAGCCCGACCGCGGATATTCTTTTGCACGCTCTCAACAGAGATGTCTCAGGACCTGTCAGTACCATCATCTTGACCAGGAATCGTTGAACTCACTCCCTTTATTTCTCGATGTAGTCTGAGTCAGACGTGACTGAACGGCTGGCGAACGTTGTCTTGGACCCTTCTGCCCAGAACGTTGCCTTGGATCCTTCCGTCGCTCCTTCTAATGCGGACACTCCTACCATTCCTGCTGCTGTGGACGCTCCCGCTGTTGTGGATACTCCTGCCGCTCCTGCAGTGGGTCTTCCTACCGTCCCTGTCACCAGTGCGGAACCTGCCACTTCCAATGCTGCCGGACAGCTCGCAGCTCCGTCGATCAGGATCACCTGCTTGAAAGAGGTGGAAGATGGCTATCGACCTCTCGTCCGCGTTCTCGAGAGGGAGCGATTGAGGGGTGCTTCCCGCGTCCCATTCTCGCAGCTGGGCAAGAAGCTGGTAGCCGAAGTCAAGATGGTCTACAAGGCGGTCGGGAAGTCGAAGTTATCGGACTATCTGACGTTGGCCATGTCCGAGGAGAGACACATAGTCCTCATCTACTCTGACAACCGCAATCAGTGGGTTGCGCTCCATCCCGCTTACCACGGTTACGAGGAGGCAGGCGTGGCACCAGCGGGCCCTTCCGCCGAGACTCCGGGCAGCTCGCAGACCGTGACGACTGCTCCGAAGATCGCCAGCTTGAAAGAGGTCGAAGTTGGTTTCCGACCTCTCGTTCGCGTGCTCGAGAGGGAGCGTTTGATTGGCCACTCCCGAGTTCAAACTTCTCTGCTTGGCAAACTGGTCTTGCGAGAGGTGCGTAACGCTTACAAGGCGGTCGGGAAGTCGAAGTTGTCGGAGTATCTGCAGTTGGCAATGACCGAGGAGAGGCATATCGTGATCCTCGGCTCCGAAGGGGCTAAGCAGTGGGCCGCATTGCATCACGCTTATCACGGTTACGAAGAGGAACAGGAGAAGGTGGAGAAGGTGGAGAAGGTGGAGGAGGCTCAGACGGCCGCATAGACGGGCATATCTTAAGACTCGAGTCGACATACTTCTCTACTTCTCTATTCGCGACGATTGAAATGTACGCGAATTCTTCCAATTCATGTTTGTACTCATCGATATCAATACAGTATTATAGTGCAAGTCACCTATCCAATATTTCAACTCCAGGCTTCAGACCCAAGATCCCAGTGTAGTAACTTACCATTAGGTTGGTATTGTACGTACCTGCATCTTCGTCACACACAAGCTGCATCTACGTAAGTATGTAAAGCATGTAATTCAATTATGTCGATGAATTCGAAGCCGTCCTAGGACACGCGCCTACCACAACATATCGTAGTAATAGACCTGAAGAAACCCACACATGTTCGGGAAGATGTACACGATTATTCGTAACAGAGTAACTCTATAAATTAGTTCAACTACCGTTAGTTTGCGACCCTTGCCAAAGGCCATAGCTTTTGCCCGGGGTGGTCTGCCAAAGTCGGATCGTACCTGTATACACATCCAAGTCAGTTATTAAGTGTACAGTTCGATCGCGTAGAGGAGTGCACTGACCGTCCTCTATAGAATTGAAGGGAAGATAGCAGTCATGATCAGAACAAAATCACGGATAGATTGTGAGTGCTTACCACTACCACTGGCAAACATCTCTCCGTCCGGACTGAACTCAACACAATGTACCGGACCATGGTGACCTTTTAAGACGTCCCTTTCCTCGCCGGACAAATCGTGCACCCTCACCCACTCATCGTTCAGACTACCCGTGACGAACCTATCCTGGAGTACAGGATGTATAGACGCAGAGGAAGGCGAGTAGGGAAGTGTAAGGCTGTGTGTCTGATTGCCATTGGGAAGGGCTGGTATGAAGGAGACGGTTCGTCCAGACGTGACAACCAGCCGGTTTGTCTGCGGCGAAAGCTCCATAGAGGTAATCGGGTTTTTGAAATCAAGGCTGGTGGTAAGATTCCGTGTACGCAGATCCCACCATCTGAAAGTGGTACATAAGTAGGTGTGACGAAGTATGTAGTATGAAACATTGACGTACTTGACCAGGCCATCTTCTCCTGCCGTTACACCGGTGTGTTCTCCGACCCACACAACACTCTTAATTGTACCGTTGTGCGAGATCCCGGAGCCGTCCTCGCTGAAAATGTCCGCTTCCGCCTCCGGCCGTCTGAGATCGAACATCCGGACTTTCTTTTCCTGCCCTCCCGTAAGTAGATGAGAGCTACTCGGGGAGATCGCTACACTGCGGACGATGTGATTATGAGGGAAGGAGTGAATAGGTTCGCCCGAGTAGGTATCCCAGATCTTGCTGTACGGACCGATCCAACGCAGATGCAGTACAGAATGAGCTAATATTCAATTCATGAGAAGCCTTGGACTCACGCCGTAAAGTCCGCACTCCCGGATGCAGCCCTCGAGGTATCTGGGGACAGCTTGCTGGACCAAACGGCACCTTTGTGACCAATGAAGGTGCCGATCCAGTCACCGGTCCAGTCTCGCAGCATTGGATTTCCATCTTTGCAGCTGGAGATGAGAACGAATGTCCTGTCATCCTGGAGAGCAGAAAAAGAAAGATGAGTGACGGGTCGCGTGTGTCCTGGTGCCACGAGGGGAACAGATTTGGGATGGGAAGCCATGGATGAAAGTCGTTATATAGCCGTGTGTTAATTCGTGAGGTCTTGAGTGAGGATGGAGATCGTAAACAGGCGCACTGCGCACTGGATGGAGAACTGGTTTGGGAAAGAGGACGACCACCGACGCCGGTCGAGCAACGGTGGCAAGCGCACTCGACCATGAGGACGCCACGTGCATGCAGCCACTGCTGCAATTGACGCCAAGACGTTGCTACTGCGCTGCGTTGATCTGGTTCCTGCATCTCTGCCTGACAGTGACACGTCTACATACTCTTGATGTTGAACATACACCTCTTCTTGACTTCGATTGTGTACATCTATAATCGAGGAAGATGATCCACACGCAATGAACGCCACTTGACCGCTATTTTCCTTGTGCGGAATTTACTGGGCTCGGTACGGGTATGGTGGCACCGTTACGGTGCAGCCTGGTCTGCAGCCACACATTCATCTGTGGATGTCTGCGGCTACGGGCATCTCAAACATGATTATGGTACGTCAAGATGTCTTGAAGTATTTGCTTTACCGTTATCATTCTCAGGCGCGACGGATTGTGTACACGCCGTACCGCGAGTCCGTGACGGCGTATAGTATAGCCACCCTTGAGAATGACGATCTACGACTCTGCATAGTGTCTCACTCGGGATCCCTCTATACGACCCCTGACTATGACCTACTTGCATCCAAATGTCGTCTTTCCGTGGCTGCATGAGGCACACGACACCCCTCAATAAGGACCTGCAAACATACTGGCGGTATCAAACAGCTGTGCAGTGTGGGGGCTGTCAGATTGCGACTCGCGGCGATCTCATGCACATCCCGCCTTCTAGCCGAGCTAGCTCATTGAGCTTTCAATGCATTGCATATCACAGCTGAACAACGAGCTACAAGTGACTTGTTCAGGAGACAGCATTCGGTGTGTTGTAGCTGTTAGGCTCTGACGGGACAGCGGTGAACAGCTGAAAATAGGCTGGCTGAACGAACAAACCGTCGGATATGAATCTGAAAGGCGGGGAGACTACTTGTACTCCTGTTTGTGATTCTCACACTACTGATTGTGTGCGCTACTCATTCCCACCACTTGGACGGTCTTTCGTTTGCAAGTTCGAGTTGGCCACATGCAATGGTTGATCTGAGATAGTTGCGGACTGATGGGCACACCAGGAACAGGAGCTAAGTTGAATATATGTACGAGCTAAATTGAAAGCATTCTTTGCTGGATCAGTGAATGCGAGAAGGCAAGCGAGAAAGGCACGAAGAACTGCAGTGGATCTGAGATGGACGCGATCGGGCGCCCACACGTGACCAGTCATCATGGCGAAGTTGTTTCGCGTAAGATGACGTGCTTCGAGCTTTCTTTCGCGCGACGCTCTCGACAACTGCTGCCTCTTGCTGCCTCTTGCTGCCACCGATATTTGCTCCGATACCTTCGCACGGCACAACGCACAGTGCCCCCATGGCAATTTTTGGCAGCTTTTTGGCCAGACGAACGGGCGCAGGACATACATGGTCAGAATGAAGCTCGGGCGGCCGAGTTGCACTTTGCGTCCACGGCAATCCACTCCGGAAGGCGTATGTATTTTTTGCCACCCAACGCGTCTGCATTCGCCCGCTTTTTTCCCATCCTATGTGGATCACTGGCCGGAGAATGTCGCCATCTGTCTATGTCGAATCTCCTCTGTTCCTGATCCCTGAGGTCTTCGACCACATAAGAAGCATCCTCTTTTGCGACTGATCGAATCGACTCTCCACCCTCCTTAGCGCAGCACTGCAGTTTGGACATGGCTGCCACCGCTGTGAATTGGGGCAAGAGCTGGGGCAAGAACGTCATTGGGTACCGTCCGTTCGTCCCTGTCGTTGGCGTAAAACATTGGGTCACCAGTCTCTCCGACGACCCGAAACGCGAGGTGAGTCTCTTCTCGACGTCTCGTCTTGCACTCTTGCTTACCGCAAGATCCCCAGGTCCGAGACTACTTCACAGGACTCTTCCCAATCCTGCAATGGATCACTCGATACAGTGAGCACGCACTGTGGTATACGACGCAGAGGTGTTGACATATGATATCGGGTAGATTTCGGATGGCTGTATGGTGATGTTGTTGCCGGCTTGACCGTCGGTATCGTGGTGGTCCCCCAGAGCATGTCATATGCACAAGTGCGCCCTCCAGTTCCGTTCATTTCCCCACCTCCGCTGACTTAAGTTGAAGATCGCAACGTTGCCCCCTCAATACGGTCTCTATTCTGCCTTTGTCGGAGTGCTCATCTACTGTGTATGTACACGAACTTCACTTGTATGATCGTCGCAGCTGATATTGACATTCATCTCCAGCTATTCGCTACCTCGAAGGATGTCTCGATTGGCCCCGTGGCTGTCATGTCCCTCACCACATCGCAAATTATAGCCCATGTACAGGCTACTCATCCTGGCGAATGGGGCAGTCCCCAGATTGCGACCACGGTCTCCTTTATTTGCGGCATTATTGTCTTCGGAATCGGTATCCTCCGACTTGGCTGGATAGTGGAGTTCATTCCTGCGCCCGCAGTCAGTGGATTCATGACCGGCTCCGCTCTCAACATCGCGGTGGGTCAAGTCCCTGGGCTCATGGGCATTACTGGATTCGAGTATGTATATTTGTTGTATATGCAAGACACTGTACTCATTGCCTCATTGCTATACAGTACTCGCGCTGCAACATACAAGGTCTTGATCAACACTTTGAAAGGTCTTCCCAATACACAGTTAGATGCTGCGTGGGGTCTCACTGGGCTGTTCGCTCTATACGCTATTCGCATGACTATGGACTGGCTCACAAAACGATACCCTCGTAGAGGTGAGCTTTCAATTGTTTGTGTCGTTGTTTTCGCTAACGGTGTTGTAGAGCGTCTGTGGTTCTTCATTTCAGTGTTCAGGCATGCATTCGTCATCCTCATCTTGACCCTCGCTGCCTACCTCTACTGTCATCCTCGGAAGAGTCGTTCTGGAAAATACCCCATCAAGCTCCTTTTAACAGTCCCGCGAGGATTCCAGCATGTTGGCCCATTCCATCTTGACACCAAGCTTCTGACGGCGCTGGCAAGCAAAATACCTGTCGCTACAATCATCTTGTTATTGGAGCATATCGCCATCTCTAAATGTACGCTCTTGCCATACTCTGCGACACGTTTTCTGATCTTGTCCCTTCTGTGATAGCATTCGGGCGAGTCAACGGTTACAAAATCAATCCCAACCAAGAGCTGATCGCCATCGGCGTCACGAATCTCATTGGCACTGTGTTCAACGCGTACCCGGCTACTGGCTCCTTCTCTCGCTCAGCGTTGAAGTCCAAGTCGGGCGTGCGTACCCCCCTTGCCGGCGTACTGACCGCTGTCGTCGTGATTGTTGCGCTTTACGGCCTCACTGCGGCGTTCTTCTGGATCCCAACGGCTGGCCTGTCCGCCATCATTATTCACGCCGTGGCAGATCTGGTCGCGAAACCTTCACAGACCTACTCCTTCTGGCGAGTCTCGCCTTTGGAGTTTTTGATCTTCCTCGCCGCTGTCCTGGTGACTGTTTTCTCCACTATCGAGAACGGTATCTACACCTCCATTGCCGCATCAGCCGCCCTCCTCCTCGTTCGTATTGCACGCCCACGTGGATACTTCTTGGGCAAAGTCACCCTTCACCTCAAGAAGGGAGACAAGAAATCAGAGCCATTGGAGTCCCGTGACATCTATGTACCCTTGACTCCGAAGAAGACCCTCATGAACCCCGATATCAAAGTGACGCCTCCCACGCCTGGTGTCGTCGTTTATCGCTTGGAAGAAAGCTTCATCTACCCGAACTCCTCTCGGGTCAACTTTACGATCGTGGACTACGTCAGGGCGCACATGAGACGAGGCATCGATATGAGCAAGGTCAAGTTGAGCGACAGGTCTTGGAACGATCCTGGTCCGAGGCCTGGTCACGATGAGAATGCCGAGAACATGAAGAGGCCTATCTTGCGTGCAATCGTCTTTGACTTCTCATCGGTGTGAGTTTTCTCTTCGTCTCTTCAGCCATTCAGCACAGCCTGACAGTCGCTACAGATCTCAAATCGATACTACAGGCATCCAAGCTCTCATCGATACTCGTAATGAGGTAGAGCGATGGGCTGACGGGGTAGTCGAGGTACGCATACCCAACGCTCTTCAGTTGTCGCTATCTGACCTTGACATAAACTGCTTTAGTTCCACTTTGCGACCATCCTTTCACCATGGGTCAGGCGGGCATTAATCGCAGGAGGCTTCGGCATTGGCGAGCCATCTCATTTCCCGATGGAGATCGCGTCAGTCGTACCCTACCGCGACCTTCAGCTTATAACTGCTCTCGAGAAGAAGTCTGACATCGAGGAGTCCCCTGTCATTGGCAGCGAGCGTCCGTCGGGATCAGGATCAGGATCAGGGAACGGGGATGAACCCGTCGCACTGGAGGACACGCCATACTTCCACTTGGATATCGTCCAGGCTGTTCGTGCTGCTGAATCGAGTGCGAGGCATGCGGCGGGTCACAATGTGGAAGAGGACGACTCATCTAGGAGCGATACGAAGTCTGCTATCTGACGAGGAGTTAAGGATGTACTACTGTAGGGTTATCTGTAATCATTCAATCATTACTTCATGACTTCTCATGCTTCACTTCCATATACATTGTTGTATTCTCTTTTTCTATCAACCACGGTTTTTGGCATTTACTTCTTCGAAGGTGTGGGAACAATCGATCACACCGGATTCCCCCGCAAGTTGTGGCGTCTTCTGGTGTCAATCCGTATAAGGAAGGTGACGTAGAAAGAAACTGTCTACGATCTTCTCTCCTGTCAGCCGCCAAGTAACACCAGCAGTACTCTTCCTGCATAGCTATGGAGAGTATGAAGTGCGTTGGATATCTGATATCACCTCGGATCTATCTTCGTTATCTCGGAGAGCCTGTGAACAGCTGTCAATTTTCTATCAACCACAGATCCCTGACATGAAAGATACAAGCAATCCCAAGCAATCTACTTCGCGTCATCACCGCCAACAAGAAATTGGACCGTTAACCGACAAATAACAATGAGCGGCAGCTGGACTGCTTCCACTTGTTTACCCCTTTTCTACAAGAGGCCGAGGAGACCCAAGATGGGGCTCAAGATGCTGAGCAGACCGAGGAGGCCGATGACGCCGGTCAACCAAGGTCGATAAGGCTGGCAAAGGGAAGACTGGACAGGCATACAAGTCAGCGACAGAGCAAGCGTTTGTATCAAGAGAGCTTACCCGCTACCGATGAGACCAAGGATGCCGGGAATAAGACTGCCGAGGATGTTGAGCAACGGTCCAAGGGCGGCATCGACAGACGCGAGGAGACTAGCATTAAGGGAGAGTGGGCCCAGAACATGGACGATAGACTACAATGCGTTGAATGAGTACTGCAAGACTTGGAGAATGATGTAGCAGTGACGACTCGAACTAAACATACTACAACGATGTTGATGACACAGTAACAACAGCGGGGGCACTGCCGAGATCGATACCGCCGGTAGAGCTACCGAGAGAGCTGGTCACGCTGGTGATGGCGGAGACCAGTTCGCCGATGATGTTGGTAACGTCGCCGCCGGTACTAGCGGTGGAAGCTACCACAAGTACGGTCATGATCAGACGGGGATGTCGGTGGGTATTGATACATACTGAGATCAGTGAGGATGGGAGCGATGGTGCTCTCGAGGCCCGTGACGATACCGAGAATGCTACTGAGCTGGCGGGCCTCAACATCCCTGGTCTTGATCTCCCTGACCTCGAGTGCAGCGGGTTCAGGGACAGGGTTGGCAAAGGCGATGCCGATGCTCATGAAGGCGACGAAAGGGGCAGTGAGCTTGGTGAACAACATTGTGAAGATAGGACTGCGGCGGTGGCAAGAACTACTGGAACGCTCCTAGGAAAGGTGAGTGCGCTGCTTTTTCTGGGTGAAACAGTCGATCTTTTATACTGTATATGCACTGCAAATGCAACTTGCCATGAACACAATCCTGGTGCGTACCCCAAAACGACATCAGGAATGAATTGGTCCTGGCGCCGTGGGTGTTTTCAAACATATCATTGAGTATGTTTTTCTTCCTTGACATAACATCCATGTCTGATCGTTTTCCATGTTCTTGGCGCGTGTTTCCGGCCACATCCCTCAGGAGTACGAGTGGTTCGCATCCTTTCTGCAAGTAGGCATCTTCTCGCCACTTTCTCACCACGTATCTAACAAAGACACGATGTGAGACAAATAAATTCGCATTTCCTGTGAACAGATTTTACACCTATATGTCCCTGTGCCTTCGCACACCAAATTGTACTTCACGTGAGACAGCCCTCTCTCTTCGACTGGAACGACCGTCGTTCAACGTTCAACACAAGCCGCATCTCAGGCCGATGTGAATGAAAATCACTGCAAACGAGGGGTCATTCTCGTTTATCCAAAAAGTTATAGGGGGGAGAAGGGACATACAGCACATGGGCAGAATTGATCACATTCACTAGGAAGATTTGCATTTAGCAGATACACATCTGCGTTCAGATTGACATCGAGGAACCGAATAGCGGCCGGTAGCGAGCAGAGCATAGTAGGCATCCTAGATACAAGTGAATGCGTAAGAACTCGAGGTTTTCATTGGTCAGTGCGCAACAAACCTCCGGCATACGACCAAATATATTATTTCTTCCATGTTGTTTTATGTTCGGATCCTCAAATTTTGGTGGTCCCGGTACCAGGACGAGCCGACGGGGATGCTGAATCTAGCGTGATTGGACATTAACAAAACAGAAGTAACACGGACTATAAGTACGACGCTTTGACAGATATGTGGGCTGGAAGGAGGACTTACCTTTACGAGCTCATCTTTGAGTTTTGAGTTTTTGACATTGTACGTGTCAATGAGAAAGGGTACTCTTGTAGGCGGGACACGATGTGGGAGCCAGAGTCGTGTGGTTATCATTGCTGTGAACCAAAGATATGTTTCTTACTTGCGTTTGGTAAGAGCAGTGATGATTTTGCCTCGGTTTTCCCTTGTGGATCACTCTAGAGTGCGCCTGTTCGCACGTTAACCGTAGCCTTTCCGCGCAATATGAGTTTCTTGAGCTAGTCGATGACGTCGGTGTTGATGAAAGAAAAAATGGGACAAACGACGCCTGTCTTCAGATCGAACTCTGGGTGAAGACAAAACATAGAGTTCAAAAGTAACCGAGCGCCTAGTCGCTCCGTCTTATAATTAAGACAAGAAAACGCACGGAGCCCAAGAGGATGCCGTCTTCTATCGTCGGGAAGCTCGTCGCGAGCATGGTGATCAAGAGACCGGCGGTGATGAGCTAGTTCCGCAGGAAAGGCACTGGAATACGAATGGACGACATAGACAACTTGTGCGGATGATCCCAACGGCGAGCTATGTTATTGTAATCCGGTAAGAAGAGGGCCCTCCGGGTCGACCTGCGTGTATGCAACGGAAGATCTCCCAGGTAAGGAAATCGGAACCGTGCGTCCATGTAGCAGCCGCCAGAAAGGGCTTGCATGTCGTCTTATGCTACAGTATTTGTATTTCGTTAGGGTCGCTCGACGATGTCTCGAGAGAGCCAGTATCAGATGGTGTATATCATGAATTTGAAGGAATCGCGATGGTCTCAGCCATTACAGGAGTTATCTCGGTCTTCAGCACTCTGTTGGCTTTAGACCGCGGTACCGGTGCTGCAAATCGTATACATCAACTGTCAACTTTGAAGCTGAGTATGAAGACACACCATTACTATTTTCCGTAATGTAAAAACGTCGAAGCATCATTATAGCATCTTCCCTGCAGTAATCGCCTATAGCTCGATAATCGGGATGCTTTGGATGCTTGAGACTGAAGTGATTTTCAGCCTAGGCATGATGAGGATAATGATATGCTAGACTCACTCGCTGTTGACACCGATGACACCCCCGCAGCCACCAAATCGATCATTATTACACCCGAAGTACACTTCCTTGATACCTAACTGTCGAAGCGCCGACGCACACATTATGCACGGCTCTACGGTCACGTAGAGAGTCGTTTCCGAGAGCGGGTATTCCACGACCTGGGGCGTGAGTGATTTATCTGCAAGTATGCTATCGATAGCTTCGAGTTCGGCATGTCGAGTGGCCTAGGCAAAATCCTTCAATCGTAGAGCTTGGGGCCGAAGAGCCAACATACGTTGCCCAACTCATTGGTTCTATTGCGCGCCTGGGCGATGATAACGTTTTCTCGTACAAAGACGCAGCCAACTGGGACTTCCCCGGTTTCGAGTGCTTCTTCAGCCTGTAAGGAATTGAACGCGGTGTCAGAGTTATCGAACGGAGTGGACGTACCATGGCAAGAGCCCGCTTCATCCACTTCATGTGCCAGACATCATCGTCCTTCGTCACATACATGCTAGTCGTTGACTGATAATCAGATGGTATTTGGTACAAGAGAGGGTTTGGTATTCTTGAAGACAGAAACATGATCAAAGGCGCCCATAATGACGTTCCAAGTCCGGATCACTCACTCAAGCTAAGCTTCCAAGCGCTCACAGACATATGCATATTGCCAATTCCTCGATCCTCCAGGCTTGCTCCAGACAACCCCCATACATAGATACCGTACAGTAAATCCCCAGCTATATACATACGAGACCTAAGGTCCATAATTGTCAATCCATACTACTGCACATCATCCATATTAAGGCCCCGCCATTCCGGCAGCAACGAAATCCAAGCTGTCCCTTCTGCCCCTCCGAGTTCCACCACACCCGCTTTGTAGGCCAAGTCGGCATAAGGCTTCCACTTGGCTACCTTGGCGTTCTGGTACACCCGAGAGTCAAGCTTGACAATGCTGAGTGCCACGGTAGAGCGGAGCGGCTGGTATATACCTTGTCCGCGCAGTTCTTCCAACACATGCACGAGGGGAAGGAAGTGTCGTTCGAGGGGACGTCTGTTTGACATGACAGTTTCGTCCGACCCCTCACGGGAATGCGATGGACCAGCGGGCATGGTCTGGACAGACATATGCATGAATCCTGTATCGTCTTCGTCTTCGTCCTCGTCCTCCTCCTTGCTTGGGGTCATACTCCCTGTGCCCTCCATGATCGGACCCGCAGTGGCCGGCCTCATGACCGGTGAGTCTGTAGGACGTGGACTCTTGGGAGTGGGAAGGCTTGATGGCGCTCGTTGCGGCATCGCACGACCAGGACGCTGTCCACAGGACTTTACATCTTCCATACGGTGTCGAATCGATTCCGCCAGATCCGCTGGTTCCTGGAGGAATGGTCACAACACTGATTCTAAGCCGGGGGAATGATACTGCATACCTCGCAGGGCTCCTCTGTGAGTGTAACCTCCTCCTCCGGTACAACCTCTACTTGTGGCTTACCTCGCACAGGAGTCATATCACCACTTGATGTCATGGCACAACCCTAGTGAACAGGAATCAATGACAGGACACTTCAAAAGCTAGAGCATCACATACGTATGCAGAAGGGGAGATGGGTGACTTAGCGGATCCCCAAGGGTCGTTCAAGTGTTGATGTCGATCCATATAATGCGCAGACCCATTTAACTCGTGAGGTCGGTGAAGCCGTCGGGTTGGGGAGTCTTCTGCACCCAAAGGAGACCAGATGGACGTGTTGGCAGACAACTCTCGTGAGAACCCTCCCGCACTGGTGGATGCATGCCGAATGCTGCTAGAGCCCATTATTGAGCTCGGCGTCGGTAGCTGACCAGAAGTGAAGGATGTGCCTGTCGAAGGAGATGGACGGGAAGGTAGGTGATGTGTAGACAGAAGCTGAGGTGGATGAGGCGGCCGAAAGCTTACCGCCCCCGGCCCGGGTCGTACGGATGAAGCGTGTTTGCCCATAACAACGGCCCAATCGTGAAACACCGATGCTTGGCATTTCAGACTGTCAGAGACCGAGGAGGAAGGAGCCACGACAACGACATGGCAATGATGCAACCTCAGGACAGAGACTGCATATGCAAAATCTCTGCCACCAGAGAAAACGACGACGACGGTCGCAGGAGCAGGATTCTCCCATCCGAACTGCATCATGTCCACTGTTTTTTTTTCTCAGCAGGGACGCAGTCACAAGTGATCAAATAACGTACCAAGCATCATCTTGTCAACAGCATCCTTCGTCTCGCAATTCGTCGTATTGACACTGCAGGACAGAAGATCGTGGCCCGTGGTCGATGTGACGTCGGACAGGCGCAGATACGTTTTGAAGGTCTTCACAGTCCCGTATTTAAGGGCAACATCGCGGATCCTGTGGACAGTGTCGTAGCACAAGGTATTAGACGGAGGTGCACAGTGCTCTGCATGATGATCAGAATGAAAACGAATCAGGCAACATTGTCAGTGAACTCACCGTAGTCCCAGAACACGCCAACTGGGTCGTGAGGAGGCATTGTAAGAAGGAAGAGCGAGGAGGGGGAAGAGAGACGAAGCGGACGGAAGGGTTTTTCAACTAGCTGTGGGCGGCAGTGGCTGTTTGTTCGAATGGGCGTTCTTCGCCTGGTTTGTGGGATGCTATCGGCTGCTGTACAAATGCGATGCCGGAGAGGCTGAGCACCGACATGTCACTTGACGACCTGGAGAGAACCTGATATGCATTAGTACGCACCTCCGACAGTTCTGCTATGCAACGCGACGGATGTACCGTCCGACCCACGACCGAGATCTACTTGACAGAACTGGAACAGTGCCAACGATCAGCACATCAACGAGACACGGACCGCGAATGCAATGAATACAAGACTCGCTGCCACGAAATGTCAGGCCAAGTATGCCGGCATTTAGGATAATGAAGTGCATCTCCCTTCCGCTCGTCAAAGCCCATGCACATCCAGCCTTTGTGAGCATAAGTGGAACGCCACAGGGACCCCGACCCTGCTAGAATCTGCCATCGTCGACAAGAGCGGATGGCTGTCCCTGCTGCCTGAAGCTCAATGCAGAAACAAGAGACATTCAAGGGCCAGTTCGTGAGACCATGCAATGTCCTATATGACACTCAATGGTCAAAGATGGAAAGTCAACTGCACCGGAAGCACGAGTATGATGGTCAGGACATCAGAAATATCAACAGAACCGTGGGGGATCAGTTGTTGTACGGCGATAGCTTCACAGTACAATTTGCGGTGACGAAGGAAGGACGTTTCAGGACAAGATGCGTGTAAAGGGAAGGACAGCATCGACGTCGACAACGAAGTTCAGAAAGTAGCGTAAGGTTTTGGTCTGTCTGATAATAGGATTTGAGGAGTTCGCCGAATTGTACAGCTCAAGTTCAAGTTGTTTATCATCAGAGTTCGCCGTCGTTTCAATGACAGCAAAGAGACAGATAGATGGATGGATCAGCATACGTAACATTTGTGAGCTATAAAAGTTTGACGGAGGACCCGAAGGGATCATTGGTAGCGAAGTGGTAGTCGTGGTCGACGTCAAGTCATGGTGGTACAGACTGAGAGAGAGTCGGGAAAGAGTACGTGGAGATGATATGGGCGCTTAGTGGACATACACGTCGCTTGCGCTCATTCTACCACCTCATTCCCCTCGCCACGCCACGTCCAAAGCTCTACGGTAGCCTCCGGGTGCTTCTAACCATGTGGTGGATATGGCTAGTGTTGGTCTTCGCAACACCAATTCTTGGCCAATCTAACAATGGCTCGGATACGTTGGTATGGGGGATGTACCGTCCGAACCTATATTTCGGCCTTCGACCGAGGGTTAAGCAATCCTTGATGACGGGTCTAATGTGGTTCGGTGTTCAGGACTATCAGTCCATTGGAAGCAAGTCCTAGCTATGCTGTCCGTGTAACCGCTTGTACTCATACCTCGTCATAGAAACCCGACATGCCTGTGACCAAGCGGACGGCTTGGACAGCTATACATGGACGACCTATGATGCCAGGGAGGGCGGTGTACAAGTAATTGAAGACGGCAGGAACAATGTGAGACTGTCCACGGAGTTCTTGAAAGTACCTGGTGGAGACCACGGAGGTAGCTGGGCTGCTCGTATCAAGGGTGAACCACTTTCATCAGGTTCGTCTTGTCTCCATACTCGTCGAGTTCGTCTCTTTTAATGTGGATACTACAGAGAAGCCCTCGCGAGTTTCCGTTGTCTTCTATGCTGGCGTGGATGGACTTGGTGGACTTGACATGGAGACCGAAGAAAACGATAACGTACGAGCGTTCCCATTTGTCTGCGCGAGTAAGACTGAACTTATGTGCGTCATAGGGCATCAATGGTCCTGTTGCTTTCGCAGGATCTGCTCCAGGTCTTGAAGAGTTTACTCTCCGTATCGTGGATGGTGAGACCATAAAGCCTATCATTGCATAAGACAAACGACTGAGCGTTCTACACAGGTCCGGACAGTGAATTTATTGCGACGGGTGCCCATGCAGACGACTTCTCAGAGAGAATTGGTAAAACACATGTAGCCGGTTTCCGTGTACCCCCAGGGTCAATTTGGCAAGCACGAGGTACGCCAGAGTCCATTTCTCAGTTTTCCTCAAATCCTGACACAATCCTAAGAGCATATTCTGCAGAACATCGTCAAGCATGGTTCTGAAGCAATTGGTCCTTGGAAAGATCATCCTTCGGGACCTCCGGATCCCTCATTTGTTTATCAACTCTCAGACGAGGTTCTGACTGGTAGCACGTTATACGCTGTTCAAAAGCTGTTCGATGGTCCTTTCCAGTTCGACGTTTTTTTCTTCGAAAGCGCAAGTGCCAAGCAGAAACTAAGTTGTGAGTTTACTTTCTGAATAGTCTGGGCTCATAGAGATCTAACGGGTTTTTCCCACAGCCGAAACACTGGACCAAGGTATCAAAACACTGTCGGAGTCATACAACAAGCGTTTTGACGATGTGTTCCCCGTTCCTGCATCTTACCCAACATCTGACATTGATGCCATGAGGGCATTCTCAAAGTCTATCACCTCCAATCTCGTCGGTGGTATAGGCTACTTCTATGGGCCCTCTATTGTTGACAAGGGCTTCGCGTATGAATGGGATCAAGGAGACGATGACGACGACGATTCAGAAGAAAAGGGTGCCCGACTCACGGAGCCTAGAGCGCTTTTGACCGCGACGCCTAGCCGCAGTTTCTTCCCCAGAGGATTCTACTGGTGAGTATCTCATTCTGTTATACTCTCATACTCGGATGTTGAACCTTGATCAGGGACGAGGGATTTCACTTGCTCCACATAGGGGAATGGGACAACGATCTCAGGTGAGCAACGGAGTTTGTGATATCGCTGTATACATACTCAGATTACTCCGTAGTCTCGAAATTTTGAAGGATTGGGTTGGTCTCATCGACGAGGATGGTTGGGTCGCGAGGGAACAGATCTTAGGCGAGGAAGCTCGCAGTAAAGTTCCTCAAGAGTTCCAAACTCAGGTCCCCACATTTGCCAACCCTCCAACGCTTGCCATGGCGGTGACTGCATTCATTGGTCGACTCAAGGATCGCCAGCGTGAACCTTCCGCTCAAGACCTCGGTTTGGACTTCGGCATGGGATATGCACAAGTGCCTTTGGGTCAGGTCCTTACCACTGCTCATAGCCGCTACCTTGAGGATCCTGAGATGGCACTCGAATACCTCAAGTCAATATACCAGCCTCTGAAACGCCATTACGATTGGTTCCGCAAAACACAGCGTGGACATATCAAGCAATATGGGAGGAAGGCGCGCTCTCGTACTGAGGCTTACCGTTGGAGAGGACGATCGAAGGATCATGTCCTTACGAGCGGTATGGATGATTATCCCCGCGGCCCACCTCACGCCGGAGAGTTGCACTTAGATTTGATCTCGTGGATGGGTTTCTTTACGAGGACGATGAAGGAAATTGCTGAGTTTGTCGGTGAGACAGATGATGCAGTGGCATTCGTTGAAATTGAGAAGGCCACGCTGGACAACATTGAAGGTGAGTGAACTTGCGTTGGATTTTGTCTTCCAGTTCTTACCACTTTATCCTGATAGATCTGCACTGGAACGAAGAGCATCAGATGTATTGTGACGCAAACATCAATGACGACGGTCAGTCTTTCCTACATACGTTTGTTTGTTCATCTAATCTCAAACCCGGCGCAGATGAATCCTACCATGTCTGCGACAAAGGCTACCTATCGCTGTTTCCCTTTTTGCTTGCTCTTCTTCCCCCGGACTCGCCACACTTAGGTCCCATCCTAGACATGCTCCGCGACCCTGAACATCTATGGTCGCCGTACGGACTGAGAAGCTTGTCAGCATCGCATCCCCTCTTTGGTCAGGGCGAAAACTACTGGAAGGGACCCATTTGGATTCAGATGAACTACCTTGCTTTGAAGGCCTTGCACACGGTATGCACGATCTGTTTACCTGAGGCGGCTGGTTGCTAACGTATCGTGTAGACATATGCTGCTCAGGAAGGACCGTATCAACAACGTGCCAAGGAGATCTATGCCGAGCTGAGGACGAATGTTATTGACAACGTCTACAAGGAATACAACCGGACAGGATACGTTTGGGAACAGTATGACGCCCTTACAGGTGAAGGCCGGAGGAGTCATCCCTTCACTGGCTGGACGTCATTAGTCACACTGAGTGAGTTTTACTCTTCTTCGCCACCGGATGAAAATACTCACCCATTTATTTGTGCAGTTCTCTCTGAGAAATATTGAGATGTGCATTAGACGAGCGGTTCTTTTCTACCATAATATTATACCTTCATTTTGCATCGGCCTTGGCGGGACCCGGCCATGACGACGACGTGCAGGAAATGAAACCTGTCCTTCGGCTCTGCCGAAGCACAACATGTACTTGTGACGATGAGGAAGGGTACGTGACATGAAGCGAAAGCAAATAACACAACAGCATGAACGAAAAACTAAAATGTCGTGACGCAAACCGAGACGAATGGTAGTGAACGAAGGATGCGTGTTTAGGGTATCGCAAATGGAATGGTGTATACTATTCATTTAATATCGTGAGGAGTAAAGCAAGTTTCGAACGGAAAAGAAGAGGAAAAGCGGGCTGTCAAAATGAGAATTCGTCGGGATCGAAACGTAGCGAATCAAAGTGAAGAGAATCAAGCCTCAGCTCTGCCTCGAAGGATGTCTCCTCCGGGATATTCTCCTGAGCTGGAGAAGAGCGAGAAACCATGTCGGAGGATGAGCTCGCGGGCTGCGGTAGCGAAAGAGAATAACGGGTGGAAGAAGCGTGGAACGAATGAGGTCGCTGCGATTGCAACGGGGAGTCAGCGGCGAATACGTCTTGGCTTGGACGCATAGTAGAGAGTTGGGGAAGACTCGGAGGCACAGGGAGCGAATCACGACGGGGACCGCGAGCGAGTGTCGGGGCGCTTTCCGGTGATGTTATTGGGGGATGTGACGGGGAAGAAGGTGTGAAGAGACGTTGCAGATCAACCATAGATATCTTGCTAACGAAAGACCGCCTCTTGCTGAGACTCGGTTGTGAATTGTCCTGGTTTGTACGGTCACTTAACGAAGACGCGGGTGTGGGGAAGGACTCCTCTGAGGGAGTAGATATGATGGAGAAATCGGAGGAAGCAGGTGATTCTGGTACGTCCGAAGTGTTCGCACTGGTAAAAGTGGCCATGGTTACGTTCGAAGATGTTCTCTTGCGCGTGGAAGAGAACAGCTGAGATAGTGGCATTGATCTCCGCCGCGACACGCTGGGTGTCGCCGGGCGGGGGAGTACACCGGCCTCCATATCCTCGTCGGTAACCGTCACGTCCTGCACTGGCCAAACCTCTGCAGAGTTCGAGCTCGAGACCGAGCTTTTCCGGCTTGCCACTCCCTTGATTGTTTTGAGAGCTTGGGATGCGCGCGCCCGGAACGTCTTCGATTTCTTCAACCCCGCACCTTTGCCCTCTGTCACATCCGACATCCCCTCGTTACGTCGCACCTTCACGACCTCTATAATGTCATCTCCATTCCTCGCGTCATCAGACGCGACATCCTCCCCTCGGGAGTTCTTCTTGGGCAGGATCACGGTGTCCGAGGACTCGTTGGATAACGCGCGGTGAAACGCTGGAGAACGGTTGTCGATCTGCTGAAATATACCAAGCGCGACATCTAAGGTATCGATATCCGGAGTGGTGGAATGTTCGCCCTTCGCGTCGGTCTTTGCGTCGAAAAAGGTCCAGGGTGGGTTGTCGTCATGCTCCTCTTCCGGTGGAACAATGAGAACATTGGGCATATGATGAAGAGAGGTATCATGGGAATTTGGGGGAACAAGTAAATTGAGTCCCGAGCTCGAGGAAGGAATAGATGAGTCAGGGAGTGTGTTGGCCATGGTGAGGCTGGATGTCATGGTCACGGTCGTAATAGTTGTGAAAGACTTCTGGACGTGGCAGAAACGAGCGTGGTGAAGGATATGAATCCCAAACAAGGAGGTGGTTTCAAGAAAGTGACAGAGATATACTGCCAACAAGACTGTGAGTGTGAGAAAGACAAACCAACTGTCTTAGTCGTCGTCGGATACGAACGAACACGGTTGAAGCGAGTCGCGTCTCAGGCGTCAGGCTCAGGCTGAAATGTCAACCATGGGCGCTTCTTTGGTGGTGTAACGCTCAAAAAGGCAATCGTGCAAAGTCTCGTTCATGAGGCTCGGATTATTGCGCACAAGTTAAACATCCACCATGGACCGCTTCCAACAAGAGGTCACTTCATCCACTTTCAGCACAACACCAGCAGCAGCTCTCCTGAGTTTAACTTCCTGCATCCCTCCACCACCCAGCACCTTTGCACCCTTTTCCAGCTGAGAGAGCACTTCGCCCGCCCACTCGCCCGCCCCCAACACCATTGCGGTGTGTTCCAACGACATGGAACGTCCACCATCGCTATCCACACAACCGTCCAAAACAACCAACGCAAGCTCAAGTGACGAGGTCAGGACCACAGCGTCTTTGCTCTTTCCACCGTCGTCTTCGTCCTTGTCGTCCATATGCTGCGAGAGCGGCCTAGTTCCTAACGCAACTGCAAGCTCCAGAGCATCCGGCGCAAGGACCGCTAACCACTCCTTCGCATTCCTGGAAGCATGAACCAGGATTGAAAGAGTCGCAAGAAAGTGGGACAATACCAAGGCGTTCAAGATTAAACCCGTCCCAGTGCTTTTGTACCGATGCGAGCTCGCTTGCTGTGCCGTCCGCATTTCTCGCGTCTGCTCGTCACGGAGAAACATCCAGAACCGATTAATGAGAGGGTATAAGAAGAATTCTGCCGCGACATCAGTGAAGGTTGTCGCCGGCTTGGCCTTCATCTGCGAGGACTGTGGTATGCCCAACGCACCACCGGAGATAGAACCAACTTCCGATATCTTCGCCGGTTGACGTATCCGCAACCGTCGTTCTCGAACAAGTTCGGGTACCTTGTCAGCAGCTTTGTCTTTCGTGCTGTCGATGGCGTTTCGGCTGATCCCTTCTAGCAGATGTCTCACCGGCTGAAGGGAGGTAGATTCATCTTCAGCGGTGATATACTTCTGGTGCAAAGTAGTAGGCAGTCGTTTGCTGGGAAACGAAATGCGCTGCAGTGCATCTGCTTTCAAGGCGGCCGAATCTGGGATCGGTAGAGATGCAAGCTCACGGGCACCCAGTGCCAGAGCGTTGAGGACCGTGAATCGCTGCTCTGCGGAGTACTGACTCTTGAAGAATTCCTCGACCAAAGCACTAGACTTTCAATCAGCTTACATGATATTTATAACATTGTGTGACTTACGGGGCGGATTTTCGCGGACAGCAGGCCACAAGAGCATTCAGAGCACCTTGCCGCTTCTGCCCAAAGCCTTCCAGATCATAGTTGTCTTGTAACCCGACAAATCCGTAAACAAGATTGACGGCATTTTCCTCTACGTAAAACGCATCAGCTGCAAACGACAGGCGCATATCTAAGTGAGACTCACCTAGTTCAGTCCCATAGCTCATCTTTCTCCGAATCAGCTCATCAGCAGCATTCAACGCGACTTCGATTTTGGTCACTTCTTGCTCTTGTTGATCTGTCTTGGAACCACTCGTCGGTCGGATCATCTCACCCAACTGAGCTAGATACACGGGCCTCGCAACCTTTTTGTGCCCGACGCGTAGAGTTGGGTCTTTCTCTATCTCTTCTAGATCGGACGGCGTCGGGCTTAGTGAACGTGATGAGGCGAGAGATGATGCGTAGCCTGAAAGGGAATCGTCTGAGTCGTATTCCCTCTCGATCTTGGACTTCCGAGGAGGAGGAGCTGGTTGCGAGGGCAGCATATCTGTAATGAGTTCGGCGGGTTGTGGTATGTCCTCTTCTTCGTTTTCATCATCACTGTCGACTTCGATGTCTGTCGCGTTATCCAGGCCATTGAGCACTTGTCTCATATCTCGGCACCACCGCTTTCCGTCTTCAGTCCCATCCCAGTCATCGAAATTGAGGGTTTTGCCTGCGCCTCGGGCCGCTTCCTCAGCAACAAGCATGCCACATCGGCGTACTGAGGGGTCCATGTGGCTAATATAAGTTCCAATTGCTTGCACAAATGGCGGCGAAAGAACGAGATCATTCACGGCGCCTGGAACCATTGGAGATGATGGCAAGTAGGAAAGTGTGAGAAGGAGAAAGGCGGTCAAATCTGAAACGGATGCATCAGTATGCAATCCCTCACACAGGTCAGGTGTCTACACACATCGATGGTGCTTCAGCAGGGAATGTTTGATGTGATCTGGTGTGGTCCATAGAGCAACAATATGTTTGAACATGGTTTCGAGAGCTGCAGACATGCGAGGTCAGGCGACAAAGACAAAGCAATTTAGATATTCTCTTACCGTGTGTGTTTAGTTTATCTTTCTCTGCTCCAGCGATCCAACACACAAAAATCCTGGCATGGCCGACGGTCCATTCGCGCCCTAATGTAACGGCTCTGGTGGCATCCCATAGTTCACTCGCGTCTTTCGTAAGCTGACCAAAAACACCTTTCAACAACAAAGCGTCTGTTAGCACCACAGACCGTGTCTTCGCAGATGTATCAAGGTCTGCAACTGCAGGTAAGTGCGCCACAAGCGATGTCAGGATCGAATTGAGGGCAAGTGTGGAGGATAGATTTGAAAGTAGTTCTGTCCATGTATTGGAGTAACCAGGTGACCCGATATGTCTCCGGATATGTGGTATGGTGGCTTGGAAGAACGATGGCTGGGCGGGGGACGACGGTACGGAAACTGCGAATGTACCAACATTCACCAGTTTAGACAAAAGATACGCGATCGATATTACGTCTTCTATATATATGAACAGGAACCATTCAGTGTGCCTCGCGATACGAAGTTAGCTCGCATGACGGACCTCGTGAATGCTTCGGGGACAATGAATATATCATATTTTCGCAACGAACGCAAACATTGTTGAAGTAAACACCATGCTCGAGTCCAACCGGAACAGGTGCACCACGCTCCCCCAGGGCGTTGGCCACTTTTCCAGGAACCGCCGCTATATTCCTCACACAATCCTCCCAACTTACGGAGCCTCGAGTGCTTGATATATTGTTCTCTCCAGAGAATACAGTTTTCCGGAGCACATCGATTGGGTATGCCTGTGCCATGCGAGAGAGCAGTTGGACCGAGTAATCGGTGAGGGGAAGAGACAGGATGACCGAGTACGCGTTCAAAGCGACTGTGCCTGCCGCAGGAGACGCGAACGAGAAGGAATCCGGACAGAAGTATTGCTCCACTAAGCTGTACGTACGATTCTCCACGAGAGCTGCCTGCCATGTCGGAATGACATGTTCCAGCAAGGCGCGTTGAAGAGCTGGGATGTACTTGAGCACAATCTTTGCGGGTGCATCGAGTGGAGACGTGTTATAGGATGCACATTGAGGTGAAAGCAATCCCAGACAATGAAGAGGTGCTGATATGAGAGATAGCAACGACCGTATATCTTGGATGGGAGACTGAAAGCGGGCTATTGTCTCCCTGATTTGCGCAAGGTTACTGACCGCATACTCTGAGGGCAGATTGGACACCATAGCCAGTCTGAACAGAATTGTCAGGATACAGAAGAAATGGCATGCAGCACAAGCTAAGATCACATACCAAGTAAATGAATCGACGAGGAGCAAGAAGTGAAGACAAGGAACGGAGACTCGGCTTGAGCAGCGAAGCGACGCGACTGAGCGCCCATACCAAACGTGATGTGCACGTGAGGTAAACGCGTCATTAAGGCGCTAAATAGAAAGCCGGTGTTGACCGCACCAGCGAGCACAGTGTTGACATCTTTGGCTCATTTCCCCCCTCATTCCAGGTTTGGTGTCAAGTAGCAGCTATGTCTGACAACTTTGCTGTGGCAGCCATTACTCAGGCTCATGCCGTCGACACCGAGTTCTTCGTTCGCCGCGGAATGACGAAAGGGTACCAAGCCATGTCGATCCTTGCCCTTCCCATATACCTCACCTTCACCATTTCGCGGTTTGGACGCTCGCACATCACTGTCAACCGTATTCTTCGTGCTACTTGGGTTAGTGGTGCTGCAGGTACGTCATCATCGCCCGCTGCCATATTTGCATGATCACTGAACTACATGCTGTCGGATGGGCATAACCAGGCGTGGCAGGTGGGGGTGGCTTCGAGTATCTCAGGTCCGCGTATTCCAACCCGGAGCATGTCAGAAGCAGAAGGATTGTTGCGGCATACAACGTGAGTTCTTAGACCCAGTCTCGAACGCCACATGAACGTCCTAACAGCAGCGTAGATGAACTCTGTCCGTGCTGACGACCACGCGACCATTGGGTCATTACTGTTCGCTGTTCTCGCACCAGCACTCTTCTGGAAGCGAGCAAATGTGTTCAATCGTCAGTATCCTCTCGTGTCTCTCTTCCAAAGTTATTACTGACAGTTGACGCCTTCATATGTCTAGTGGTCCTCGGAGGTGCTGGAATAGGATCAGCCGTGGGCATACTTACTCATTACGGACGCTCTGTCTCCGGAGATCCTCCGCCGGAAACACCAATACCTAGCCATGAGGTGCCTTCATGACGAGTACCAACGGCTGCTTGATGAATGCTACGACGCTGTTCATTTTCGTCCATAAAACCTCTCCGACCTCCTTGTATGCTTGATGAATGCTTGAATGACCATTCTCCGTCGTCTTGGTCCAAAATCAGAACCAACGAATATCTGTCTACACACATTGTTCCTTACATCTACGACAAATACGACTACTGCTTCTCTATTTATTTCCTTCCTTCATCCTGTAGCCTACCATCGACCATCGGATGAATTACAACCAGACTGTCGCTCCCGTTATCCTGTTTGTCGTCTTCTACTTTCTCGTCTTCGTCTTCACTGTACGCCCAGATTTTCCGCGCCTTCTCACCAGGGAAACAGTCCACAGGGCTCATGTGTTCCCTGCCAGCAACACTGAAATGATCTCTGTAATGCGCGTGAGACCACCGAAGGGCACGGTTAACGGCGAGACGCCATTTACCCGCGATAGACTTGGAATAACGGTCTTGTCTGGCTCTCTCTCGCGTGATGGCTGCTTTCGAGTCTGCGTGCAGGAGCTCTACTTGGGAGAAGGAACCTGCACGTGCTAGGGAGTTGACGAAGCGACAACCTAGAGCAATTGCAAAGTCAGCGATTGTTGACGTGATGTAAGTAATCTGCATACCGAGAAGGTACTTCCTGACAAGGGTACTCATCATCTGCCCACTCTCGTCATCAACCAAATACTTCTGACCCATAAGTGTCTCGAAACCATCATGTCCGTTTGCCATATATTCTCTTGTCACAATCTTGTACATTCTCCCACCTTTTTCCTTCCGGACTTCCCATATATCCGTCAGCTTCTGCGGCGTAGGAGGCATGCTTGTGTCCGATAGTGCGCTTAGACTTGAAACGGACATGGAAGCCGGTGTGGAAGTGCCACTGTGCGCAGGCGTAGACGAGACGCTCCCGGATGGTTCTGAGACTAGCCAGACGCCAAGAACACGCTGCCCTGCGGGACGGCGGGAGTCCCATGATACTCGGAATCCGGATACTATAGGGAAACGACTGTATGACACCGTGCGTGAGTTGAATGGGCCAACAATGGATGGACGGCGTACATACCCTTCCTGTGCAGGCCAGGTGGAGAAAGCAGACTCGAGCGCAGTCCATAGCGCTTCGCCGTCGAGTTCAATGACAACTATTGGGTCCTGGAAGGGTAAGATTTCAAGAATATCACCTAACGTAATGCTGCCTGAAAAGAAGATATGTTCATGGTCGCACTCGGTGCGATAGGGATCCGCACGTACCGGGGCCATATGTGGAGTCCCCGCGGATAGTGCCGCCACAAATGAGCACTCCATCAGACCCTCCACATCCCTTTAAACACAGCGCATCATCGTACGCGTGCCGCAGGACATCGGCAAACCAGTTCCCGGACGCAGACTACACGATGCGGACGGATGAGAACGCGTCTATGAATAGCGAAGTGAGCATACGGACCTCTTCTGTGCGAACCAGAGACGACCGACAGTCCAGTTCGACATCCGTCTTACAGGCTGAAGCTTTCAGGGAGGACGATACGGATGACAGAAGCTTCTCTAAGAGCTTCCCCATCCTCTCACTTGACTTAGATCCCGGTTCCGTGCAATGACGCTTCCCTGTTGACGAACGTATATTGTTCAGCGGATGATTGACAACGCGAATTTCGAAACGCCTCACCTCGGATGCCTTTAATGAGTTTGTTTCGTACGCTGCCTTCGGGAGTGTCCTGAAGTTCCAGTACAAACTCACTCAGATCGCGGAAGTCTGTCCCGCTTTTCACAATCAAGATGTCACCCTCGTCCTGTTCTGCGCCGAGAACATGTTCGTTAACGTCGTAACCATCCCAGGAGGTGACACCTTTGGAGATATAATAGAGGTGGTCATGACCACCTAGAATGATATCGACACCATGCATTGTAGCGGTTGATTTTGATTCTTGCACGGCAGGTGAGTGCGCCGCCAGGGCTTTCGCGAATTGTATGTCCTTTTGTTGAGCTAGTGAGCATGTGATATAATCAACCTGTAGCGAATAACAGACATACATTTGGGATCCTGTAGGAGATAGGTCTGAGTAATACAGAACATCAACCGTAAAGTGACCCTACCTGGCGTGTGTCAATGCGATGATGATGTCGCACTTGTACTCCCCGTTAGGATCTCGCAAACGACGTGATAGATCATGTCCGACTTCGGCTACATCTTTGTACTTGAAGGTTGATGGCCATGAAGATATTGTGCCGATCCACTCTCTAACAAATGAATGTAGTGATGAACAAACAAGTGTCTCGCTTTCGCGTATACCACGTACTTCTCTATGATGCCGATGATACCGACTCTCACACCCGCACGTTCGAGGACTTCGAATTCGCGCAGAGGTTCGGGTACACGACCCGTCGTGGTATCCACCACGTTACTTAGTAGCCAAGGCTTCAATCACGAATCTGAGTGATCAGTTGAACACAATGTGGGACGTCGCGATGTATTCTCACAAATGTTGTGTCCCGCACTAGGTTCGATAGATGCGGGTAACCTGCTCGACGTCAGTGAAATCTGCCGAGCCGTAGTGATCTATGCATACCAAAATCAAAATCATGATTTCCTAGCATGTAGCTCTTAGTACAGAGATCGAAGGTCATATGTAGAGCGGTGCCGGACCTGTCATTGAGACATCTGGTCGCAACTCGTTCATAACAGGGACCTGTATAATATGTACATGAGGTATATTAGGTCTGTACTGGTGGTCGGCACGTACCATGTGGCTTCCTCTGGTCACAGAACTCTCTGTGGAGGGAGAGAAGACATCACCAGAGAAGAGCACAAGACCGCCATCTCCCTGAGTCGGCCACTGGTCTCGAGCATCATTGAGCATTACGGCGAACTGAGTGACATCGATGGTATCCTTGGAAGCGGGGGTGAGTTTGAACGGTTGAACGCGGTAGACGTCGTTGAAATGAAGGATCGGGAGTGAGGCCATGATGTGCGGCGATGCCAGTTGGTCTGAGGAGAACAACTGCAAGGAGTGAACAGGCGGGGGTAGTCGGGGTCACGGGCGGTTGTACGGGGAGAGCGGGGTGGGCGGGGTCTCTGCCAACACACGCGTCACACTGCCCCTTGTGTCTTCGCAGTCTGTTGTCTCCTTAACTTCTCCTTCCACTCTCCTCGTCCTCGCCGTGTACTCTTTCTTCGACACCGTCCGCTTCTCCTCTCTAGACGACGACAAACGACATGCATACCTCCGAGTACGACTACCTCTTCAAGCTTCTCCTCATCGGTGACTCCGGTGTGGGAAAGGTGAGCCGCAGCAATGAAATCCGTCCTCTTCTAGCTCTGATTCATGCTTTGTCCCGAACGCTGTGTTCATATTCTAGTCGTGTCTTCTCCTGCGTTTCGCCGACGACACTTACACCGAGAGCTACATCAGCACAATTGGTGTTGATTTCAAGATTCGCACTATCGAGTTGGAAGGAAAGACCGTCAAGCTTCAGATCGTCAGTATTATCCTACTATTTCCTCGTGGTTCTTCGTCCATGCCTAGAAAAAAGAGAGAAAGTCCGCCCATGGACAGGAAGGGTGCAGCCGGGAGTCGCAGGCATCTCGCGTTCTTTATCAATATTCTCGGCGCTATGCGCCCTGTTCGAGCTCATTTGCCGAATCAAAGTACGTTTTTGTTCAGCATGCTAATGTTTCTTGTGGTTCTTGTTTAGTGGGACACTGCGGGTGAGTCTTGCGAGCTATTCTCAGCTCATCTTGTTCTAAGCTCGTCGCCACAGGCCAGGAGCGATTCCGCACCATTACCTCATCATACTACCGAGGAGCACATGGTATCATTGTTGTTTACGATGTTACGGACAACGGTACGCATATTTCACCTCTCCCTCACTTATGTACACTCTTGACAGTCGTTATACAGACACCTTCACGAACGTCAAGCAATGGCTCCAGGAGATTGACCGATATGCGTCGGAGGGTGTGAACAAGCTGCTTGTTGGCAACAAGTCAGATTTGACGAGCAAGAAGGTGGTCGAGTACAGCGTGGCAAAGGCGAGTCGTGTTATGAGTTCTGTCATTCGTGGTGACTCATCTAGAGTCTGTAGGAGTTCGCAGATCAACTCACCATTCCTTTCTTGGAGACCTCTGCCAAGAACGCGACGAATGTTGAGCAGGCTTTCTTGACGATGGCGAAGCAGATCAAGGACAGGTGAGCAATTATGCCGTTAGTTGTGGCTGTTCTTCTCACTCCGTTTACACAGGATGGGCGCGTCTTCCACAACTTCCGGCACTGGCAAGGCGTCTACCATTACACCTGGGCAGAACGTCCAGCAGCAGCAATCAGGCGGATGCTGCTAAGCATTTTACCTCAATACATGGCTCCCAGGGACCGCCGCTAGTCTGGCTCACTCATCGCGGAGTCATGCCGGATGGTTCTGGTGTAGAGGTGTCCCTGGTTTTCTCTGGTGTTGTCACTCCTAGGTTGGACAGTTTCCCTCTCGTACTCGCATAACTTTCGCGACAGGTTAGGGAGGAACAGCAACTTATCATATGCCCCGTGATATGTCTGGTACTACTCATGATTGTCTTTGTTAATATCGTTGCTTTTCATTATCTCATCTTCTCGCCTGCTACTGTGCCTGTCCGATATATGTGTGGCATGACGCCACATTGACTCCGGCTCATCTTGTGATATCTGTCTGACTGACTGTTGCATGGTCCGATTAGCCTGCAAAAAGCATATTAAACGTACTCGGGAGTCGCACTACTTGGGGTTATCAAAGCACGGGTACAGGGACAGCACGGTTCAGCGCCGAGGTTATTTGTCTCATAACCATGTACATAGAGAAGCTCCTGCGCTGAGCGCTGAAGAGACGAACAATGAACACGCATGTTGCGTTGCATTGCTTGCTTGACCGCCATCGCCGACCTGGGATTGATTCAAGCGTCCACAACTCCTTGTTCTTGAACCCGCACGGCGGTCTTGACAGAGATGGTAACGGAACGGTGTAATCAATTTCCGCGGGAAGCCTACGATGGATCATGGACGCTTCGGATTCTTGGACAGGACGGACGTTACAATAGTAACGGAGATGACTACGTATACAGGACATGAAACAAATACCGAAGGTCCGAGATGATGTGTAGGAGCCAATATAAAGATGCGTGTAAAGTGCGAAGCCGATGCAAGAAAAACGATGAGATGTATGGGAGTATGTAAGGTATGATATCGTAGATGCGAACGTGAAAGCAAGAACATGCGTTTGCGGGTGGTAACAATATATAGATGGAGCCAATTGGCTTGGAAAAATTATGCTAATGAGGATGCGTGCGTGGAATGCGAATGCCAGAAGATATCTTTGGACATCTGTCTAAAAGAGGGGGATGAAAGGGGGTATGTACTTGTGTGTGTGCCTGATATGTACAACTTGCATGGCGACACCTCCCCTGCAATGATGGAGACTCCAAGATATCAAACACTTGGAGCGCATCGACGCATCCCAAGACGATGGCATCATATTGGCCTATCACTGTCAAACGCGCCTTAGGGATGCTAAAGGTAGCTGACAGCGACAGCCTCCGGTGATGAGACAGTAGATTGACTGCCGAAACCCATCCTGGGACCGCAATGGCCTACGGGCTATATACAAATGTCTGTGTTGCCTGAATTTCCGAAGAGAAAACGGTAGTGTCAGCATGTGCAAGGAAAAAACTTCGGAGAGCGCAGTATAGTACTCACGTCATAAGATGAAAAATCCAGGTCGGGAGATCGTTACGTTAGCCGGGTACACCAGCACCGTCCGTTGTCCCCGGCTGAATTGGCCAACGTCGCAAAGGATGCCGCGTGGCGGGTGCGTCGCCTCGGTGTCTCGTTCCATGCATATTAGCGGGAATGGCGGCCGAGCTAACGCGACGTTTGGCGGCGCTAGGCGCCAACATGTCTGAATTTGAAGCTTCGGAATCGGACCGTTTGCGTTTGTGCGGGCGGGAGACATAGGGTGGATGAGACAGGTCTTCGTCGTCATCTGGGAGATCGAATTGGAGGAAGGTAGGCGAGTGGTATGGAAGAGGTACAGGCGCCACTAGTGGAGCGTTGCATACCGCATGCACAAAGTCAGGACTCGCAGATGGCGAAGTAGAAGATGTGTCGGACGGCGAGGACGGAGGAACTAAGAAGCACCGAGGACGAACGAGGTCAGGATCGTCGATATGGACAAATACGGATGGCGCAGTTTGCACTTACAGTCTGTGCATGTGGACAATGCTTCAAGTGGCGAGAAATCTCCTTCCGGCAGGAAGGTCATTATAGGTTTCTGGGAAACGGGCAGGGCTGCAGAGAGGTCTGCAGGAAAGCTGGCACCAAAGAGACAGCTCTGGGAGTCAGCCCACGAGCCCGCCGACTGGTATAGATGTTGCGCTGGGCCAGTGGGGAACGCCGGGCGCTGCGCATATGTCATCGCTGAGTTGTTATAATAGAGGCCGGTGCTCGTCGCGACGAGTCGGGAGGATTGACCATGTCTAGGCGGCGGCAGCGGGTAGTAGGGGATGCTGGGTGCAAACGGGAGATAGGCAGTGGCCATGGCGAGAGGGAGGGGGATTGGGAAGAGGCCAGTGAAGGGCTCGTGCGAGCTTATAAGAATGCATCGGATCCGGATAAGAACAGGTGGGCGCCCTGGCGGTGGCTAAGGAGAAGGGGAGTGTCGCTGGAGAATTACGCATTACCGAGGTGACGGGTGCCGGCAAAAAGGCAGTGGATACGAAATTAATATTGGAAGGACGGTGGTGGGCTGATGCACGGGCTTGGGCACCACTAAATCAGGAGACATCCTCATGTGGGCAGCGGACGGGTAGCGGTGGGCGAATGCGCGGTTCTTGCGTTCGATCAGTGTGAATCAACAACAAATCAGCCACATCTTCCGCCACGGAGGGTCATTTTCGCATCCTGACTGAGATCCAAGGGGAGATGCTCACCTGGTTCTGGCAGGACGCCCTGGTTAGCCCTGGAGGTCATGTCCAAATGCGACGTGGTGACTGTCGCAGCCAAGTGAAAACCTTGAAGGCATTGTCCTGCGCCATGGTTCCTAGGGCCGACGAGCGCTGGAACAATAGAAAGTTTGCGGCGCGTGCGAGTCGAAACACACCGGCATAGCGATTACGACCTTCTGTCGTGTCGAGCGATCGTTTTTACGCAAGATAAAGCTTGTGAAACGCTGCGAAGCCACAAGAAAAGGATAGCGGAAGGAGAGCTGCTAGTCAGAGTAAGCGTCTTTCCGCATTCGGCTATACCGCCAAGAGACGCTCATCCCGACGCTGATGTTGCTCTCAGCCTCAACTGCACGTCTGAAACAGTCGAGTCAACGCGGCGGCCTCCTTCCACAGTTCCCTGTCCCGCTCACCCCTGTGCTGCTCTTTTTGCTTCCACAGTCGAAAAGACACGTCGTTCCGCGCTATTTCCATTTCTATCCGGTGCGTCAACTATTACATCTCTCCGATACCCTTCAGCCTTCTCATGTCCTCGGAACGTTTGTCTCTGACAGCTGCATGTCTCTCGCAGCCATGCTAAAGCTCGCTCGTACAACTCCCATACGCCAAGTACGGTCGTATTCGCGCACAGTTCCTGTCTGCAATGCGGTACAAACCACAGCACCGGCGCACGAGGAATCGTCGCTCGTGCAGCACCCATACTTCGTTCCGCGCAATACACGTGGCTCCCTACCGGTGTACACCGACATCCGTAACAGCAATAAATACCTCACCCTCATACGAAATGTAGAAGGAAACGTGGATGTGAGTTCACGCAGCTGCAGTTTTGCTGACATATTTTCCGGCCGACGGCGCATGCTGATGTTCCGAATCTATAGGCCCTGGTCCACGATATTGCCACGACTTTATATCCCGAAGGCTCCCCCAAAGTTGCAAGTCTCAAAATCCATTCCGTCCGTTCCCGTCATGTCGTTCTCGGCGGAGGAAAATGGAAACACGACGTAGTTCGGTGGCTCCAAGCCAAAGGGTTTTGATGCGCGTCTTTCTGGTAATACAGTTACCATGAAAACATCCATCGTCTTCTATGGCTTTATACGGATTCTCTAGTCCTAATCTCAATCCGACAATGTCACGGCGTCGTCCTATTTTACGCCGCCTTGACGTTCATGTGCTCAGTCCCCATTTACTGCGGGGTCAGCGCAATCGATGCCAATTCGGTTCAATTCTCCCCGTGCTGATGAGGTGATGCACTCATTGCACTCAATGCGACCGTGTGTCTCACTCACATTCCTGGTACCATGATCAAGCGAAGTTCTGTCGCGCTACGGTACACCACGGCACCACCGTTTACCGCTAATGTTCCCGACCCTTATGTCACACGCCTTCTTGGAAGCTGATGCTCTTATCGTTGTTCTGGAATTCAGGAAATTGAATGTACATGTCAAGAGTCAATAAAATGCAGCATGCGTCAGTACACCACAATCTTGTCCAAATCCCCAGCGTAGTCTTTGCACAAGGAGAGGGGTTGAAGTCAGTGATCTGCCACATTGTCACTGGATTAGATACTCGACTCACTATTCTGGTTTGCGCCAAACACGATCGTATTCGCACCATTATTCAGCTGGACCTGCACGGGCACGCTGAGTATGACCTGACCACCTCCGGTGTCGGGCTGGTCGACAAGGATTGAGGGGGCATTGTTGACGCTAGATCAAGACGCAGTTGATTGGCACATTTGACATTTGACCTATTTAGAGAGAAACGGGTTTCCTACGGACCTCATAGTAACATTCCTCCACGTTGAATCTCCGTTCGCGTAGTACAACGCAATCCAATACTGCTCGCCGTTGCCTTGGACGTTGTGCAGGGTAACCGTCCCGCCATGCCCTATCGCACATCAGCGGTCAAGATCAAGCCAGGGACAAACGGAAGTGCGGACATACCAAGATAACCAACTGCTTTACCTCCGGAGAACGATGAGTCGGATAAGAGCGTGGCGGACCCGCCGATAGAACCACTCTCTGCTTCGTAGGCCGTACCGGTCGCGGCGGAATACGTACCTGAGGTGTACGGTCAACTCCCCAAATCGATATAAACCCGAGAGAAACGGAACATATAACAGAGCATGATTCTATTATGACATGTGTGCTCACCCGCTTGCAAGTTAACACTCCACACATCGGCGTGCACGAGAGTCGGAGTGCCACTAGAAAAATCTAGAGGGTACCAGATATACCGACTGCTCCCCAACAAATCTGGCCGCCATCGGTCGCCCATGTAGATTGCGTTTGATCCCAACGGCAAATCATAGGCGTTCTGTGAGAAGTATGTACGTACGTTCTCTGGTGCGATATCAGCCTGAGACGACCAAGGGCCGGAGAGGGACTGTATGAAACTTGTCGTTAGTGTCCGCTCGGAAGTTGATCACTCGATATGTATCAACTCACCGATGCCGAGAACCATTTGTTGGGATTGGGAGTCCATCCACTCGTGTGCGATGCAATGAGATAGTATTCCTAGGCACGTCCGGGAGATCAGCTGGATTATCATCGATGTGACCTGGGACACGGGTACATACGCCATTCCGCTTGACCACACCTGGAGACTCCAAAGTAGCCGCTGCGCAACTCATTTCATATGTGGCGCCGATCGGTTGAATAAACTCAAACCTACCTGATAGCTCGGCGACTTGGGTGGTCACGTTGTAGTAGTTAGTGTCAAGCTGGGAAATCTTAAAGTTCTGGTTGTTGTCAGAAGCGTACAGCAGATACGCCGTCAGAGCACCTAAGCCACAACACCCGCATTATTAGCGAGGCCGACGCTATCCGCGGAGAGCTTACTGTCATCTGTAAAATAGGATGAGAGTTCGTTCTGAAATCATTCGGATGTTCGCACCGTCCAAAAAGAGGCCTTCATCTCTCGAATCTGCGCCCAGAGGCTTGAAGCTGGACTTATAAGTGTATGGCCCACACGGTGACTTCGCGGTAGCCACACCAACCATGGCAGCACCATAGCTAATGAGACATTACACGCGAGACAGTTCATTGATCAGTGAATGGAACGTGGAGGCGGACGAGTAAGGATACATACTTTGAAGTATCGGAATGGAACCACATCACGTACTCAGAGTTCTATAGGTACATGAAGGTTCATGAACACGAGAGGAAGGGAAGGTCGGTTCTCAAATCACCTTCTGGTTGAACAACACTGAGATAATCATAATGAATACGACGCGACCGGTGTCATTAGATCGCAGACATACCCTTGGGCCGTTCCACGATGTTCGACGTTGAAATCATAGTGTTGGCTATAGGACTTAAGGCATCGTTCTGACGAGACCAATTCACAAGATCATTGGACTTCAAAAGATCTTCAGTGTCATTCTAGATATAGATGAACACGCAGTAAGCGAACCGAATAGCAGGATACCGCTTTGAACAGAGCACTGTTGAGTGATTTATCTTCTCCAACCCAGTAAAATGTGCTTCCAACCTATATGGTGGTGAGCATCAGGTCAAATTGTATTCAATTAAGAAAACAGCTTTCACTTTAAATATTCCAGCTCCGTGAGCTTGTATGACGTTTCCACTTGTGTCCATCCACGTTGCCCCGGAAACGATCACGTTGTTCTGAGCATACGCGGAGGAGATGAAGAGCAACAATAAGGACCACAATACTCGGAGCATCTTGGACCTTGACACCGGGGTTTTTCATAGCGACGGCACTCTTATAAAGTCGTCTGGTACATCCGCGGCCCGCCAAACGGTTCACGAGAGCGAAACCGCGGACTTTCACGACCGACGAGGACCCGTAGGCTTCGCTGAGGAGCGGTGAATGAAGAATCGTAGTATCCACTTCGAAGAGCACGATTATCCGAAAACAATCCGGATGCAAAGGGTTATGCGCTGTCCGACATAACACAATTTATATAGAAACGCAAGGGCAGCTGCGTGGAATAGTTCAGCGTCAGGAATTCAACAAACTGACCACTGAGCTTGCTCACCAGTCTACAACACAAACCCTGTGCTATCTGATCCAGCACACCATGCACATACCTATGACACTTTATCCCAGGCCTTCCATATGCAAGTAGAAGATCGGTATAGCGGCATGGCGTGGCGCGTCTAGTTGCATCAAGGGCACGTAATGCACCGACTTTCATCGTGCCTACTGAGTGAACGGCATGGAGTTAGTGAGAACAATCCGGAGACACTCGTGCACGTACGATTGGAAGCTGCAGTCGGCGCGTCTCTGCAGCCGCAGGGTCACGGAGAACCTTTCCGGTATTTCGGTAGGCAAGATGCGGGATAAATACGATAGAGCTGAATCATGGTTGAAAGCCGTTAGGGTGTCGATGATTGAGACTCGGAATGAGGACGGTGGAGAAAGACATTGAAGTAAGTGAGAGACTCAGAGAAGAACGGAGACGGCTATCCGCCACCAATTGATCGACGCTGACTGTCAGCGCTATCGTGATAATTTTTATCCATCCAAGTACTCTTGCGCCCATCCCGAGTCATTTCCAGTCCCACCTTTTTCTAGTATTTCTTCTCGTGGTCCTCACTCGCATCGAGCAATGACAACCCCCATTGCGACCCCAAACGGTTCGCCTTTGCCTGCACCTGTAACTCACGGCGTTGGTAACCCCTCCGGAACACCAGTTGTAGCCCCGACAAGATCCATGACGCACAAAGATGGAGGCAGTAGTAGTTTGGGAACATTCGGAGTATGTCAATTGCTCAAGAGCTCTTCGAACTCACCGTGGCATCTGACCATGCTATGGCGTTTATCAGGTTAAATCTGGACTCGCGCAGATGCTTAAGGTGAGTACAGTAATTGATTCTAGGGGATCATATATTTATGACGTTCTTAGGGCGGCGTAATCATGGACGTAGTCAACGTTGAGCAGGTAGATCTGTTCACAGGTGACCTGTGTCTATCATGATTCTGACTACAACGAATCACTTCGACAGGCACGCATAGCTGAAGAAGCTGGTGCATGCGCTGTAATGGCCTTGGAACGCGTACCTGCAGATATCCGTGCGGAGGGAGGAGTTGCCCGAATGGCAAGCTTTTGTCTGCACGTGGATTTCGCTCAGTTCTGATCTTGGTGATCTGCAGAGCGATCCGCACATGATCAAAGCGATTGTTGACGCTGTTACCATTCCGGTCATGGCTAAAGTCCGCATAGGCCATTTCGTTGAGGCTCAAGTACGTCCTTGGCTCAACTGTGTTCGGAACTCGCATCTCACAACAGCATTCCCTAGATCCTCCAAGTCATCGGAATTGATTACATCGATGAGTCCGAAGTCTTGACGCCTGCCGATGAGGAGCACCACATCAACAAGCATGCCTTCAAAGTGCCCTTCGTATGCGGCGCGCGCAACTTGGGCGAGGCTCTGCGACGCATCTCGGAAGGAGCAGCTTTCATCCGTACCAAGGGTGAGGCTGGTACCGGAAATGTGGTTGAGGCAGTTCGCCACCAGCGTTCAGTCATGAGCGAAATCAGAAAAGCCAGTGTCATGAGCGAGGAGGAGCTTTACGCCTATGCAAAGGATATCCAAGCCCCCTTCCACCTACTCAAAGAGACCGCAAGATTGAAACGTCTGCCTGTCGTCAACTTCGCTGCCGGTGGAATTGCTACTCCCGCTGATGCTGCTTTGATGATGCAGCTGGGCTGTGACGGAGGTATGTATTGTTCCAAGGATTGATCACGTCGACAATAATCTCATATTTGGCTGCAGTATTCGTTGGCTCTGGTATCTTCCATGTATGTTACTGCCGGACATGAGTGCTATTTGTACTGACCTGATATTTTTCAGTCCGGTGATCCCGCAACACGGGCCAAGGCTATCGTCCAGGCGGTTACTCACTTCAACAACCCGAAGATCCTCGCGGAGGTAATGAGTGCTGTCCGTCTTGAGGTTTTACAGTTTATTCACATTGATGTTGCAGGTCTCCGAGAACATTGGTGATGCAATGGTTGGCTTGACCATGTGAGTAGTTTCTTCTGTGTAATAAGTGCCAAGGAATGATCTAAACATCGTCTTTCAGCACGGACAATATGAAAGGCGGCAGACTCGCAGCTAGAGGCTGGTAGACAAAGTGGTCTGTGCTGCAAATAATGTACATCAGTCACTGACCCCGCGAAGAAGGGTTGTATCGGCGTTCTTTTACGTTGACCGTTTATGTGTACGTGTTCATAGCAAAGTATCATTATTCTTCACGGAAAGAATACAAACTAGACTGTGCTACTTGAGGCTGAGTGTCTTTGATCCAAGTAGAAATATATTCCAGGAGATATTCAAAACATTCGTTCAATTGATATGTGGTCCGTACGTCAATTTGAATCCGAAAGCAGTCCGCCTCAATGTTTCCTGTCAGCAGGTTTGTCCGGATAGAGCTGCAAGCCAATTAGTTTTGAGACAGCACTGGGTGGACGACAGTATATGGCGTACCTTGTCCGGATTCATGATGTCTAGTGGATCGATGGCTGCCTTGATTGTCTTCATGAGTTCGACCGTATCATCGCTCAGCTCGTCGTACATGTACTCCTTCTTGCCGACTCCGATACCATGTTCGCCCGTGCCTGTACAATATTGTCAGTTGGATGTCATCTATGAAGAAGAGAATAGGGCACATGTTCCATCCAAGGCAATTGCACGATGTACCAGACGGTGCACTGCATCGCTGACTTTGGGGAGTTGTTCGTCGCTATTGAACACGATCAGAGCATGGAAATTCCCTAAGTACATAGCGGTCAGATTGTGTTCATAGAGCGTGTTCATAGATCAGGAAGGCTTACCGTCTCCTACATGGCCAACGATGGTCGTTTTGTCCAACCCTACGCTTTCCAGGTCCTTCTTCGTTTCGTATACTAATTCCGGAAGGCGAGAGACAGGAACACTGGCATCGCAAAACCATCAGTGACAAAATCAATCATCACTCCGTAAGAGAACCTACCAAACATCGGTAGTCCAAACCCGTGCACCCTCGCCACCAGCAGAGATGGTACTCATCAAAGCATACTTCCTGTTCTCCCACATCTCAGCTGCTTCTTCTTCGGTCGCAGCAAATTCGAAATGATAGCTCCCATGTTTCTTGAAAACCTGCTGCACCATTCCAGCGGTCTGCTTGATAGAAATGTCTGTTCCTTGAAGCTTGAGGAAGAGGGAATCAGAGACGGGGTAAGGACGGGAGACCAAGCCAGCGGCATTGATAGCTTCCATCACTGTGAGTCTGGTCAGTATGAACAGACGACGCGGTGAATAAACTTAAATTTGCGTACTCTTATTGTCCAGCAGCTCCACACACTCTGTATAATTCGTCAGTGGGTATAAAGCTCTGGCATCTATGCAGCTTACGAATATGGGGACCATCGGGACTGTTCAATATTTCTTGCACAGCGTTGACCGCGTTTTGGACGGTTGGAAATTGGGCCACAGCTACTTTCGTGGGGATGACGGGGGCAAGCCGTAACGTAGCTGAAATTTTCTCAGCGGAATAGGACTGGGCTTGATGGCTTCTGCGAACACACCTTCAGTCACAATTCCAAGGGTGCCTTCTGCACCGATAAATAACTGTGTGGTGTCAAATCCAGCAGCAGATTTTCGTGCGCGGCGGCGAGTCTTGATGACTTTGCCATTCGGGAGCACAACCGTCTACGAAAGAATATTGACATCCTTGCCCGAAATTAGACTATGTATGACATACCACATTGAGGAACCATTCTCCGCGAGCAGTCCCGTACCGAACGGCATTTGCTGGCAAAGCAGATGTTTAGTCCTTGTGCACTAGTCGTGATCACATACACTTACTGCCAGAGCATCCTGTCCCAATCATACCACCAATTGTCTATATCATTCAGTGGTTTTAGATAACTTTTTGTGTAAGTTCACCCGTTAACACGTACTGCTCCAGGACCTGGATCAAGCTAGACGAATATGAGAAATAGTTGATTCGCGAACTTCATGTGTACGCACCGGAAAGAAGAGAGGGATGCCTTTATCGTGAAGGGCTTGGTTTATATCTTCCCACCTAGCTCCAGCTTGACATACCAAATCGCCGTCATCGGCTAGATATACAATGTCAAGAAGGCACCACAATAGCTTTGTACATAAACGCACCGTGAATCTCAATAATTTGGTCCATACCAGACATATCGACGCAAATACTTCCAGTAACGACCTAAACAACACAGTCAGACTACTTCAATCTGACGTGAGATCAGTGGCAACACTGCTCACACCAGAGTGTTGTCCCTCTAAGCTTGTTGCTCCGCTGCAGGGAACTATCGGCATCCGGTATTTTCTCGCAATATTGACTACTTTGACAACGTCCTCTGTGCTCTGTACGCGTACAGCAACGGCATGGGGAGATGCTGGATGGTATGAACTGGCAGACGACCCGTATTCTATAAGTGCGTCGGCATTTGTGATCACCTCACCAGGTAACGCGGTTTGAAGGTCAGCGATGGCTTTCTTGATCTCGACAGCCGATGCGTGTCCCTGCGTAGTTTCAGTAGGTGCTTTGACATTGACGGTAGGGATGAGGAGGACGCCGACCGTGGCAAGGCCGAGGAGGCCTGCCAAGCCAACAAACATGGACGAAGATCCGAATTTGGGTGCAGCATTGGAGGACGCAAACCGAGTACCGGTGGATCGCAAATATTTAGGGGCATGGGCCCCCACTGAACCACCCGTATTCGACGAAATGCGACCAAAGTCACTAAACAGATGTGGACCACGTCGGCCGAGGCCAGACTGCAGCTGACGATAGCTCAGCATCATGTCAGTCAGCCACCTGAGGTGTAATGTCGAACGCGTCTTTTGTCGCAGCACAGAGCTTCAAGTCTGCGAGGTTTTAAGTTTCGTGATGTTTGTTAGTTCACTGAGGGCTGACCGCGATCTGGGATGCCTGAGCATGATGTACACATGAGTCATGTACGACAACAATGCAAAATAAAATGATTTACCTTCGAGTGCAATACTATGTACTATTCACTGGCAGTGGGAGTCAAAGTCAAGCTGATCCGAATGAGTTAAGCTTGGTCTCTCCTATTACCTAGGAGAACTTCGTGGGCACGGGACCTAGTTGATCGAGAATAACTATGACGGTTTCACCCGATTCGGATCTCATGTGGCAATCACCAGCGCTCAAGTTTGGCCACGGTCCACCACCACGCTCACGACACCTGCTACTGCTTCCTCACGACAATGGACGACGACCTCATCGTTGTGGATGACTTTGAAGAAGACAATGACTATCACCCTCCTCCATCCGTGACCACTCCGCGGACAATGGTCTCACATACCATGACACGCCAGTCCGCGCGACGGAAGAGTACCCCTCCAGTATACACCGACTCTAGTGACCACATGGTGACTCGCTCTACTCGAGCATCTACTCTTCGAGCGAGGCCTCAGCCCAAGCTGAAACTCAAGTTAAGTGACAAGGCTGCCGCGCAGGCACCAGGAATGTCATTCTTGGGTCCATACGACCGAGAACTTGACTCGGACGACGAGGATCTATCCTTTGAAGAGCAGTTTATGTTGCGAATGCCTGCAGGAGAAGATTGCGAGAAACTGAGAAAGATGGTCGCTTCAAGGGAAATTGGCAATGATGTATGGTTCAAGTTCAAAGGTGAGCGTCACACCTGCGTACCACAGAGGGTCCGTGATTATGCTTCGTCAGATTCTCGCAGAGCTGTATTTCATATAGGAAATAGCACGTACTCTTCAAAACTGGTGGATCTACCATGTATCATTGAATCTCAGAAGACATTGGACAACAAACAGATGTTCAAGGTCGCCGATATCTGCCAGGTATGTTTCCTTCTTAGACTGGTTTATACATCCATATTGACACCATATTCCAGATGCTTGTGGTAGAGGAGAAGGTACCCAACGAAGAAGCTGTCAGTCAACGGAAGGGCTTCAACGTTGACGAGTTCATTTGGCCTCATGGAATAACCCCTCCACTGCACCATGTCCGCAAGCGGAGGTTCAGAAAGCGCCTGAATCGAAGTGTAGGCTATTCATCCCTTACGGTGTTCGATGGTTACGCTAATGTGATGTCTTTTTTAGACCATTGAGACCGTGGAACAGGAGGTCGAAAGGTTGTTGGAAGAAGACGCCCTTGCCTCTGAGGTACAATACGGTATGATAAACGTGTATCTTCGCAACGCGCGAGATCACTGACAGACGACATGCAGATGTATTAGAGAACGTGAATCCGGATCTGTCGGACTCAGAATTCCTAGAACGCGAAGGGCCTATCGACGCACCGACGCCCGGATTCGGCGAGTCGGAGATAGGGGATGCGCCTACACCCGCACCGGGAGCAGAAGGAGACGACGGGGAAGACGATGGTGAGGAGGGCGATATCGACGAGGAGCTGGCTGCGGAATTGGACCTCGCGCTTGGGGATGAGGGTGACGGGGGAGAGGGTGACGAGGCAGACGAAGAAGAAGAAGAGGATGATGAGAGTAGTGAAGAGGATGACGACGACGATGACGAGGATGCGCAAGTGAAGAAGTTGCTGAACGAGGAGATCAGGGATTTGGAGGCTGCAGTGACGAAGAAAGGTAAGGAGATTGCAAGCTCTGCAAATCCGCTCATCCGGGTGCGTACTGCTCATGCTTTGTTCTATGATCGTATACTAACATGTGGAATTCAGAGACGATTCGAAGACGCTTTGAAGAAGCTCCAGGCAGATCTGGACATGAAGCTCGCCCAGAGGGACGAGCTGAAGGAGAAGCAGCGTATGATCAAAGAGGGAATCACTCAAGAGGATGCGGATACAGAAGGTGCGAACGAGGACGCAGACGTAGAGGACGGTGCAGGTGGAGACGATGGTCTATTTGGAGATGAGCCTGCAGGTGATCATGATATGAGCATGGATGTAAGCTGATGGCAGCGTCCTTTCTTCGCACTTGTAGCAATATCGACAATACATGTCCATATGTCCGTGAACACGCGTATATTGCTAGTCTATAATGGTAGTATACTAACAAGTGCAGATTGGAATGCAAGAGGAGCGTACACAATGCACACGAAGGGTGCAAACCAAACGCCCGTCAGCTCCCAATGCCAAACAGCGTTCTGCACCTCCTTGTCAAACAAGAGCCAGCCAAATCCAAGCGACATGGAGAGTACATACCTCCCGACTCTAGTCGGGATTGATGTGCTGGGCGAGGAATAAATGAGAGGGATACTGAGGATCGCTGCAACGGAAGCTGCCAAGGAGAAATTCAGGACACAGGTCACTGAAATGACAGTTGAAGCGAGACAGAGGTTGAAAGCCTTCAAAACTTTCCAAAGGGGCGCAATTTTGGTTGGTGATGATTGTGGAAGGGTCAACGCCACCGCTGGCAGCAGCAGGATGCAGGTGAACAGGACGAACGACGCGGTCTGTACAGCAAAACGATCTCAGATAGTCGAGACCGGTAATACGAAGGACGAAACGTACCTTGTAGTTAGCTGCGATCCAGGGTAAAGTGATGAGATAGAAGAGCACAAGACCCGAAAGGTGAGTGGCAGCCATCACGAGCAACGCTTTCAACACGGGTCTAGGTCTCTCCATCCATCCTGGCTGAGCAGGATCTTGAGTTCCTTTCTTCTCGGAACCAGTATTGCTGGCCCCCTGAGAACTCCAAAACCATGCTGCGCCAACCCACTCATGCAGACCACTGAACATCATGGCAACGCTGAGGATCACTGCACTGGGTAAGAAGAAGCCGATCTTGAGGAAGACCGCGGTGTTAACCAGGATGTAAAAGAAGAATGACGCATGGAGACGTTCGAGCAAGTTGTTGACGGTCCTTAAGGTCGATTCCATGATCCTGCCGGAGATGAGTTGGGGTCAACTTGCAGTGGAATGCAGTGCTTCACATACCGGCCGAGCGCATGGAAGCCATGTGGTCCAGTAGCAGGAACAGCGTATAGCGTGATAGCATCAATACGGAACCTGAGAGATAGTAGGTAATCCCGCTCTCACCTCCACAGGAAAGTATCACCTACCTATGCAGCAAACCATGCACACCACTAGCTTGACCTCTAGCTTGAAAACTGACATGGCGCAGAACGTTCTTGGATCGATAGGCATATTCTTGGACGAATGGCTGATTCCGTATGAAACCAGGCACCCACGATGGTATATTGCTGAGCTCAGCTTCACGGTGGGGGATGTCACGGGGATCCAAATGGTCGTACAGAACAACGGGAACGCCACCTGTGTGTCGAGATATAATTTGGAAGGAATTGTACAAATCTTGATTGGGAAGGCGACCATTGATTCCCTCTGATGTCTGACTGTCAGCTCATGGGCTTTTTCGCACATTTATGGGCCATACCGAAGAAGACACCCAAGTGAGAAAAGGAATGCCCGGGATAGTCGATGTTCAAAGCGGCCCAGATGACTCCTGACGGCAGTGTTAAGGGCTCAGCGACGAGGTCTGCGGTGTAAAGTAGTGAGAACCAGTCACTGGTTGAGAAGAAGAGGTAGAACTGACTGGACGAGGATTCTCCGTAGTACGTTGTGACGAAGGCTTGCATGCCGTCAAGATATCCGTCGCTGATGACGAACACAAAATCTTTTGCCCATAGCGAATAGCCTACAAGAACAGAGCAATGAGAACGACAATCAACATGACATGATTGATGTACCTCTGAGAAATGCGGCAAGTCCGAGCACCGTAGAGACTCCTCGCAAATTCAGCTTGTCCTCTCCATCCCGACTTCTCCAAGAAGCGGAAATCAGTGTTGCTTCAGCTCCAGACCCGCGGGGGGAAGAAAATATGGCATATGCATTGGTTCCGTTATAAGTCTGCCCTACATATCAGAATCCTGGCATTGAACGGAACGCTGCGACGTACCTGCAAGGATGTGCTTAGGGAGTAATCCTGAGTAGCGGAAGGTAAGCCAAGCTTGCGAAATTCATCAGCTATAAATGAAGCGGTTCTGTGAAGTTGTAGTAAGCTTGATAGACACGACTCGCAATAGTATTAGGAGTGTCGTGGCTTACTCTCGACTAGACGCGTTCCGGTCTCGCAACGCTTCCAGCTGCGCCAAGTATTCATCTGCTTGGTGAACATCTCCCCAGTTCCAATTCGTGTTCACCTTCGAGATTCAGATAATGTGGTTTCTTGACAAATGCAATGACCTCACCTGTCCCGGGTGTAACGCGTTCTCGTCGATGAAAGTAGATTCTCCAAGCATTGGTGACGGTATAAATAGCATCCATGCATATCCGACAATGAGCAACAGTAGTCTGTATGGACATTTAGAGGTACATCGTTCATACCCTCCAGAAATGCTCACCTAATTGTCGGAAGATTTCGCCAGACTAACTCGCCAAAAGCTCGTCTCCTCTTGATTCTCGTTGCATTCCGATTACCTTTACCACGAATGAGACCCCGTATTCGCTCTGGCAGTGATGGCATGACTTGAGTGTCCGGCGCCCTTCAGCAAATATTACGACACGGCGGTGTACCTTCCTCCCTTTGGAAGTCCGAATGAAGTTGAATGGTCAAATAAAGAGAGAGTTGGATGCAAGAGCCCAAGGCGGAATAGTCAGGACTCGGCTGGACATGATCGGCGGGCGCTTTAATTATGGGCGCTTGTTATAGCATCCTCGAGCCTGAGTCCTCGACTGCGTGATCTTGAGTCTTGACCTTGCTCCGAGTCCTCCAAACTCGCCTCATACCTTCATCTCACTCCGTTTACGGACTACTCTAAATGCCTCCCAAACGGCTTAGAAGACATTCACCCTCCAATAGCGGCCCCGTGATCGGAGAACGCTTCAAGCGTGCCAAACTTGCCGGAAGTGACTACTCTGCTTGGGGCTGGGTTGGTTCAGAAGTCACAGACGCATCTGAGATTTCTCAAAATCACCGTCTAGCAACTTGTGGCTTCGCGTCGACTAACAACTTGTCCCTGTGTGCGAACAAATACCCGGCAACTTCTGTGTCATCGTCCTCGTCTAAGGGCAAGGGGAAAGCCAGCGCAGGAGAACTAGAGGACGACATTATCGTCATCTCCGACGACGAGGATTCGTCTTGCAGTAGCAAAGAATGCAAAGGTAATGTGTACTGTCTCAATCACCTCGGACAAGACACTTGGGAGGACGAAGGTACGTTGCCACAGCTGTCTAACGCGCAATGACTGACAACCAAGTCCTCAAGACAGGGCACGCGATGCTTTCTTGAAGCACGCGAACCTCGGAGAGAATCCCATATACCTTGCACGGGATCCAGGTTCTCCAATTGGTCTGAAGGTGTGGCTCTATGTTCTCTCAGAGAGTATTTGCTGTGCTGACGAAGCATACACAGAATTTGGGAGCCACATGTTATGCAAATGCCTTCTTACAGGTATGTACAAACTTTGGACTGGTTCAGCGGTGACATCTAATTGCATTTCAGGTATGGTTTCAGGATCTTGCGTTCCGCCGTGGCGTATACCAGTGCGTTCCTCCGCAGGACTCAGCACAGAAGTTCGAGGTAATTCGGTGTTCGCTCTCCAAGCCCGACGTTTCGTTGACATGCCTCTCAGGAGTCTCCGATCTTCCAACTACAAGTCACATTTGCTGCCATGGAGGAAAACACGCAGAATGCCTTCAATCCTGTGAAGCTCGTAGAGAGTTTAAGGCTGAGAACCACGGAACAGCAAGATGCACAAGAGTACGTTAGCCAGTAAGAAAAATTACTCGTGGTTTTGACCTATAACTAGATTTTCGAAGCTTTTTATGGCACATCTCGATTCGGAGTTCCAGAAGCAGTCTGCCCTAGGCCTGAAGTCATTGCTTGCGGATCAGGTAAGTCATCAGTGGCTCCCTCAAAGACTCGTGTTGATCATAGGTCAGTTCCAAGGCAAGCAAGTCTACGGGACTGTCTGCTCCAACTGTAAGAACAAGTCCGAGCGAGAATCTGAGTTTCTTGAGGTTGAGGTCAACATTCCAAAGGTCAATGAAAGTCAGCAAACTATTGAAGTTGGAGCTGACGCCATCTCCAGAACAATGCGAAACTGGACGACCGTCTTTCAGCCTTGCTACAACCAGAGGAGCTCTCCGGCGATAATAAGTGCGTGCTCACCCTTTGTAATCGACGGCTCTCACCGATCTTTCCTACAGATACTTTTGTTCCGTCTGCGACGCTCTTCAGGATGCTAAGCGGTACACTGAATTTCGACAGCTCCCCCCAGTGCTGCATGTTTCTCTGCTACGCTTCATATTCGATCTGCAAACAATGGAAAGGAAAAAGTCGAAGAATGCCATATCTTTCCCCTTGACCTTAGACATGACTCCGTTCTTGGGCTCACAAGAGGATGGCGATATCAAAATGGATAGCTCAGATCCAAGCAACATTTACCATTTACGAGGTGTTTTACTGCACAAGGGTTCTAGTATGTCGATTCTCTATCTATCCCATCAGGACACCGTACTTATCAATGGTGCGAAATCAGGTGCATATCACGGACATTACGAGGCTCAAGTTTTTGATGTTCAGTATGTCGGATGGTATATGTCATTGTGAATTCGTTTGACATCTATCCAGGAATAATTCATGGTACCAGTTCAACGACGAAACTGTCACTCAGATAGATTCCTTGATTCCAATATTGAAGTCTGCTAGTTCCAAGGCAAATTCGCAACAGGGGTGAGTACATTTTGTGGCGACCGTAGCTCCAGCCCCCTTCTCTAACACTCATTCGCGTAGGAGACCGAGAAAGAAGACCCGGATAGATGACAGTGATGTCGAGATCACCGAGTGAGTTGAGGAGTTGCATGATTGATTGTATCTCTGAAGTCCCTGATTAGGTCCCCGCCGCCAAAGTCGGAACCGAGCATGTCAGACGAACAAAAGTGAGCGCAGTTTCGTTGTTTGTTGGATACTCATTGACGACATAAGCAGCTATGCGTCATCTAAGGATGCGTACATGCTCGTATATGCCCGGGCCTCAAACCCTTCTGAGCCTCGAACTGCAGACTCATCATCAATGGTACCCGTCAAAGCGGAGAATGGGTCACCTGTACCTGCCAGTCCGACAGATGTCCGGATTCCTCCACGCGCGAATGAAGTAGTAAATACCATGAATGAGGAGTACGACAAAAAGTGTGAAGACTACGCTCAGAGGTAAGTCTCGATCTTTCACTTCGTTGGTCAGAATGCTACAGACCATGTGTAGGGAGAAAGAGGCGAAATTACGATTCGACGAGAAGCGAAGAATAGTCATGGACATCTACCGATCTTGGAGCTTGTCCTCGCCAGAAGAAGTAAGAATGGTTGTTATTTTTCTCTTCTTGCATTCATCAGACTTACTGCAGATTACAGGAGTCCGCAGTCGTCAGTCGTCAAGCCCTGGAGCTATGGCTTAGTCGACATATCGCGAAACCAGTAAAACGAGCAAAAGACAAGGACACTCAGCAACCAGCCCTACTTTCTGACTCCGCAGGTCCGTCAGCCTGTCCTATCTAATGAAATGCGGGAGTTGAGTTGTCTGGCACAGATGGTTCGTGCGTGATTTCAAACGCGGATATCATCTGTGAGCATGGCAAGCTCGATCCTGATAAGTCGTCGGCCATGAAGCGGATCCGAAAAGTAAGCACCTGTTTCAACCCACACTTACCTGGTTGTCTGACAAGGGTCGTCAGACTGCTGCACAACGCATTTTGGAGGAAGACCAATGTAGCTTTGAGCCTTCGTTGGAGCCTGTCAATGTCTGCGAGGAATGTGTCTCCGACATGTTCAGAGGTACGCAGTGTTTACCGTTGTCATTCAATTTTTTACTGACGTGCCAGAGACACTTAGAACGTCTCTATCAAATTCAGCATCCTCAAGTTATATCTCGTTTCGACGAAGTGTCTCAGGTTGAGGGAGACGATCAGCTATCGTACTGGATATCAAAGCCCTGGCTGAAAGGCTAGTCCTATTGCACATTTCGTATCAAGTACATTACTCAACGTCTCGAATCCCAGACTGGAAAAATAACAAGCCGAAAATGCACAATACTTTGGAACCGGACCCTCCCCCAAATGACCCAGAATTCGCAGAACACGTCAGTTGTGAACATGGCGGATTGACGACAAACGCTAGTAATCGGAAACGAATCTCCCAAGAGGGTTACAGTATCCTGAAGGAGATCTTCCCCGACTGGGTGACACTATCTTCCCGTGACGAAGTATGTCCAGTTTGTGAAGCGTTGGTGCATATCTCCAAAGAGGATAAACGGGGGATCAGGAAGCAAGCAGAAGATGAGAAGGTACTGTTCTCAGGATTGGAAGAGGATTGTCCTAATCATTTTTCAGGCCAAACTGAAGCATATGTTTGACATGGTCATCAAGAGTTCCAACAGTGTCATTGAGGACGAACCCTGTGCTATTATCCCGAATCAGTTTCTGCGAACTTGGAAATTGTGGTTGTTTCGTCCTACGGAGCTTCCACGCCCGGCGGGTATTGATAATAGTCCGTTCATTTGCCAACATGGACACCTCATTCTGGACCCCAACATCGCCGGAGATATGGAGGATATCGCCGTCATCAGGCGACGAGACTATGCTGTCTTGGAGGACCTGTAGGTTCCGTTGTACTTTGTTGTGTGAACCGTTTTATCATCGTTCGTTTAGGTATCCTTGTGGACCCCTGATCAGCGTGGTAAACAACGGTGATAATATAACTCACGACCTTCCCGTCTGCAACGAGTGTCGGTTGGAAAAGTAATTGTATTCGTTGATATTTTGCTCGCGCCAGACATTGACCATTGTTCACAGGAAATCGACATTCGAAACTGCTGAGGTCACGGTCCGTGTCCTGCGACCAAGTGACCCCATACCTACTCCGGATTCTTTCTACAAGGGTTCCACATTGGGAGAATATCGGGGACGTCAGCCATACCCCGTGACTTACGGGTCTAGGAAAGTCAATGGCGTTAGGCAGTCCAAGAGAATACGACAAGTCAATGGTCAAGGGAAGCGTCGGAAACTAACAATCACAAGAGAGATGACAATCAAAGAGTTGAAGATCGAGGTAAGCAACTTTGCATCTTCCCATAATCACTGGCTCATATGTCATGACTTCGCAGCTTCAAGATGAGCTCAGTATTCCGACCATTTACCAGCGGCTTTTCCATCAAGGCCGCGAGCTCGAAGACAACACGGCGACACTGGGATCTTTAGGCATCGTTTCCAACGATGTTCTTGACCTGCGCGAGGAAGCGGAAGATGTTGACCTGATTGGAAGTGACGATGATGAGAATCGTGGCAAGCGTTCGGCAGAGGGTCGGGCTTTTGGCGGTACGCTACTCGGAGGAGACCAACCCATTACCCCTACCCCTACCACCAGCACCACCCGAGAATCCTCATCGGATACTCCGGCAGAGCCTGTACAGGCAACGCTGACTTGTCCGGCGTGCACTTTTGCAAACTCTCCCGATGCTGTAGCATGCGAGATGTGCGACACCTTTTTTGATTGTCATTCAGCAGATTAACTCACAAGTCCTTACATAATCTATCAACGTGTTCATACGCGCGTCGCTGACAGCGGAGGAGGGAGGGTTGGAAAACAAGCGGAAGCGTTAAATAATCTTCTATACAGATGTGCCGGGGAAAGAATGATACAATAACATCCTCAGACAAGCAATTTCGATATAAGTCATCAATCACCGAACGAACGAAGCCCGAAACCCGCATAAGATAAACGACAGCCCGGAAAGAACTCGAAGTGGAATCGTCTACAAAGCTCAAGAAGCGTGTGCATAGAACCCGGGGTGACTTGCCACCGGGACTTGCATGTTGGGGTAGGAGAGCATGCCTCCCGTTGAATGCGGGCGCACAGGGTCCAGCGGCGCTGACATCTGCGAGGGATCAACCGCTTGCGGAGGAGAGCGTGTCTGCTGTTGAAGCAGAGACTTCGCCGTCATGAGGACGTCAACCTCGCTGGACAGTGGTCCGACCATCTCCACAGCCTGCGCCACGGCAGATTGCGTAGCGACTGACACTTCCTTGACAGTGATCTGCTGTGTCGGCGGCGAATTGCCAGAGGCAGCGGCAGCTACTGTCCTATCTGAAGCAACCTGACGAGCGGCTTGCAGCACCACTTGTTGAGCAGCCGCTGCCAGAGCGTTTGATTGCACGGCACTTCCTTCCGGAGTATCATTGCCAGCACTGGTTTTGAATGCCTGAGCAGTCACAGTGAGGACGTGTTGCTGCTTAGCTAACGCTTGCAGCTCATGTCCTTGTTCCATGGGCGATGCGACCACTTGGGACTGCGCTTCCTGCGCCACGCGTTGGGCAGCGGTGGTCAGCACCTGAACTACCTGAGAATCAGGAGCAGTCACTGGTCCTGAGGACAAGTGATTCATCGACGATTGTGATCGCAATGGCCTGTAGATTCAACACCGTTGGCACCAATGGGAAACTGGTTAACGCTTGCTGCAAAACGTACCTGAGAGGTGTTGTTTGAGGCAAGGCAGTATCACTCATCACACGACGCGGGTTATGTATATCCCCAACGAGCGACGGTCGTCGAGACGGGGTGAACGAAGCATCGACAGCAGCCATAGGGGCAATGGAGATGTGCACAGAGTGCGAAAGCACCTCCTCCTGACCATCTTGCACGAACTGAGAAATGAAGCGAGAGTCAGACATTACATGATGTGCGGCAAACATGGTCAAACCAACCCTCGCTTCCACTGTAACATCGCAATTCTGAGCATCAGGAGGCGGTATACCAGATAACACGTCGTCCTTCCACGACAACCAGGAGGGCACAGACGGAGCCGTGTATGTCACAGGCATATTGGATCGTGACGCTTGAGGATCCCATATCCGTGGTGCCCAAGACCAACGCAAGCCCACATAAGCCACACCCGGTGGTGCTCCGGCCAGCCTGCGCTGGAATGGCCGGAAAGTCCACCCACCATCCTGGTGTTTCTTTGCGTCCACGTGCCAGATATGATTGCCTTTTGACTTCGATTTTTTGCCCTCTTCATTGAACCGAGAGATGTAGGGCTGATTCCATAGGAAATTTCGTATCTGCCGTCGGGATTGGTGTGAGGCACGGCGAGTGGAGTAAAAGCGTCTACAACTGACCTTCTTCATCGGAATCTTTTCTTCGGGATACCCTTGCCGTGAAAGCTATGAAGCGTCATTGATGACTCTATTGTAGGTCAAAAGCTGCGACATACCTCTTCAAGGAATGCATTCGTGAACGCCTGAATACGAAACTTGAAGGGACGGAAATCGGGCGACTCGTCGAGACGTTGCATCTTCTTGGCCATCAATGTCTGATGTATAGGCTCGCCTTTGGCATCCGTAGCATCGACTGGAAGCCGACGGCTCAGTGACGTTCAAATGATAATCTAAGGAGGGAAAGAATCTCACGATTTGAACATGTTTTACTTAAAAACTCAAAGAAGATCCGTTCTACTTCTGTCCGATACTCTTGAGGTACTTCATTTGCATGGCCTGAGATGCCGTTGGCCTCTGCGGATGGTGATCCTCGGCTCATTCGTCTCTGACCTCCGAAAGTAGTCTGAGAAGAATTGGCCGATTGAATGCCTTCCATACTCTCATTCCCGTGCTCTTCACGTCCAGGTGAAGGGTGTTGACCATGTGGAGGTGACGAATCAGGTCCATCATCGGAGTCATAGTCTCCGTCATTATCGTAATCGGGGGAAGAGGGGCGCGTACTGAACTGCCCAGATGTCGGGGGACGAGATCGTGCGATAGGTTCATATGATACAGCTGCATGCTCCACAGCAGCGTTGAATGCGAAAGGATTGGAGAAGGAGGACGAACGACTAAGTCGTGTGCCGTGAGGCGCCGCCGGACCAGCTGGATGCGCCGCTCTGGTAGGCGAATAAACAGGCTGAGCTGATGTGTATTGCGGTATTGTCGAAGGACCAGCGACATTGAGGCCGATGTGGGTAGAATTTCCGACCAGCATAGAGCTTCCCGACATGGAGTGCTGGTGTCGCTGAGGAGGGGGTCGTGTATCAGGCCAAGACGTAGGGGTCGAGGGTATGGATGAGGGGGTAAATCCGGCAGAAACTGGCGTAGGGACTGCAGACGATGGCATCGGTGCCACACCGTAATCCACCGGTGGATGGGGTATGTGCGAGGGATCAATGGGATACTGGAGGAGTGAATGCAACGCTGGGGGATTCGGAAGCTGAGAGTCTTGCAAGTGATTCAACGAGATATGCGACATCCTGGAGGGACTTTGGGGACGCGAAGTGGGTACTGATGGTGGTATCGACGGGGGTAGAGAGGGCTGCTCCACGATGGTTGATGTGAGTGAAGAAGGAGAGACGAAAGAGAAGGGAGGTAACGACGACATCCCTGACGAGTGGAGGCCTGTAACCGGTGCGCCCTGAAGGGAGAAATCGTCCTGAGGCTCCATCTTCATGACTTTCATGACTCTATCGGTTGCTACAGAAGACGCACATCGCTTTCGCGACATATCTGACGAATCTAGAGTCGGAATTGTTTCCGAAGGTGGAGCAGTGAAAGTAGGCGGATTTAAAAGTTGCTGGCCAGGCTCTGCGACAATTCCAGCGGTGTTCGATCCCATCGCTGCATGTACGTTCTGAGTTGGAACTGAACTCGAGGAATTCGGTGCCTCGCCACCATTCAGCTGCATTGCAGCAACGAGCTCACCCAGTAGGTATACTCTCTTCTTCAGAACATCCACCACGTCAACCAGGTTTCGAGCATCAGGATTCGGACCCATCGCACAGGCTTCACTACCGGAGTTGGCTGTTCGTGCGATACTAGCAGACGCATCAATTAAGTCTGCTTTAGGTGGAAAGTTCTGGCAATGGGTTGTGGCTCACTTTTTCAGCATGTCTCCTAGTACGAGGAGATGAGCACCACCAGGCGACTCAGGAGAATCCTCCTTTGTTGTAGTCAAGGAGTTGCGTTGCTCATATCCGGGCGGAAACACGAGAGAAGCGTCAGAAGTGGGAGGACCACTGCCACCAGAAGAGAATCCTAGGTCGGAACTGGCGCTCGTCAACAGCCCAGGAGATGCAGAGGAACCCGAGCGGCTCCGTGCTGCTGCCATACTATCAAGGGCTGAAGCAAGAGAAGACGAGCCAATAAGATAGCTGGATGCCATGCCATTGAGAGCAGGGGAAGACACATGGGAGACATTACTTGAAGCTGTTGTCGTACTGGGAGAAGCGAGAAGCTGGGCAGTAGGGTCATGCGAGTCCATGCCATTCATTCTATGATCAGTGGCCGTGGCAAACGAGGAATTCTGCCCTGGGAAGTCGGAAAGAAGTGAGAGGGGTTGTTGTGCTTGTTCCGTAAGCGAGGTAGAGACATCCATCGCGGAAATATCTACAGGCGAGGACAAAGCACCCATAGACATCTGCATAGATAGAATGGTAGAGGCTTGATCCATCTCGGGCTGGTGAAACATGGAGGACATGTGGGCAGACATGTGAGCAGCATGGTCTGCGGACATGGGCGGATCTGAAAGAGGGTGTGAAGGGTCGAGGACGGAGGGGAATGCAGCCGAGATATCGTTTTGTTGAAACTGCTGGAAAGACGAGTTGTCGATCGTCGTGGACGAGACACTTCCAGAGTCCTGAGTAGCTTCCATGACAACAAAGGACAGTGCAGAGTAATAAGAGAAGCTGTCCGTTGGGGAGACGTGGTCAGCCCCCGCTCAAAGAGCGTACAGGAGCCAGTTGTCTAAGGAAGACAGAGCGGGTGGACCACCTATCGATCGCGTGGTTGACACCGTTGTCCCTGAACTTCTAATGAACTAGATGATATGAAGGAAGAGTGTGAAAGAGGAAGACAGGCCAGAAGGGGAGATTAAGGACGTACCGGAGACGGGTCAGGTACGATTGAGACCTGGTAGTCTGCAGGCTGGTTTTAAAAGAAAGACCGAGTACCCGCGTGAAAGAGCGGAGGGTCAAGGCCGATACTAAACGTATTCGAGCCTTGAAACAGGGGATGGGATGGTCGTTGACGACTGTGGGGACGGTGCGTGGAACGACGAGGAGGAAGAGACCAGCAGCCTGAGCCTGAACGAGGAGGACGAAGAGACGGCTATAGAGGAAGCGCCTGTGAAATGAGACAGTGTGACATACCGGTCACACAAAGACCGTGACGGCGAGCTGTGCAGTACCCGTGCCATCAAAAATGGCGTCACTGTCACATGGTCTGAATGGTGTCTAGTCTTCTCTGATCTCTTGAGCAGACAGACGCAACGATGGCCATGAATGTCGGAACATAGCGTTTTTTGCGTGAGCACAGTGTGAGCACCGTTGCAAACCTGTTGTAGCAGGTCTCCCAGGCCCATCGATCTCGTACTTAGCCTTTTGCCTTTTCGCATCCCAGACCCACCGGACCTCCCTCGCTCTGCCATTTCCGGCCACCCGCTCTGCATCCGATTCGCTACCTGTACACAACATACGACTCTCCTCGTCTCCTGAGCACGATTGCGGGTGTGAACCCGATCTCTCCTATGTCGGTCCGAAGTTCGAACTCGTTGCCAGAACATTCCAATCATCGAGACGCCCGCATGTCGAGACTCGCCACCACGGGCGACCGAGTCGCGGTGTAACAAGATGGTAACTTCAAGTGCTATGTGTACTGCTTACTCTCTTCCGTGCATGCACGTCGCATGCACCTGCAGAATACCTCCTCACGCGGTGTACCAGCCAGGAATAATACCGTCCGAGTTACGCGACTGCAGTCCGTTCTGGGCCTTCCACGAGAGCTAACGCGTGCACACAACGAGGAGATTCCATGGGTCTAGATCGACGCCCTCTACGCTTTCCCCTCCGCGCGGAGGTTCTGTGAGACCAAACTTTCTGTTTTCGGCGAGTTCTCAGCCGTGTCTGCGTCAAGTGAACCTCGACGTCACCGCATTGAATTTATTTTTATTTTTGGACTACAACTTCCGTTTTTGGCGCGAATGTCACACTGTTTGTCACGCATCGGGTCCGGTGCGGAGATCTCACTCACTGTCGCGAGTCGCTATACACGATCATGGCGTCCTCGAGCAAGCAATACAAGGCCATCGGCGAGGACATATGGAAGAGTCGTCCAGAGAAGACAGTGCGTGTGCCCGATGTGCAATATCGACGTGTTGCATGGTGTATACCTAACCTCCAGTTCTAGAACGCCGAGTTGTTTGCTCTGACCTATGGCGCACTGGTCGTACAACTCATCCAGGACTACGAGGATTATGATGAGGTCAACAAGCAACTGGAGAAGATGGGGTACAACATTGGAACTCGTCTTATTGAGGACTTCCTGGCGAAGAGCAGCATCGGACGGTGTTCCGACTTCCGAGATGTAGGCGAGGTGGTCTCGAAGGTACGTGACATCAATAGATAATGCATGCTTTCTTAACCACTTGTGCGTTCAGGTTGGATTCAAATCGTTTCTCAATATCAGTCCAACTGTGACCCATGGTGCACCTGCGCCGCCCTCCTCACCTCCCACGAATGGCCCTGTATTGCTGAGCGGGTCATCATTCACGTTGACACTGGATGAGAATCCGCTAGCTGAATTCGTCGAACTCCCTGAAGAGGCCCTCGAAGGCGGACTGTGGTTCAGCAATATCCTGTGCGGAGTATTGCGTGGTTCATTAGAGATGGTGAGTGCACTGGTCTAATTATCTTTTCGCGCGTCTGACCCCTGACCTAGGTCCAGATGCAAGTCCAGGCTGTATTCACATCGGACGTCCTGAGAGGGGACGAAACTACAGAGATACGTGTTACCTTGATCAAGCATTTGGAAGAGGAGGTTCCCATTGGAGATGATTAGATGTGTACTACGACAGCAAATATACCATGACGCTATGAGTGCGGTCATTAGCTGCGAGAACTCGTCCCAATAGAATCGTGTGATACGCACAAACTCATAGAATCTATCCACGGCGTTCGACCCTGTTGAGCTTCTTCGCCGTCTTCGAATTGCGACGCGTGCTCTGTCCTCTAACGGGAAGACCCATCGCATGCCTCCTACCAACATAACTTCCGATCATCCTCTGGTGAGCGATGTTCTCCCTAATCTCCCGCTTCAAGTCCGACTCTATCCGCAAGTTCTGCAACGGGTTCGTGCTCTTCTCCCCCGCCTCTTTCTTCGCAAAAGGCTTCTTAAACCGCCTTGCGAGGCCTATAGGCTCCGTAATAGGTGGCGGGCAGAATAGTGGATGCGCTACAGGTTGCCACGGCGCGTCGGGGATGTTCGAAGGTGCGGACAGGAAAGCGGTGAGAGCGGTGACTTGGACAGGGGTCAGCTTTCCTATTTTGCAGCGGTCATGGATGAGGTAGCGAGCACATATCCGGTGTGCGGTGACTTCCCCGATACCGTAGAAACGAGTCAGTCCGTGCTGCAAGTCGAAAGAATGCGTCAGTGAAATTGAATGAGCATGTAGACACAGAGAGAACATGTCGGAAGACTTACGGCCACAAATTGGTTGTCTGGGAGGAGTCTTCCTAGGATATGCATGTCGCCGTCGACTGCAGGTGGCAGAAATGAACTTGCTAGGTGGCTGCTGCACTTTGCTCTACACTCTACCACAGACGCTCACACATTTCAGAATATTAGCGCCCTCGCTGCAGAATTACAAACTCCGCTGCAGCTAGTCCGGCGTTTATTCTCTTGAGTGTGTTGCCGCACCTCTTCGCCACTGTTTTCATATCTTCGACCTGCAACCGATCCGAGATGTCGACGAGTCAAGCGGAAGGTCGACGCGAAGATGCCCTCGTCAAGCAGCGCACCCAGATGCGCGAAGAGTACGAGCGGCAGAAGCAGACCCTCATCAATGAAACTGAGAAAGCCCGGCCGTCCTCGAACCGTTTCGTGGGGCAGCATGACTCGATGGAAGATACGCTGAAGAAGAGTACAGTAGGTTTGGTCAGGTTGGAAGACTTTCAGCAGAGGAGGAAGCAACTAGAGGAAGCAAAGGCAAGGGAAGCAGCGCGGACAAGTGAAATAAGGTATGTCTTATGGCTATCATTCTCTCGTGCTAGGGGGACGTGCATATATTCTGTTGTTATCCGGGTGGCTGACTGGATGTGGAGTATTTGTTTAGGGATGAACAGAGAAAAGTGAAGAAGCGTAAGAAACTCGCGAAGTCCACTCTCTCGTTCGCTGTAGACGAAGACGGCGACGACGGCGACGCCTCTGCATCTGCCTTCAAACCCAAAGGCAGTTCCAGGCAGGACGACGACGATGAAGAACAAGCTGCTAAGCGTCTCAAGACACGAAAGAACCCGAACGTCGACACGTCGTTCCTGCCCGACCGAGAACGCGAAGAATCCGAACGTCGCGAGCGCGAGGAGTTGAGACAGGAATGGATGAAGAAGCAAGAAGACCTCAAGAACGAAGAGATTGAGATCGTCTATTCGTACTGGGACGGCAGTGGTCATCGGAAGAGTGTGTCTGTAAGTCCAGCATGTCTGGATGTATCGGGTGTGCTGTTGCTGACGGTCCAGATGCACGCGCTGCGCATGTATTTCTACGAACTGCCCCGTGGATAGTGCAAGAAAGGGGACGAGATTTCAACCTTCCTCGAGAAGTGCAGACAGCAGTTCCCCGAGTTGCGAGGTGTTAGCGTAGACAACCTCATGTATGTCAAAGTACGTGTCCATTCGTATTCCCCGCTCACAGCCCAGCCTCTCATCATATTGCTCTCACGTACAGGAAGATCTTATCATCCCTCATGTATGTACCTATCGTCCCTTCGGACTTTCACGGACTAACGAAGCGTTCTCACCCAGCATTACCGCTTCTACGACTTCATCATGAACAAAGCACGCGGGAAGTCCGGTCCCCTCTTCAACTTCGACGTCCACGACGACGTGCGCCTACTCGCCGACGCGACCGTCGAGAAAGACGAGTCTCACGCGGGTAAGGTGGTCGAGCGGAGTTGGTACCAAAGGAACAAACATATATTCCCCGCTTCGAGATGGGAGGTACGTGTTGTTTTCATTTCCGTGCAGCGGGTCTAGACTGACGGTCATTGCTTACAGGTGTACGATCCTGAGAAGCAGTACGGAAATTATACAATTGCCTAGATGTTTTGGTGCCTAGTATGTCGGCCTATCTTTGACCGGAGTCTAGTTTGGGACACTTCAGGCTGTGATCTACACCATCTTCCGTTACCTACGGGAATAATGCAATGGCTGTGTTTTTATGTTTTCTACGTTCAAAGTTCTGGGGTGAATTTGAAGTCGCACAACTCTGAAATGTCAACAAGAAGCTGAGGAAAAAAAATTAAAAAATCGTCACCTGAGCGATTCGAACACTCGCGTGCAAAGCACAACCGCTGAGATGCTACAAGTAGCAGGCGATCCCGTTAACCACTCCGGCAAAGTGACTTGCATAGACAGTCGTATCAAGGTGCCCTCACGAGTATTGTAGGCAGTGCTGTTGACATGGTGGCGGCAAACCTGGTAGAAAGGTTCGCGCGTATGGGCGCTGTGACCTTCGATCGTTCGCATATCCTGCTCGTGTCTTTGTACCAGGACGTTTCTGGGACGTTCAATAACCGGTTCCCTGCAGTATTACAATTTTTTTTCCGCAGAGGAGCCCGAGACGGACACGCTTCGAAGCGCCTTGAACACGACACGAGCGCCGAGACGGACCGAGCACAGTTGATCTTGATGATCTCGCTTAGTACTACATACCACGATCTACTGCGATCCTGATACTAATTGAAACCCTGCCACCACGGAGCTCTCGTCACCACCCACTCTTGCAGGAGTGCTGTATGGGGATACACAAAAATGAAATGTCGTACGCCGTCACTCGCCAGTACCTTAGGAACGGTTTACATGTAGCAGATACATCAGGTCGGAACGCGCGGTCATAGATCGTAATAATATTGCATGTATTGTTGCAAATGAGGTAAAGTAGCAAGGAAGATGGAGATGGAGGATATACAAGGATGCGTCCGTAATATTGTCGTGAACAAGAGGAATGCTACCTAGCGCATTCAGTTGTTGTATGGCTTATAATTAGGCTCGTAGCCAGCCTGAGGGGCGTAACCAGGGTTGTAGTTTGGTTGGTATGTCTGGTTGTCAGCTTGCGGCACGGCACCCATGGCGTGTGCGTCGTACTCCTTCGTGACGGGTACGCTGATACCGATGTACAGGTAGACGAACACGACGAGGAGCTCGCAGATGACGGACATGAGCAGGTAGATGCCCCATGAACCGGTGGTGCTGCTGAACTTGGAGAGGCCGTTATGGTGCGGCGTGACTCCCTCGATTGCGGCGGGGGCGAAGTCGGAGAGGATGGAGTAGAGGACGCGGATGAAGAGGAAGGGGAGGACGGCGGAGATACCGACAAGCAGCTGAACAGGGAAAGTGGTAAGTGAGTGAGCAACATAGATTAAAGCGGATAGAAAATACTCACAGTACGCCTGTGCAGCATGATGTACTCCTTCTGACTCCAGAAGAACCCGTGGGCCAATGCAACGAGCAGGTATAGGATAACATAGAGGACACCTCCAATGTGGCGGTACTTCGTCGCGCTGTTCAGGTCGCTCTGGTCATTCGCCTCGCCCACATCGATACCTCCGACGACCGTAAGGATCATCGCTACTGTAGCGAGTATGCCCATGAGACGCAGGGCAGTACTGAGGCGTTTGTTGTCTTCGAAGGCCCCGGCACCACTATAAGAACTCAGGTTTAGAAAATCGGCCGAAAGATATGTACAGGTCTGCGACGTACACAGTGTTCAGGAAACCAAGGGTACACCCCATGAGCGGTGACAGACCGATGTTGTCCAGGATTGAGAAGGTCTCAATGAGCCCAGAGCTTGGGTTATTCGAAAGCTCGGCAACCAGGTGAGCTATGCTTCCTACGATACGCACTATGGAAACGAGGCGTTAGCGTTGAATTTCACGAGCTCAGAAAAATACGTACCTAGCGAGAGGATGAGCAGGAAGATCCACCCTGCTTGTCGTTTGAAACCATGACGCTTTACGAGGACGGCGGATACGAGGAGGATTGGAATGTAGATGATCATCAGAACGATGGAAATTCCACCTCGGGCGTCGAGTTTACCCATGTTCGTTAGAGTGCGTAAAGTGAGAAGGGAATAAGAAGAGGATAGGAGACGTGTGTTTGACTTCCTTCATGTCCATACTGCCACTCCTTATATATCGGAACCCACCACCGTAACTTCGTAAGGTTGCATGTAGTTCGGGGCCAAAAGCAGATATTAGACGCGCTCCCGGCTAAACTGGGAGTAAGCAAAATTGATCAAGGGAAGCCCATCAGACATAGATGGGGGGCCGCGATGACTTGAATGCTGTGTAGATTCTGTCGTCCCTTCGCTGCTGGTGCCCCGATTACTATAGAAGTTGAACATTTGGACACACGAGCAGTTCATGCATCCGACAGAAGCCCAAAACTCGTCCGAGTCGCACACTGTGCCGCAGTCTGCGATGGTGCCTCTTGCGAGTCGGTGGAGATTCAAGAATGTACTGAAATTGGTCTTCATATTTCTCTGATAGTCGATACAACGAGTTTCGGTGGTATGTGATGGAGGCTGCCAGGCTGGTGCATTGCTGGAGCTGCGACACCGCGAGCTAAATTTGCGAGGTTTCCTTTCCTGACTTACCCCATTAGGATGGATCGAGTCTCAATTGACGCGCGACACCACACAAATTGAAAGGGTTCAAAAATTCCAGATATCCTCTCTGACTTGGTAGTAGGTCTTGTCAGGTCTTGTCACCGTCTCTGAGACAGAGAGAGATTGAGGGTTATATTCACAACTCGCCTTTCAGGTTTAGCGCCCTTTCGACTCTCGGCGTCTGTTGTGCTTTTTCCAACCCCGATAATGAATAGCATAACAAAAAACCATCTATTTTTGGACGGGCTCACGACGCTCGCGGGCGATTGAAAATACTGAGAACAACTAGTACATCGCGTTGAAGATGTTACCGATACAGTTGAGTTATGCGGTCGTTTCTTGTCCTATGAATTCGTGGCAGTATTGCACGAGTTGTTGGGTTTGTTCCTCCGTGATCGCGTTGTACAACGAGACGCGAATACCTAAGAAAAAATGTCAGCTGACATCGCCTCTTGGGGCCGTCAATGTTACTCACCTCCGACGGATCTGGGGATAACACAAAAAGCAAAGCGGTGAACGGTGAGTTGCCGCCGGTAGGTCCAAAGAGGCTTAGGGCGTACCTATGTCCTTTCAACCCTGACATGCCTCGTTGCGCCGCTCCGTCCAAAAACCTTTTCTCTGCGCCGTCCCCGATGACGTCAAAAACTACGTTCATCCAGCTCTCCGAGCCTTCCTTCACCTTCGGCTTGAACACGCCCCGGCTCGAGCCCACTTTCACAACTTCGTACACCGCCTCCGCTTTCTTCTTATTCAACGCCTCGTAATACTCCATCCCACCCATCGTCTCCATTCTCTCCAGCACGAGACCTGTCATATAGAGCGCGAGCACCGAGGGGGTGTTGTACAGACTTTTCGAATCGAATAGGGTCTTGTAGGATAGCGTGATGGGTACGGGCGCCGCACCGCACCGCACCGCAGCGTCCACATCCACGATACAGTCCTGTCTGACGATAAGGATCGTCAGCCCCGCGGGTCCGACGTTCTTCTGCGCGCCCGCGTAGATAATCGCGTGGTCCCCCAGCCTGGGGATCGGCCGACACATAAAGGAAGACGAGTAGTCCGCCACGAGCGGTGAGAGCGTGTTTTCCGGGAGGAGGTGGTACGGGAAGGACGAAGACGATGCGACGTCGTGCGAGAACTCCACGCCGTCCACCGTTTCGTTCTCGCAGTAGTAGATCAGGGCAGGGTCTTTTGAGAACGCGTACGCGCTGTGCGGGGGGATGTTGTCGAAGGCTTTACCAGAAACGGAGTGTTTTCGCGCGTCCGTGACGATCCTGACCTGCCCGCCCCCCAGCCTCTCCGCCTCCTCCGCCGCCTTCTTGCTCCACGAGCCCGTCACGACATAATCCATCGTCACGTCCCCGGTCGGGACGTCCGGGTGCAGCAACCGGTACCGCGCGAGCATGTTCATCACCACCGCCGAGAACTGCGCCGACCCGCCGCCCTGGGTGAACAGAACGGCGTGCGTCGGCGGGACGCGCAGCTGCCGCCGGATGAGGGCCTCGACGTTGCGGACGAACGCGGTGAACTCTGACGACCGGTGCGATATCTCTGCGATCCCGATCCCCGTGCCTTGGAAGTTTAACAGGCCTTTGGCTGCTTCTTCGAGAACGGAGACGGGCAGTGCGGAGGGTCCGGCGCCGAAGTTGGTGATGCGAGAGGGGGAGGATTCGTCCGACATGCTGTGGTGGGTGGGATNGAGTTGTCCGATAGGTCAGGGGATCGGTGAAGAGCTATTTATATGGCAGTGGCAGTTGTTAGTCTGGGGAGGAGAGGCTTGAGGTGAAACTGCCGTACCTAAGGTGAGACGGCTTTGGGTATGTTCAAGCAAATTGTAGCAAGGGACGTGCGCCAACACGCTGCAACTTTGTCGCGCTGTGAAATCGATCGATCGAGTCATACTGTACATGACCAAAGCGTCCACATATATCCTCTGACGGGACAACCCTCTCAATTACCAGACGTAGGACGAACAGACAAGGGACAGCGGTTCGAGTAAATATATACGTTCGCATTATGATCATAACTCGTAAGTAACATCAGAGCAGCAGATAAGAAAGTAAGAAAGCTACGACCGACAGAACAGAACAACGAGCTGGCAACTTATTTGCAGAGAAGCAGAGAAACGTGCGTGGAAGCAGCGATGTCATATAGAGCAGTGACAGAGAAAGAGCAGCAGCAAGGAAAACAGATGAAAAGCTTCTGGTGAGATAAGGAAAGCAATGGTACAGTGTAACGTAGAGGGACGGTTGATGTTGATACAAAAATACATCGAACGCAAGTGGAACGAAAAAGCGGATAGCATAAGGCTAGTCGAGGACGTGATTAACAAACACCCCGAGAGCAGCACCATTTACTGGTCGACGAAGCAAAAAGGCAATAAATCAGAAGGAAATAAATGTCCGGGACATTAGAGTACATCTAACTGTTGAAGATGACTGTGGCCGGCAGAGAACCACGTGAGATGTGTCGTTCGTTGTACACTTGACGTTCGGGTCGAAGGCATGATGATACATCGTGAAGATATGATGGAGGCTGGAAAGATGCAGAGGAGTTCCTTGTGTCGGAAGGTGCAGTGGGATAGGCCGGGAAAAGATGCGATAGATGCTGATTCGGGAGACTTGATCGGAATGACAGAGCGATAGGCCGATGACGAATTGCTGAGTGAAATATGCAGGAGATTGGATGGGAAGCGTCAAGAGGAATGCGAGGACGGCAATTGCAAGGATCGCGAGCGATAGGGGGTGGGAGAAATGGAACTCAAAGACGGCAATCATACACAGGCAGGGCTGGCAGCAAGTCCTGAAATTGTATGTCGTCCGAAAGCTGCTTATCACAGGGAGGTGGCGTGCGAGGGTCGAGAACCTCCCGATCGGGAAACGGAAGAAGGGAAATAGAGTGACTCCTGCGACTGGCGCGGTCCTGATGTGCGGGCGCGGGCACTGAAGCCATGGGATCCGAGCGCAAGGACGACTTGCGACTGCGGACAGGACCAATGTGAGACGGGCTGAGCGTTGGCGGCTGCTCGATCGGTAGGAGAGACAGGTCTGCGATGTCGTAGATGTCTACAGATTGGGGAGCGTGCTGGAGATGGGATATCCAGGAGAGACGATCGAACATGGAGGGGCCGGAAGCGTGATTCATTGCGCAGTCTGTGCGATTGGCATGCCGACGGCGCGATGCGCGAGTAGACGTTGCTGCATGACCTCTGCGCCTCTTGGGGCTACAGGAGACGGCAGATTTGGATAACTGTGAACGCGTTTAGCTCGTTGTCGAAGGATAATGGACGCGACTCACATAATTCAATGGATCTGCGAGATGGATGGGCGAGAGTAGTCTTGGGGGACTGGCAAGTGCGGACGACGCGTAACGCTGCAGATGGAGGGTCAGAGAGGGGGTGGAGACACGGAGCGGGTGAAACGTACTGGAGGCAAATCCGTGGAGATGTAGAGCGGTGGGGAGAGAGGAGGGATCGCGGAGGGTTTGGTCGACGGGCGACGGGGCTGGGGGGATACGATTGTGGCAGTCATTGTTGAGGATTGGGGGTTGTTGAGACGGGTCTGGGTTACTGGGAAGCTGAATGTGGGGATTGTAGACGGAGAGAAAGGAGAGCTTATATGAGAGGCAGGTAAGGAGGGAGCATGGCCCAAGCAGGAGGGCGGTAGTTGAGACGGGCCACCTGAAAAGGGAGTGAGAGGCTACCCGAAAAGGCGATGAAGGCAATGAGGATCTCACCTTGAGAGGGTGATAACGAGAAGAGACAAACCAAGAGGGGGCGGGTCCTCGTCTTTTGGCACAACTCCCAATCGGGAAACGCTCGGTAACAACGTGCCGCCCCCGCCGGTCTCCTCTCCATTGTCCTGCGTGGTCATAAGCAACTCGCGTACGTTAACCTGGCAACCATTGTCCCATTTCCTGTTGTTCATCCTCTTCTCCCCCGCCAGACATCGCTTACACTGCAGTCACCCGACAGCTGTCTTCCAAGTTCGAAACATACCGTCTGCTCAACCGTGTCGCCTGTGATTTCGTATCACTTTCGATTACCGAGCACAAACCCGCGATCTCGTCCGAGATGCTGATCACTGTGGGTCCAGTTCTCCTATCCATTTCGGGTGCACATATCTCGCTCACTTTACTCGTGAAAAGGTGAAACGGTGAGCAAATCGCTTAGCACCAGGCCCGGGTTCATCCGGCTGAATCTCCAAGGTCTAGTGTCGACCATGCTCGTCCGCCCAGTTGTCAGTCGGTCATGTCGAGGAAGGCCCCATTCAACCGTAACGTCTTCTGCTCTGGCATCCCTAGATGCATGGATATCTTCTGACAAGAAACTTGTCGCCCATGACACGCTCTCTGCGGAACATCTCTCCAATCTCTTCATCACTCTTCCCACACGCGATGGTTCACGCCAGCCGTATGTCGCTCCCAAACACACAGACCATCTGGCTTACGGTCACCATCTGGTCTTCTTCCACCCACGAAACCCCGAGTGCGCGTTACGCGCGGATGGCACCGACGCAGACTTTTGTCCTCCTGAGCCGTTCACGCGCAGAATGTGGGCAGGCGGCAAGATAGAGTGGCACAAGCCCCTCTTGGTAGGCAGTAAAGCCACCGCGGTGTCGACGATCCGGTCCGTGGACAAGAAAGGTTTCGACAAGGATTCGCCGAAGGTGTTCGTGAAACAGAACATTCAGTACTTGAATGAACGTCGCGAACTCTGTGTCGACGAGGAGAGGTCTCATGTCTACCTCTCTTCTCCCGGTAATGCAAGAGTCATCAGAGCAGGTGAGGCGCGGGTTTGTTGAACAGGTTTCAGATTACTCACTGTGATCGTGTACAGTGCCCGGTCTGCCAAAACCCTCGTTCTCTTTCGTATATCGACCCACTCCAACAACTCTATTTCGGTTCTCTGCGCTAACCTTCAACGGACACTACATCCACCTCAGTAAGGAGTATGCCCAAAAATCCGAGGGCTATCCCGGTATGTTTCTTATCCCTGTTCGTTGGTGTCTGTTATCTGATGTTTCGGGTCTAGAACGTCTGGTACACGGACCACTGACAGCGTTGATGTTTCTGGAGACGTTGGGATACCATGAGTCCGGACGAGTCATGAAGTCTTTTGAGTATCGCGCCCAGAATCCGCTTGTAGTAAACCGTTCCATCACCGTCTCTGGCGCGTGGGAGGACGCGCGAACCGTCCAGATGTGGGCGACGGACGAGGAGGGTGTAGTGGGCATGACTGGGAAAGTCACGGTAGAGTAGCACCTTCAATGCATTTGAACCGTCAATGACAGTCCTTCTTTATAAACGCGTGACTATCTTACCTTGGAGCTTTATCGTTCCAAACGCTTCTTGGATCGTCGTCAAGCCTTGAAAGAATTGTGCCAAAGACTGCGTTGCCGCAAGCGCGTGTCACGCGCGACGCGTCTGTGGCTACTTGTCACGTGGCTTTGTTGACTGGTACAAAAACCAAGTCGCGTCGACAAGTGGCCACTGTTCCCTCTTGACCACGACCTCAATCTACCTAAAGTTCCCTCTTGCTTCTCTCACTCACAGTAAGCGACTCACTCTTCACTATCGCTGTGTTGACTAACTCATTCGCCCAGTCCAATCAAATGGCTCCCAAAGTACGTTCTCCTGTCGAGCTGTCGCTCACTGCGCGTGAGTTTTAACGAGATCCCACGCGTTTTTCCAGCCCGTTTCCACCGCTAGCAAGGCCCCTGCCTCCAAGACGACGACGACCGCTTCGAAGGCCCCCAAGTCTGAGAAGAAGTCGGGCGGAAAGACGACGTCTTCGGGCGGTGCTGGAGGCGAGGAGAAGAAGAAGAGGCGAAAGGCGAGGAAGGAGACTTACAGCTCTTACATCTACAAAGGTGAGCTCCTCGTCGTTCATGCTGGGGTGCTGGGATTGTGAGCTGAGCGTGTCGTTGTTGTTGTTGTCAGTGCTCAAGCAGGTCCACCCTGACACGGGTATCTCCAACAAGGCTATGGCTATCCTGAACTCGTTCGTGAACGATATCTTCGAGCGCATTGCGACCGAGGCATCTAGTAAGTTTTACGTTGGATTGCATTGTGGCCCGTGAAGTTGACATGGTTTGTCCCACAGAGCTCGCCGCTTACTCCAAGAAGTCTACGATCTCCTCCCGTGAGATTCAGACCAGCGTGCGCCTCATCCTCCCTGGAGAGCTGGCGAAACATGCCATCTCAGAGGGCACCAAGTCGGTCACCAGTACGTAACATTGCATTCAATCGTCGTTAGAGCGCCTCTAACACGTCCTTCTACAGAGTTCTCTTCTGCTACGAAGTAGATTGGTGTGCTTTGACTGGATCTTTTGCTCTTCATTTACTGCGGTCGCCGTAACATACTTGGAAAGCACTAACTGTATTATTAGCCTTCATCTATAATGTCCATAGGTTGAGTATCGCGCTGCATGTTCCTTAGGTTATACTCTCATGACTATAAAATGCATTGATTGGCATGCAAAGCACAAGTGTACGATATGAGACTGAAGCAAGCAAAGCTCAGAATCCTGAGACTCCATGTTAGTATGTAGAAGAGATTGAACATCAGACCAGTGCGCACCATATTTGTTTCCTGCCTCCTTCCTGTTCTTCCTCCCTTGAGCAATCTTCTCCTCCAACTCCTCCCGATTAGAATAAGCTTCAGACAACAGCGTAGACAGCTGATGCCGTCCACGCGCTCTCCCACTCAACGCAGCACCCTGAACATATAAATGAGTCTCCGCATCCTGAACACACTATCGACACGAACACCCACCTTGATATTCATCTTCGGCGCCGCCGCACCCGCGCCCGCGCCCACCGTCAACGCCTTCTTCTCCTCCCTCTCCATCACCTCCACCTTCGCCCTCTCCATCTCCTTCGCCGCATCCACCTCCTGCGCCCCCTCCCTCTCCATCCCCTCGAACCCCTTCTCGATGCCCTTCTCCAGAGCGCGCACGTGGTCGTTGTACTCTTTCGTCCACCGGTCGTAATACTTTTTGAAGTAGGCCGGTCGTGGGCGGCCCAGGTGCCTGAGGGGAGTTGGTAGTAGCCTGGGTAGGGATCCTGAGGGGTTGGTTCGGGCGGTTTGAAGTCGGAGACGATGGGGGCTGAGGAGAAGGTTGGGAGGAGGGGTTTGGAGGGCCCTGGTGTAGAGAGGGAGGGGGATGGGATTGAAAGTGGTGGTGGTGCGATACGCGAGGAGGATGGCGCAGTCGTGGAGCCTGAGTTATGGTCAGTATACCATCGCACAAGGGAAAGAGCTGTACATACCTAGACCAAAGAAGTCGACAGCAGGTGCAGGTGCAGGTGCCACCTTCGGAGGTGGGGCAGCTCTAACGAGATTCGACCGCTCTTCCGTCGATACGTTGGCTTTTCCTTTCCTCAGATGCGGTGGCAGAAAACCCACAAACTGGGGCTTCTTCTCCTCCTCCGGCTTCTCCTCCTCCAGCAATGCGTCACCTGCCGGAGCCGCATGCTGTATCGAAGATCCCTCCTCTTCCACTTCTTCCACAGTAGCTTTACGCACAGAAGACGCAGTATGAAACACCAGACCAGGTCCTCTCCCCCCTCCAAGCATCCGTTCCGCCGCCGCCTGCACCGGTGCTTTGTTCTTCGGAGCAGGCAGCATCGAAAGCAAGCCTGACCTCCCCGCCGGCTCTAGACGAGCCTTCTTCGCAGGAGGCCGGTCGTCTTCCAGCTCGTCATCTTTGGACAGCTCGGGTAGGCCGATGGTGATTTTCTTGGGTGCTCTCTTCTTGGGTGCGGGGAGAGACAGACCAGACCCGGACGAGGGTGCCGGGAGAGAGAATGTGGATTTCTTGGCTGGTTTGGTTGTCAGTGAGGACGTGGGTTTGGGTGGTGGTTGCGGCGTCGCGACTTCGTTATCGCTGCCATTGTCGCTGTCACTGCCGTAGCCTTCGATACCGAGCATGACGAGGAAGGTGGTGAGAGTCGTATGAGAGTCTGTTTGTCCGTGTTGATCGAGATCAAGACGCGGTTCAGAATCCAAGACGCGCTTGTCTGAAAGTCTTGTTCAAAGACTCATTTGTCCTTGAACCTCGTCGACTACACACGATGGAGCTCTCTCCTCCCCCGACGCCGCGTCGGACAGTCCAAAGACAACTTTCCCGCCAAAGCACGACACCCGTGCGCCGTCTCGCCCCGCGTGCGTCCAGCAGCAAACCCGCGTCTCGATTCGCCACTCCAGCGCGCGCCCACCTAGACCGAGACAGGCTTTCGTCCGTGCCGGACCACGACGAGGACGAGGTCGCTTCGAGCAATATGGATGTGGACGGAACGGGCGAGCTGATGGATAGGATCTTGAAGTCGGAGACGGTGTTTGCGAAGTCGACGGAGTTGCAGGTGACGTTCTATTCGCATTTACCCGGGGAGGTGAAGCAGGTTCTCCGGAGTGCAGGTGCGTGGAAATGCGTGTTTTATTCGTGTGGCGTCTCTGTGTTGATTATGCGTTGGAAGACTATTATCAGGATGCGTACACTGGTGATATCGATACGTTGACTGGCTTTGCGCTTGTAGCATCTGTCGAGACGTGTTTTGTGTGGAAGTACACGCAAGTAAGTCACCCTTCGTCCTTCCATATACATCATACCTGATGTACCTCCTAGGCATTGACGGGTACACCTACCTGCTACATCTTCTCTTGCCCACAAGATGCCAGCCCCATACAGATGTCTACCCCGCTGCACGCACTCGTCCCGCATGGGCCCTCCCGCGAGCCAGGACTCATACTGGTTACCCCTGGAGGTAATGTGCGGTTCTGGGACAGCCTTGGTATTGGTCTCGCTGGTGGCGACCATTTCACGCCATTGTCCCTGGAGTTGGTCGACGAGGAAAGAGTGACTACGTTGACTCGAGCAGACGTGAGTGCATTTGGCATCAGAACAGATGGCATTCATTGACAATCTGGTAGACTCAAACGTATATCGCGTCGACCTCTGCCGGTAGACTCTTCCGTCTCACTTTGACTTCTCTGGGCGGAAGACACCAGCTGTCTCCTCGAGCTTTTGGCCGACAGAAATCTTCGTTGTCTCTGTCGCGTCTCCTACCGACGTTCTGGTCTACCGACAACTCTTCTGGGAAGATTGGAAACATCAATGCCGTCGCGCTTGAAAGCCCCGAGAAGACCACCGTCCACGGCAGATACCTCTGGGCTCTCGTTGACTTCCGTATACAAAGGTGGAATATGTCTGCGGAAGGCTGGGAAGACCTGGAGCTGGACGAAAATGTTGCTGATCGTATACGTCCGTCCTTGCGAGCACGCTTTTCTTCTGCCTCCGAAGATGATAGTGAACTTGACTTGGAGCTGCTCGATCTGAAATATGTCAAGTAAGGTGTACGGCTCAACTCTCGCTCTTTGACCCTTCACTCATGCACTGTCCGATAACTCAGCTCGTATGAGCTTTTAGTGCTGGTGTCCTTCGCCGGTCATGATGTTGCGGGCGGTCTGGACGTCGGCGCCCAACCTCGACGGATATACGCTATTGTCAGCTTGTCCTATACTCCAGGGTTCCTCACAGTCGTGGAAGTTAAGAGTGTACCTTACCAAAGTGTCAGTACCGTCCCCTCACTTTCTGGTGTTATGTTAGCTGATACTGCATTCGTCGGCATAGACCTCCACTTCTGGCGCGCCTACACATCCTCGATTGAAGTACCTCGCGAACGGCGCAGTGCTTGTGGTACAATTTGGAGACACGGTCACTTTGTGTGCACATCGTGAGCCATTCGACCATTCTTATATTACGAGGTTACCAATTCACTTTTGTTGCAGAGAGTGTCTTTATGGACAGGCTGGAGCTCAAATCATCGACTGACCGAACACTGGGTGTGGGTGTCATGACTGAAGAAAGCGCCTTGTTGGTTTTGACCGCTGCTACGTTGATGAAAATATGGGTTGACGAAGACGCCGTGGACCAGTTCGATCCTGAGTACGTGCTTGCAACCAAACCTCCTGTTCTTGTCTTATGTGGGATGCAGGTCTGGCCGAGCGAATCTGGTCCGGAATACCATGACACAGGCTATTTTGTTTGGTTCACACACCGAGGTAACTCTTCACTATTCTCCGACTAAATACCCAAAACTGACACGATGATCAGAACCCATTACACTTCAGTTTCCCTCCAGATCTGGACGAAGATGCACTGATGAATGGTGCTGAGTTGCTGAGCACTCAAGTCATGCAGTCCGATCCTTCGATTGTTCGCAGCAACCTCGATCTTCATTCTCAAATGTCGGTTCGCAAGGAGCGACTGAGCTTCCTCATCAAGTTCATCAATGACAACGCTGTCCTCACCAAGATGTCGCAACGCAGTCGTCAAAAGTTAGCTACCGATGCAGAGAAACTGTATGCCGCGCATCAGCTGTGGCTCCGTCACAATGATGCACTTGCGTGTGTATTCAATTTTCTCCTTGTATGTTCTCGTTACTTACGCGTTAATATAGGGCTGGGAATCCACACAGCGTACTGACAGAAGCTGTTCGCTTATTCGTGGAGAACAGCAAACACAGCGACACTGACGATAACATGCGGGCCTTCTTCAAGTACTACGTCAACTCGATCGAGTCTTTATTGCCTGCTGCTATGGAGATTGTTCATAGATCCTCAACAGCGGATGCGCAGTCCTTGTTGATCAGCCTGTCTGAAGCAAACAACATCGTCTTGGTACGTCATCTAACTCGATGCGCAGATTAAATCTGACATCCAGGCTGTCAGACAATCTTGCAATGTGCCATCAGCTATAGGCATTACAACCTCTCCGTGTACGGCCTCCAGCTACCGATGATACACCCATGGACAAGCTCTCCCCATGTCATTGACATCGTCTCCGAGCTGTTCGACACGACTGTGAAGTGGGTGGAGCTTCCGTCAACGGACATCGACCCTGCTCGTGCCAAGATTCTCGCCAAAGAACAACTACCGGAATTGGCGTCGGCGCTGTTTTCGTGTTACACTGAGCAGCTGGAATGGTTGAAGAGGTAAGCATACCGATTATTGGCTGAAGAAGATTCAATTGACTGACGTACCGAGTAGCCCAGCTGCGGCCGATGAGGAGGGGAATGAGAGGGAGAAGACGGATATGGATACCAAATTCAGACTTGCTCGTCCTGAGATTCTAGAGATCCTTCGTAAGTTCCCTCGTCAGCCTAGTACATGCACGTCTGACACCGTCGCAGGACGCAACGGTTATGCCGCGGACGCGTTCAAGCTCGCAGAAGATTACAGAGACTTCCGTAGTCTTGTATCGCTGTGCCACAAGGACAAGGTCTACCCACCTCAAAGCAACCCCCACGCGATGCGCATTCAGACATATGTTGACAAGTACAAGGAGGCATTCACTACTGAGCTTTTCCAATGGTACATCGAACATGGTACGTACTTCCTCACCCGACATGCGGCCATGGAGGACTGATCACGGTGCAAAGGCGAGGTACGGACGATGTTCGCTCAGGACAGCGGTGGCTATCTGGACCAGTATTTCGCGGACCACCCTCGTCCGAGTATCTCGTGGATACAGGATATCGGGAATGGGAGATACCACGCTGCTTCTGTGTCGCTTCTGACGAATGCTGACGTTGCCAACGAGCTTGTGGCGCAACATGTGAGTGCACCCAGTCCCTTGCAGCGTCATACAGTACTAAACGTTTTCGCGTGAAGCTCATGCTCAGTATTGGAAAACTCGCGCATCTAGCTCAAGCGCAGGAGCAAGATCCTCACCCCATCGACGAAGAAACTATGGATGGTGCGTGCACATTTTTTGTATTCTTCACTTACTAGTCGGTAACGAATATGGGTCGTATAGCCTTCCATGATGGACTAGACTTCGTTAGCGTCCATGCAAACCTATTGGACGACCTCAAGTCTGCGTTAGTTGGCATTCGCGCCAAACAGTCAGTTGAACAACAGGTGGAGGCGATCATCAAGGGGAAGGCATCAAAACTCGCCGAAAGAAGAGCTCTGCAGAGTGTGCGTGTCCCATTCGCATCTTCCTTGTCTGCTTTCGGCTGACGTAAAGCTCGACATTGCAGTCCTTCAAGCAGCTGACACGGCGGATGCTACTAGGGAAAACGTTATCAGTGGAAGACGCCGCAGACGTGCTCAGTCTGAAGGATAACGACAGAAGTCTGGAAGACTATGTTACAGCTCTGCACCTTCTTGCACGAGCACAGGTGAGCTTCATATCTTGACTTCCCGCATTCCAATACTGAAAAGATCCCAGCTTCTGCCTGAGGCTCGTCGGAGATCTGCCATCAAAACGGTCTGGAGGCGCATATACATACATGACGAGTAAGTTCTATCGCTCCGCTTCCTCTAAACCCTTCCTGACCCAACGACCTCCTCTAGCTGGATACGAATCCAGCAAACTGCTGAAGTCACAGACGAAGAGGTGAACAACCGCTTCCGCAACACTGCACTCTCCACCGTCCTGCAAAACCTCCACAACGACCAATTCCACGTCCGCCCCGCCGAAGCGAAAGTAGTCCCTTCGTCAGAAGAGATCGCGTCGAGGTGGCCGGGGCTCCCTGCTGACGAGGTGGAAGCGCTGTACCAAGATTATTTGTGGGAGAGGGATCGGTTGGAGGAGCTCGGAGTGGACGAAGAGGTCTATGAGAGAGTCAAGGAATTGGCGGCAGAGATGGATGTGTAGTAGCTACATGATTTGCAATACTTTTCTTCCCTTTCACCCTCTCAATGTTGTCGCTGGGATCATGATTTGCGTGTGATACGAGACCATAACGAGCCAAGCTGACAGCGTGCCCCGAGCCAGATGGTGGACCAGTTCTGTTTGCTCCACTGCTCGTTGTAGGCTTTGCTTCTCGCCTCTTCTTGTACTATCCACTGACCGTAGAAGCTCGACAATGCGACCTCGCGATCTTCGCCCGTCGTGGATTCGGGAAGGCTGGAGAGCATAGCGTTCTTGGCTGCCTCGAACCTTGAATTGCTCTAAACTCTCGTGTTTAAGTGGGCCGTAGATGGGGAGAGCGAATGGTACTCACATCTGTCCAGTACGCGTGGTTGTACGTGTCCAGCTGCTGTCTCTGCATCTTCCACTGGTACTCGCTCGTATCTCCTTTGAACTCTCCCAATGAATATGGGTGATGAGAGTTTAAAGCAGGACCCTCGGGCGGTGCGTCGTCGTATATTACTGGTCGGATGTTAGACACGGGGTCGGGAGGCCCGACAAGATTTCGTCGAAGAGGGGTGCTGTGGAGGAGACGTATAGAATGCGAGGCGGAAGAGACGCGAGATAGTCGTGCAGCTAGCGACATGATTTATCTAGACGAAAGCTGAGACGTTGACCAGCGTTGAAAGTCGACCAGTGTCGGTGTTAGTGACAAGTTCAATAGTATCGATCCTCGTGAAGCGCTCGGCTGCCCAGGCCAGAAGTTCTGCCTTTCAGATCATTCTCGGCTGACTCGGACTACGCAAGTCTAGGTGTTTGGCAATAGACAAAGACAGAGGGCTAGGAATGTTGTAATCTAAGGAGTGAGTCATGGCCCACACAATCCAGGCGCGATATCAGTGCTTCGCTGCCTTCGCACCCTCGACCTCCTCAACAACTTCCTCCGCTTTTGCCGCAAACTTCGAAGGAGCCTGGAAGACACCTGCAGCTACCCAAGACCCCACAAACACTCCCAACAAGACCCACAATCCGGTCTTCTCATCCTTGTCCAACGTCCGCGAATGGTCCTTCACCTGGGACCCTGAAGTCTGGGTGACCTGCAGGACATTTACGCCCTCCGTCTGCAGTTTAGGCAAAGATATTGGTATGAATAAGTCCTCTGTCAGTGCCTCAAAGAAGGTCTTGTCCTTAGAAGACTTCACGGGCTCCTGAGTCACGCTTTCTAGTGGGGAGAAGAGAGTGTGGGATGGGCTGGCGCTGATATGCGATGCATCTCCTGCCACCGCAATGAGATTAGGGCTCGCTGCCTCTGGAATCTCTTGAGCTTGCTCAGCCGCTTTGACTCGAGACGACTCCCAGAAGTCCGGAGTGAAAGGCTAAAAATAAATATGAGTCTCTTCTCTTGAAAGTCAAGATTATTGGGAGACGTACGATTTGCGCTGTAGGCTGAGGGATAGGTCGCGAAGCATCCGGGATCAGAGGAAGCGCATACTTCGGAAAGTTGGGGATCGTGACTGGAGGCTCAGCACTAGATGGTACTCCAGGTACCTCGGTAGTGTGCGCGGAACGGGTGTGTTGAACTGGTGGGGAAGGCGGGGTCATAGGAGATGAGACATGCTGCATGGGGTTGTGCTGGTCGAACTGTTGCAGACGCGTAATCAATGTGGCCTTGTTGCCCTTGCTGTAGGAAAGACATTAGCATAGCTGGGGGAACAACGAGCATACGACTTACTGTGAAAGACCACGAGACTTGGCCTCCTGGCGAAGAGTCGCGACGGTGTCATTGTCCCAGCTCCTGGTAAGGAGAACGGTCGACACAAAAGTGCGTCGTTGACTAGCCACCGGCCTGGTTTGTGCGCGGAGGGCCGTTCTCAACATGTCTTTCTTCCGCTGCAGCTAGGAGGTGGTGGTAGTGTTCTGTGTTCTGTTCAGGTTCTGTTCACAGTTCAGCGTTCAGCGATCCGGAATCTTCCATCCACTGATATTTTACAGTTTTTCATGTGGCAAGCAGTCACATGATCTATGACGCAGTGGGGGATGTCGGGCCGACGCTCTCAATCAGTTTGCATGTCCCCGACGAGTCGCTCGACGTCCTCGAGGCCAACGACGGCGACAATGGCGGGCACGATGTCGAGCCTCGCGGCTACTGTGCTCGGTGTCTACCGTATCGCTTCTTATCGTAGAGATCCTCGGTCGCATCGAGCAAATCTAGTGCCCATCTTCTGCCTCGTGTTCTCCACGCCTCGTGTTGACGCTTTAAGATGATCCATGCACCGAATCTTTGCAGTTCGCTCACTCTCTTCCTCTCTCTCCCATCTATTCCTTGTTCCCCCACTCACGTTTGCCCGTCCCTCGGCAATGCTGCACTCACCAGCGTATGGCCTTCCTATTCTGCCTCGATGCGCGTGGTCATTGACCTTCTTTCTTTAGGGCTTCTAACGCGAGCCTCCACGGGGCTGGATTCTGGGGGAGGTTCAAGTCCACTCCCAAATCCAAAGATGTCGAGCTTCAGAAGCAGCAGCAGCAGGCTGCTCTCGCCGTCCCTCGTCTTCTCACTCTAGCATTCGATGAGATGGAAACAGTCCGCAAGGTACGCAAAATACGTCACGCAACCCACTGCACGTGCTAATCATGTATATCCACGCCACAGTTGCCTTCTTCATACGCAGTAGGTGTATATATTGTTTTGAAGCAAACACGAAATTCATATTGATCATAGGAACTCGAAAATTTGGTCAGAGAATGGCTTAGACCTCCCCCGGATGCTGTTTTCGGTTTACGAGTGCCGAAGGAATATGTCAGCATTGCCACTGCTGTGAGTCCAAAATCTCCTATTCTGTATCCCTTCACTGACTCGCCCTTGCAGCGCTTGGTGAACGGCGACTATATCTATGTGTGTTGCGATTATACTACCCAGGTCACGGTTCTCTCGTACTGACTATCCGTACTAGCTTACTGCAGATGAGACATACCAAATCGCTATTTTGGGGGCCCAAGGACTTCGTGTCGAGATCGTTGGTGATGCTCCACCTCCGCCAGATGATGAGCCTCCGTAAGCATTACATTCTGAAATCTCATCGATACGAATACTCATGTCTCCGCCGACAGTCCGCCTCCGTATGTATTTTTGATCGTATGCACTGCATTGGCTAAATCATGTGCTCGCACAGCCCTCCACCCGTTCTTGAGATGCCAGCTACCTTCAACCTCGAACTAGTTCCGGGTCAGCAGGTGGCTCTCGACACGATCATCTCGTCTGATGAATTGGATATGGCCAGAATGGAAGACGGTACCACTGTCGACGGTATGTTTTGGGGCAAGCTAGATATCGTCCACCAAGGCGACACCCACAAGATGGAGTTCAGTGGTACTCGTATCGTAAACAGCGAGGAGGTTCCGTCCGATCTTTTGGTCGATTCCAGACTGATCAGCAAGCTGGCTCTTGTCAGCGCAAAGCCCATTGTTGCGAAATGTCATCTGAACATCTACTCCCCGCTGCAGCAGTACTGTGATCTAGTATTATCCCTCTCTCCCTACTGGACACTGGGGTTGGCGTATCCTCAACCGGAGCAAATCCAGCCGAACAAGGTCAAATACTACTTGCGTGTGCACCCTGGTGGTGCCATTGAACATTTCGAAAGTGCCACGCATGCTACATCTTTGTATTACGAAGCAATGTAAGTTAGTCGGAGTCTGTTTTGCTTGTGATTGATACTGACTTCTATCGCTCAGCCCGGACCCAGGTCTTCTTGACCCCCAAGAGTTTATCACACCCAGGAATGGGTTTGCTATGTCCTTCCGTGATTTCGTAACCCACCTGGGTCATGTGCTGGACCAACTGGGCATGACGCTTTTTGCACGAACAAACTTCATCAAGTACGTCACTGCTTTCCTTTACGATCCGTAGAGCCGCAGAATTGACATATCATTTGCAGCAACAATCTCTCCGCCTTCGCTCAGCACAAAAACATCGCTTATCGGTTGATGTCTCCGAGCAAGATTGCCGCGGCCATTGACATCTCCGTGACCGTCGAAAACTGTGTTTTCACCCGGTTATTCCTGATGTTTCGCGGCGTGTCCAACGACGAGATGCAATCGTTCTCCGATGCGGGCGAGAAAGAGGCGAACGCGATGAATTGGAGAGAGAACATCTCCTGGTCCGAGCTGTCGAAAGATAAAGGCCAATTCCGCGTGCTGGAAACTTCTATTCTCGAGCTTGCGTGAAGGCGTGTTGTTGGTGTTGGTGTTGTTTTCCATGGATGGATGGATTGGTAATCTCGGATTCTTGCAAGGGACCGTTCTGTTTTTCTCACCGCCTACAGCTTACACTCCGATATTCTGTTCTTATCGCTTAATATACCCGGACAGGTCTCTTCCGTTTTTTTTCCTTGTGCTTCGTCCTCATGACCTACACGCCCTCGTTACGACCCCAAGATTGGGCCCTAATCTTTACCACCATTGTAGTCATATCCATCTCTGTCCTTGCGCATAGTCGCTGTCTCCGCTGTAGCGTTGGTCTTTTCCTACGAGTCCTTTCTGTCTTGTTAACATGTTGTTGTTTTCTTATGCTATCGTACTATCATTAGCTCTTCGTTGATTGCTTTTGAACCGTGGACTTTGCCACGCACGAAAATTACCTGATTATCACTCCGACATCTCAATTGGCAGGCACGGGTGACATGGGAACGAATTAGAACATGTCCTGATTCACATTATGCACACACAAAATGGTGATGACAGGGTAGGTAGAATAGTAAATACGCAGGAAGTACAGAAAGGATTATTGCAGATGGATGTGTGGTCGTACACTGGGCGGGGATGCGATATACAGTACGCGGCGGAGGAGGCGTAAGGAAGAAAAAGTACCTATAAGTAAGGGAGACGAAAGCGGACATAGAGCAGGTAACCAAGACAGTAACATACAAAGGGCATTACCAAATCAAGACCGACGGAAAGGTAGTAGAGGATGTGCAGAGCGAGATCGACCATCTAAGCAGATGTAGCGTTATGACCATGCCAGGATTCTGCTGAAGACAGACCGTTGTCCGTCTGTCGAGAGACAGGATAGAAGCCACGCATATGGTCGGTCCCATGCCCAAGAGGCTGGTACTCATCAGTGAGCTGGGACCGTTGCATCGGCAGAGTTACAAGTGCGCAGGTGCCGTCATCTGCCTCGACTTTTTGCTTCTTGAGTCTACGTTCGCCATGAGGCTGGGGAATCGAGAGATTGAACTGCCGTGCGCTGCGAGTTTGAGCCTGCTCGAACTCCTGCGTCATACGAAGACCATGGATGTGGTGATGAACATGCGAGTGACGGTAGTGGTCAGCTCCCTGACGGAAGACACCGTTGGAATTGGGGGATATCTGCTGAGGATGCGTGAAGGGGTAGTGCGAGGAGTATGCGGGGTCTCCGAGACGGGTGAACTGCGCGTTCAACTTGGCGGTTTCACTGAGAGGGGAATCGTAGGGATGCAAGGAGGTAGGCGATGCAAGTGTTGTCATAGGAGTATGGTGGACTCGTGTGGTCGGGGATGGTTGTCGCACGAGCGGGTCGGAAAACGAACCTGAGTCCGACACGGCTGAAAATGAGTGCGGTGTAATAGGTGACAGTGGCGATATCGGGGATATAGGCGACTCGGTGGTGGTAGACCTGGAGGAATAGCCAGTGAAGTCGATGGCTTTCGATGGCTCAGGGAATGGTATATCGACAGAGACGGATGGATTGGAAATATGAGCGGCCAATGACACTGAAGGCCCTGGGGATGCCTTGCGTTTGATGGTCCCCGAGATCTCTGCAGGTGTAGTGGGAGATGAGACCTCATCTGTATTTCCGAGTCCCGCATGCACAGACGGCGCTTCGTGCACGTACGACTCCGCCTGGAACGTCGGCATGAAAACCTGTGAAGCTTCTCTGCGCACGGCGGATCCAGTTCCGTCGTCGACCGTAGAACCGAATGCATCAAGGCTAGAGTGCTTGCCGCGTAAGAACTGGCTTACGCCACACCGCTTCTTGACTTCATCGATAATCACGTCAAGTCCCTTGCCAGTGACAAACGTTTTCACCCATCTGTCGGGATCCATCATCTCTATCTCGTCAATGGCCAGCTTCTCGTCCAAGGGCTCGTCCTTCGGCATGATGAGTCGGTCGATGGAGGAAAATACCGGTGTCTTGAATGAAGTACCTCCGTCATCCCCGGAGCTCTCACTGGACAAGTCGGGGAGGATGGGAGACGATTCAAAGAGTCCTACCTCTCTCAACCGCTGTTCGAGTGCCTTCGCAACCGCGCGCAGTTTGGTATCCCGATTACAAAGAACCGAGACGCCCTCGGCTCTGCGAGCCCAGTACGCGAACTGTGTGTTGGACCATCCAGATAGTGTGAGGACCGAGGACCGAGAGATCACGACATGTCCCTTAGGCGAGGTGTTGTAGGGATGTGACATGGATTTCTGAGGATTGTAGGGATGTCTGTGTCGACGTCAGTTTCGGCGAGACTCGGTGAGGGCACAAAGTTGTATAGACGCACGGGACGAAAGTCCTGAGGACGCATTTCACAACCTCGACCTTGACGAGGAAGTCGATAGCAGATGCACCCCCAAAATCGGTAAAATCAGTGTTGCCGCTCTCGATCGCGGCGGTAAGAGCGACCTTCATCCTGGATCGAGAGCCATTTTTGCGATTCTCTGCAAGACGAGAGGTGAAAATGTCCCACTTCTCCTCGCCGAGTTGTTCTCTGAGGTAGACTGCTGCGAAGGGGTCTGGCTGCTCGGGGGATGACACAGAACCTTTCTTCTGTGCCGTGAAAGATTTAGACACAAGACACAGCGAAAAAAAGTACACCCACGTCTCCGAGTCCTTGTGGTATTAAAGTGCTACTGGAAAAATGGTTGGAACCAGCAAGAGAGGGGAGCATGGGAATCGTTGCGAGTGGCGTCCCTTGCAGACTACGCGTCGCGCGCTGGTTTCCATCAGCCTGTGTGTCAAGCCCTTGTTCCGAATGCCACGACCGCTGTGACGACTGTCGACTCAGCGTCGGCCTGCTGGGGGGATACCCAAGGCCTGAGGCGTAGTGGCTCGCAGGAGACTCTGAAGGCGGCGAAGAATAATGAGTGGCTCGGATACCATTGGCCACCATGCGAATAGTAGGTCCTTGTGGCGAGTAAGTAGGGACATGACTGTACATCCAATCGCCTGGATTGTGGGTGTACTGATCATCCATGGGACCGTCGTAGATGTGTTGGGAGTGGGGGGCGTTGTTGGCTATGTAGATTTCCGCCGGAGTGTTGTACGAGGAAGAGGTAACTTGCGGGTAGGTAGCAGACATGTACTCCGAGAGATCCAGATGCATGGCGTGATCTTCCATGTGGTGATGAGAGCGCAATTGAAGAGGAGATGAAGAATACTGGTCAGAAACGTCGCTGTACTGAGGAAGGCTGGCCATGTCGCCGTGGTCTTGCTGGAACTCGAACAGACTGTACATAGCAGTCGTGTCGAGGAACGCGACCGTGGTGGCGGTCAAAATTGGGTGGGAAGTAATAGGGGGCGCAAGTACATAGGATTGGACGCCACAGCGAAAGGACCCAGCCGTGATCGGTTCTAAGATTCGCGGTCCCGCCAGATGTTTTAATTTTGGTGCACACCTTGTTTTCGCTCCAATAAATTGCCTTTTTATACCTTGCAATAAAACCTCCGGCAAGCCTATGCACAAAAAATACATCCGCCACAGTCCGTACCCGGACTAATTCGCCATTGCGTAAATAAAAAATCACAGAGAGCGGTTTAGGTGCCGCCGCACTCAGACAGTTGGGAACTGGCGCCGACGGTTCCAAATCGGGCAATGTGAAGAATTAGGTCCAACAGGCGCCACGGCCCTGACAGGGTAATGGAAACCCTAACCCCACGGCATGTGTTAGCCTGATGGTCGCTGGCAGACACTGGCGACCGTCCACTCACTGACACCGTCACTCACAGCGTGCAAGCCACTTTGCAACCATCCTTGAATGATCCCCTCGGCGTGAAGCCTGCGCCTCTGACTCTCCTTTCCTTATCCTTTCATCATCGCGTCGTCCATCATTGTCACATCCACCATCATGAGTGCAAGCGAGGCCAGAAACTCGGGCGAGCAGTATGCACGAACAGGGTGCGCGTTGTTCTCTCTTGTCCGACTTCCTGCCGCGCGGACTAAACCCCTTCTGCCTCGCCTAGGAGTGCTACTCGCCTTGACGGCTTGGAGGAGGACGACGCCGCCTCTATCGCTGCAGTATTGCCAGAGCCCAAGCTCCCAGATTTGGATCTAGAGCTGGATCTCACATTGACCTTTGATTCTATATTCGCGGATATGGCGAAGACTGCGTCGGAACCAGAGTGAGTTTTCCTTCCTCCTTCGCCTGTCAAGCATTTGGCACCAGCGACCGTCTGCGCGAACTCGGATCGAATCATTGATCTCATGTTACCTAGACACAAAGTTCAGAAGCGTGCTAGCAACGTGTTGAAATTATCCCAGGAGAACGACGCGCTGAAGGAGCAACTGCGAGCGATGACAGAGAGGCTTGAAGCAGCGGAGCGGAAGCAGCGAGCATTGGAGGAGGGAAAGCGTGTCGACAGTGCCACGACGTGACCTGCTGCCTGTCCGATTGTCTTTGGATTCCCTCGCTCTCATTCCGACGTTACGATTCACACTTGCATTCCGTTCTACATTATCATCCCCATCGTCGCACTCCAAATACCCTTCAGTACAGTACCCTGGATATACGCACTTCTTGTAATTTGCCTGTTCTCCCTTCTTGAGATCTGTTTAGAACAACGACTACCATACCTGTTTCCTCTGCCCCTGCCATGTTCTGGACACTCATGCATTGATCTCTAGGTGATCCCTCGTCATCATCCCAACAGTACTTATTATGTACTAATGACGCTGTTGATTCCTCTGGCAGGCTTTAGCAGTGGTCGGTATAACTTGCGGATGCCCATGATGCATCACAGGTTCCAATGTTCTCCGTGGTGCAAAGTGCTTTGTGTTCCCCGTTCGTCATAAGAGATGGTCGCCATGTGCGCCGCTCCGCAGAACAAAGTTTGCCTTCGAATAAAAACCAACACAACCTCGCTTTACTTTGATACCATCTCTTCTTTCTCCCCCCCCCTCCCGCTCCTCTCCTGCATCTGTCAATCACTCGCCGTCGTCGTCGTCTTACACAATGGCCAGCCGCAGGCCGTCAGCCCTCGATGGCCCAATGACCTCTGGTTCGAGGCGTCCCTCCGAAATGGCCTCACGCAGACCATCGATCGACCCCTCTAAGTTGGTCCCCATGGACAAGTTCAGTGTTTCGTCTATTTCTGAGCCACCACAGTCGTTTCCCGTTCAGTAGCACCACGCATATAATATATCGCACCTCCTGTGCAATGATCTCGCTTTACTATCTTCTAACATCGATATGCCCCGCAGAGTATCCCATATTTCTGGCACAGATAACTTCAACGTCGTATTTGTGGGTGCAGGAAACATCATGTTTGGTACGAATATCGTGCTTTTTGATCTGAAATCACAAGAGTTTTGACGCGCCTACAGGCTCAGACGAGGGTCCATGGAACCATTCGTTCCGTTTTGAACAGTACGCATACTAGTTCATGAAAATGAATTTTGAACTAACGCCTTCTGACCCGTCAGCAAACTCGGACCTCGTCTCAAAGTCGTTGCCTTGATCGACCCGGCGGTAGACCGCGCCACCTCTGTTCTGGCCAAGAAATGTGAGACATTCGTGCGCTCTGCATATGAGAACACGCGGGTCTTCCGCACGTTGGACGATTTCGTCAAGAACGTCAGCAAAAAAGATACGCCTCGTGCTTTCGTTATCGGCAGCCCCCCTATGTTCCGTGGCACGAACCAGTCCGGGAGGGACATCGAGTTACAAATAATGAAGGCCTTTCCCGGCGTCGCCTTGTTCGTAGAGAAACCGGTGGCTACGGGACCATCGAGCGAGATCGAGGAGGTATTCAAGATTGCCAAAACCATAAGTGACAGTGGCACAGTATGTTCCGTAGGGTGAGTTATTCGCGGACCTATATCTCGTAATGCGATTTAACGGTAACCTGGTCAGGTATATGCTGCGGTATCTCAAGGCAGTCCAGATGATGAAACAAATCATCGATGACAACCATCTTACAGTCATGACTACGATTGCAAGATACGCTTGTGCATACGAGGCCATTGCGAAGCCAGACTGGTGGACGAAGTCCAAGAGGTTCGTTAGTGCTATTTCACCAATCCACTTTTCCTTGACGTTTCCGTCGGTGGTTCCAGTGCCGGCCCCATTATTGAACAAGGCACGCATTTCTGTGATCTCTCTCGCTATTTCGGTGGGGAGGTGGACATCTCGAGCGTCGTAGCTCATTCGCTGGAGTGGAACGAGAACGCCGGGCATCTGTCGAAATTGAGCATCGATGAAACCGCTATCGCGCCCGAGGACAGGATTCCAAGAGTCACGTCTGCGACCTGGTGAGCCTCGGTGCCGTAAATTGTGTTTCACCTCTTCTGACGTCGATATGGGATTGCAGGAAATACGAGAGTGGCGCCGTCGGAAACTTCATACATGTGGTTGCTCTGCAGGGCCATGATTACAGCTGCGAACTCGAGGTGTATGCGGATGGATATCAATTGAAGTACGTTACGTTCCGCGAGATATCTGATCATATCGCTCACATACATTCGTAGGCTTGTTAATCCATACGTTCAGCCTGTGCTCTACGTCCGTAAACCAGGAAACGATCACGAACAAGTTCATAGGTTCCCTGATGATGATCCGTTCTTCTCTGAGGTACGTGTCATGTTCGATCGCAAGTGATTGAATGGAGGTACACACGTATCATCAGATCTCCGTCTGGATTGACAATATTGAGGATATCGAAGAGGATCCGGAAACATCCCAGATTCTTTGCACGTACGAAGGTACGTGTTACGCTGATTTCCTGATATATTTGCGCTCAGCCGGCTTCTTTGTCAGATGCTTGTCGGTCATACCAGCTCACCTGGGCCATCCGCGAAGCCAGCGAGCGTTCTCGTGACTCCAGACTCAACAGCTCATGAAGGGTTTGCGTCATAACGAACTCGATTTTGATGGCTTAGTGACAACCAAGCACAATTATCAGTGTTACCAAGAAAGGAGTGTTGTATTACCCAGTGTGTTGTACAGGAATCCAAGGAAAAGTCCATATGTGAACGGAAACACAGCAGACGAATGTCACTACTCCACATCACTCTCATCGGTTTTGCGCCTCTTCTTCTGTGAGCCCTCAAGCTCAACGAGGTCCTCCGCGGTCAAGGTCGAGGTCGAGGCCTGAGAGTTGTCAGCAGTAGTCCCGGATGCACTCGGACTTGCGGCTTTCTTACTTCCGGACTTCCGCTTGAGCTTCTCGAGTCGCTCTCGCTTTGCCTTCTCCCGCGCCATCCGCTTGTCCCATTCCTCTTGAAGGTGCGCTTTGAGTTGCGGCATGGTCTTGAATAACTCATAGCAGTTCTCGTGAAAGCACGCAAGCTCTGCTTTGAGACGGGGTTCGTATTCGGACGACTTGAGCTCCGCCATCTGCCCACGAGTACAATGATTAGTATCAAAGACAGTGGCAAGTTACAAGGTGACACACCTTGCGAAAGAAAGACGGTTGAGCTTCAAGCCACTCCGAAACGTCCTTGAGCGTGAGGAAGAAATCGCCCTTTGGAATGAACGAGTTGTAGTGCTTCTTGTTCTTCATCGAGCTAGAAACCATGTCTGCAGAGATGACGTGCAAATGAATATGTCTATCATGAATGCGGCATCAGTATAAGTCTTCGGACTGAGAACACGGACACACGTACTCCATGGACGGAACCGGATGGAACCCAACCCAGATATCCCATTTGAACTTATACCTGGCCACCATTTCCTCCTCGACCTGCGCCACGCACACCTTCGCCGCCTCCTCCAAATCCCGAATCACGCGCCCCGCTTTCTCCTGCCCGCCCTTCAACAACGTCCTCAAGCTCGTCAGATCCCTCTCCGTGTACCCGTCACCCGTATACGCGCTGATCCGCGGCAAGATGAGGAAATGGAAGATCGACTTCGGGTAGGTGTCGAAGATGGTGAGTGTCTTGTCCGAGTGGTCAAAGAGGATAGACTCGGGGAGGTCGACAGGCGGGTTTGGTTTGCGTGCGTAGCTGCGCAGGATGGTGAGCTGGGCCGAGTTGATCATCGCATGATGATTCATGGTGGCTAGTACGACTTACACCTTTCCCAGACATCCTTGCGAGAGCTGCGTGTGGTCTGCTTATATTGAGGTGCGGGTTGTCAGGGTCGTCGTGGTGAAAGGACTAGAAGGATAAAGGTCCCCGCTGCGGTTGTACGTATAATAGAGAGTGCACTTTGAGAATAGCACCGCACTCGGATACACTGACGCCCACAACATTGTATGCAAACTTTCGATTCCTGTCCTTGGTGTTCTTTCTGAAAACCCAACAAAGCTGTTTTGTGATGCAAGTGGCTAACGGTGTTGAATCACACGTTCAAAGCCTATTATCACGGAGGTGGGACGGAGAGGTATGTCAGAATGAGAAACATAGGCAGAAACATGTGTTTCAAACTCCGTCACTCAATCACGAAGGCCACCGAAAACCCACCACGAGGCCAGCTACAGCACTTTGGGACCCTTCCGAGCTTCACAAATTACGACATTCCATCACCAAGAGGAGTGCGATGATGCAGCGCCCTATACATATATCGGACATCGGCGGTGAATATGATACAGCGTGTTTAATATTTATGCGTGCGTTATACAAAAGCGAAGTGGAGTGAGTGAATGAGCAAGATACAGAGAAAGAGCAAGTCGACAACACAATCGTCCGTTCGGTCTCTTGTCGCTAGTCTCCCTTCCAAGAATCACATCGTGGATCGTTAACATCGGAGTAAATCCGTCAAGTCGTCGCTGAGCGTGAGTCGACTAGGCAGAGCCCTCGCCGCCGCATCAGCCTCAACGCCAGCGTCGTGTGTGGACTGAGCGTCTCCGGAAACATTGCGTTTGCGCAGGTCGTTGGACGATACAACGCCCTCTTCCGCTCGGCGTCTGTCGATGTCCGCTGCGAGCTGGGCGAAGGAGAGGAAGAGGACTTCTGCCTGAGCAAGGGTAGAGTCCAGTTCGATCGTCATACTGAGCTCGTTGCAATACTGTGATAGTCTGATGAGTTTCTGCCTCCACGCAAAGAGATGCATGTAGTGATGCGCATACCTTCAATATCTCGTCGAACTAAAAAGCATAGAGGTCAGCAGCTATCGGAGCAAATATGATAAGCGAGCGCACCTCTACCAGATATCGGAGAATGACGTCGCGATGAGACTCCAAGATGGCCAACGCGATGAAGAGGACGAAAGAGTGGCTGTAGTAATTCGTCCACAAAACTTCCCATATCTTGAGCACATCCTCGAACGGAAATTCGCGTTTGAATGAAATGAGAATCCACCTATGTGTCTCGTCAGCGATCATGATAAGCACGCATGGCTCGGTCAGCGTACCGGAAACAAAAGAACAAATTGAGCCCGTCTGTCTTCTCTAGATGTCGATATAGCTCAGGATCCATAATACTGATCAGTTGCTGCAGTGTCGAGAGCTGTTTCTTCATCCCACTCTGATCTCGCAAGAAATTCTGTTTCTGCAGAATGTAGAGCAATTAGCTCGAAACGTCTGATAGGTCCTTCCTGCACATGCTCACCATGCGATTCATGACCTCCACGAAACACCAGAACGTCATCTCCTCGTCTGCTCCCATCACAACGTAGATGGGAGCGCAAAGATCTGACATGCCTTGTACGTATCCTTCACAAAATGCCCGTCAGTTATCTGCGCATACACCTCCCCCCCCTCAAGACCTATCACTCACCTAGTTCTTTCTCGTAGAAGTTATAAGTGAGTAGAATAGTCCCTAGCCGATCAATATGTTCATTGGTAGGTGCCTGTGCGCCGATATCGCCCAGCTGAGGTGAGATAGTCGAAAAGCGCATGTGCATGCCTTTCTCCTCTTCGGACGCCTCAGAGGGTGTGGTGGATGCAAAGAGAGGCTGCGTACGGTCCGTACGACGACAGTCAACATCTATACGATGTCTTTCCTGTAGAAGAATGAGCGATGCAAATACAATGCGTCACCAATTGTTCTCACCTCAACGACATCTTGCCTATCGAATATCTCAGGCACTCCCCACCACTCGTCCTTTACTTTATGATACAGTTGTCTAAAAGGAGGTCAGCACAAGACTTGCAACCCACTACTGATCGCTTACCGCTTCTCCTCCCAAGCCTTCTGCCTCTCCTCTTCAGTGACATCCCACTCATATACGCCGAGAATATACGGCCATATCCTCTTCCTCAAAGTCCCATACGGTGTGATACCCCTTCTGAAGACCTCACGTCTGAACTCTTCCGACGAAATTGTCGGCTGCCCATCAGGATTGAACCAGCTCTCCCAAACCTCTTCCGTGATAGGATGTTGAGGATCTCTCGTTGGCTTCGGCGTTGGCAAATTCGACGTCGACTGCAACAGCTCGAATACGCCCAAGGACGAATCCTCTGAGGGAAGTTCCGTTGACGAAGGCAGCGCCTCCGCTTCCCTTCTCCTCGACCTCTCGCCTTCCTCCGCAACAATTCTCGCCCACCTCGCTAGGTACACCCGTGCACTCTCAAATTCGCCTACGCCCCCTTTCTCCACCCAGCTGCCCCATTCTAGATCACCATTGACATTGACCAAGCTTCTCACTGGATCTGGGAGATGCGGAACGATGGGCTTGGCCAGAGGGTGAGACAGAATGTGCTGCGCTGCGTGCGCAGCATGCCGAGTGATCTGAGAGAATGATTGCAAGAGTGCCATACGCGCCTGTGACGAAGAGGCGGAAGACGATGAAGGTGGAGGCTGCAGGGAACGATGTAAGATGGATGATCGTGAAGAGTACGGGTTGTTGTTATTAGAGGCCAGCGGTCTCGGCCTTCGATGTGCAGGGATTGGGGAGTGTGAGTTCGCATAGGAGGACTGGCCAAGTATGTCGTCAATAGCATCGTCTGCGAATATTTGTGTCGAGTGGGTTTCGATATCTTCACGAGAAGGGTCCAGCAGGAAGAGCGTAGGCTGAAGGTTGGAGCGCATCATGTGTGCGTAACTCTTGAGACGAGACAGAAGATCTTCACCGCCCCACGAGATTCCTGACTTCGAACTAGACGGCGACTGCGGAGGGGGATATGAGTTATGACTGACCTCGGCAGGAGTCGGCTTCTGGGGTACTGTGAATGAACGAGATTCGTCGTCGTGAAAATTCAGAGTGGGAAGAGGAGAACCGCTGAGGAGGTTGATGGTTATTGAACCGTCTATATATGTCAAGAGCGACACGTTAATGAAACACGACCTCGACAGGAGAGATGACTTACACCAGGACGACAAAGAGGGAGGGCGAACAATGAGTGAATAGATAGAGGTAAGTGGTACAGAGAAGGCGTAAGATTCGGGTCTGGCTACAGGCAGCTCAATCAAGACAGCATCTGTTTCCAAACATATTATGAGCGAAGGAAGCATTAAAGGATATTACGACCAACGCACCATCATCCTCAGTATCGAGTATAGGTCTCTCTTCAATCTTTACAAATTTGTCCCATTCACCCTGCCCTTTCTCATTCAGGAGAGTCTCTGGAATCCAGGCCAAGAGGTAACTTGGATTAAGAGCCTCCTGATGATATATCTATGAGATAAACCCGCTGAAAGAGGACGAATTACTGACCCTCTTAACTAGAGCAACAAAGCCTGGTATGTTGTCTCTAGCATACGCAGTTGGATTGACATATACTTTAGACTTGCTGTATATGAGCCTATATTTGCCTCCATCTTCGGAGTTTGGTAGTCTGGAAGATCCTGGTCTCGGAGACTGTCTCTCACTCTTGATTTCAACCATGTCGTCGACCTATGAGGATGTCTGATGAGTGGCGAAGGGTGAGCTAGCAGAGGAATGCCCTACAGAGACGGTGGACAGATGCAAAATCCCCTCTAACGCGGAGGATGGAGATTCCGACCTGTTCATGAGAGCATTGGCTTTGAGATGCAAACAGCTTTATCCGGATCACAGTCGATGTGAATATCGGTGCTGCGGACGGAAGATAGTTGAGATTGCGACTACGAGTTGATACGAAAGAGACTGTGCAGCGACTGCGAGCGTTACGGAGAAACAGGCGACACTGCCAAATCCGTACGCGTCATACCGCATCTACGGGCGCTTCGTTGATCACCGTGCTCATCTTCAAATTCATCTGCAAACACCGACAGAGGCGAACCAGGGCTCTCGCGTACAATCTCAATCCTGCCTGAGGCTGGTATGGCAGTAGAAGGTGGCAGGTACAGGAAAGGACCTCAGGACACGTTCAGAGATAATGCACGCAGGGCTTGGTCGGAGTCGGTGGGAATAGACCAACTGGATGACAGGACTAATGTCGAAAAAAATGGAATGCAGGGATACAAATGCGACAACAATGTGAATTTTTCAAACTACACGATCATTTTTGGTATGACCAGACATTGCGGAGCACTACACAGAATGATCAAGACCAGAATCAGCCCTCTCTTCTTACACGATATAGAATGAGACACTCACAGCCCGCCTTGGTTGCCAACCGGTTCAGCGAATCATCACTCTCTCCCTGGGCGCGGACCTGGCCGGAAACCGCGAAAGAAGTGGAAGTACTCAGAGCACGGCCGTCGGCATCAACATCGACGACGCTGAGTTGGACGGAAGCATGGTCCTTGGAGGTGATCAGACGGTCTGGAGAGGAAAATCCACCAAGTCAGATCCTGTAGATTCGGTACAAGAATCTCCGCTAATTTTCAAACGTACTGGAAGCCGCGCACTTGCGGGGGACGTAAAGGTCGACGAGGACACCCTATAAAGATCAAATACGGATGAGTTACATGCATCCAGTCTGTTCATTACACTCCCGACATACCTGATCGTTCTCCATCTTGACTTGAGATTTTTGCGATTGTTTCGGCGGTGGATAGTGTGCAACAAGTAGCAAGGTTTAGAACTGTACAGTTGCCACATCTTTGTTGACATCTGTTTGGTGCATCATTTTCAGGCGCTCGGCAGACGGTTCGATCCGCGACAACGAGACCAAAACGACCACCAATTCTACGAGACGACTCGCAATCCATTCGCATATGCCTCAGAACCAACAATTCATTCGTCTCGCGATACCCACTTGAATCGCACCCTACTCTGGGTACGAGTCGACAATTCATGCCTTCTCGTCATACATGCCGGTACTGTCAGCGGTCTGACAGGGTAAGTACGCATATTCAACGTAATTTTGCATGCCTCAAACTTGCGGCGACCGTCATCGAGCTCGGGCCATTCTGCCAGTGCCATTGAGTGTTCGACTGCGGTGTCATACCTGACGTGAGGACCTTCAAGTTCCAGCGCACAGGAGACCTGGGCTTCTTCGAAACATTATGGTGAGTTCAAGGATGTACACAGTGCACAATCGGTGTGTTCTGCTAATACGACGTTACAGGATTCCGTATGATGTGTACTATGTACCACATGACACTCAGCATCTTGCGAACACCCGGAGTCCGGACAGACTAGCTAAAGCGGCTCGAATACTCAGCTACTTAGTGATTACAGAGGTCGTTGATATGGAAGCACACACACCTCGGTATCATGATTCTCAAGTTGCAGATATCTCGAGCGACTGGCTCTTCATCTGGCTCTCCGACAACTGAACTGATATCTGCATCACGATGGGGACTTGAGCGGGGTTTGACTTGCGACTGAATGGCGATCTCTGGTACCTGACGCACAGTCCTACAATTCAGGAGCATATGGTCGGCCTTCAGCTTGACCTCCTCGGAGTTACGTTCGCTTTTCAGCATGGGGAAGGCGAAGATGACGACGCGGGCTTGATGAGAAGTCGAAGATTTTTCTGTAGAGAGGTTGACCTGCTCATGGGAACAGATGGTGTCGTATTTGGGGGGAGACTCTGCTCTGTGGTACGCGTTTTCTGATTGAAGATGGGCGAAGTCTGTTCGTTGACAGCACTGATAATAGGAAATACATGCGTTTGCTCGATTTCTGGGGACCGGTTCACGGACGCGAGGGAAATGAACTAGCACGGGCTGTTTCCAGAACACGGTTGACTTTTAATGATAGGTTTGTTCGGGACCAAGTGGGTGAACTTGGATTGCACATTGCAGATACTTTCTACATGCGCTCGTGATTTGTGAGCGCAGCTTTTGCACACTGTTTTTGACGTGACACGGACTGAGTGTGTGGATGTTTGGCCGGCCTCTTCTGCAGCTGAACGGTGACTCCGGCAATTCAAGGGGGGTCTCCTTCAGGGCAATGTCCTTCCGTGTCGTGTCGCTGATCGTGATGTGTACAGGAACGCCTCGTAGTGGCGCCTCGTGCCTCGTTCTTCGCAGCTCAACTGGCAATTGCGTTCCCCGCCGGCGGAGTCGTACGCTCGACTCAGGTCCTCGTCTTTCCCTCTCTAACAAATATAAGTTGCTGCTCTTCAGCCAGGGATCGCCCATCGCACCCCGACACTCGCTCGTCCTCAAGACCGTAACAGCATGGACGCGTCTACAACGACTGATTCTTTCCTCCACCCCTCACCGACCACCCCCCAAGTTCGCGAGCCCCCGTCAACCTTACACCCTGGTTCAGGCAACATCCTGACCGACCCCATCTTTATCCTCGGCATCGTCGTCCCCACGATCATCATCTGCACCCTTTTCCTCACCCTCAGCCTATGCTACCGCTGTCGCCAGCGCCGGACGACGCGGCTGGACGTCGAGCAGTGGACGGACACGCGGGGGACAGACAGGGACTCACTGAAGACGCTGGTGCAGTGTGCCTGTGTGTTGTGCGACGTCAGGAACGGGAAGGTGTCGGCGGAGGGAAGTGCCAGTGTCCGGAGCAGAAGCAACTCCAGCCCGTCGTGTTCGCCGACGAGTGTGAGGTCATTCCAGTGGCCCGCCGGCGCCGGAGGAAAGCACGTCACGCCTCCTCGGTCGCCCACCAGGACGCAGTCGGAGCGTCACCGCCCTCGCCCCCGGACTCGCCCCCAACTGCCTCCGAGTCCTCGCTCCCGCACCGACGCCGCCGCCACCGCCACGGAGCAGGCGGAGAAACAACTGCAGCTGGCGATGCTTTCGGTCCCACCACGTGCTCGGACACGCTCTGAGCCTGGAAAACTCATCAGCTCTCATGTCAGCTTCGCCAACACCAAGCCTGGCATGTTCTGAAGGTACGATCGACTTTCATCACGTGTCACAACAAGTTGATTGACTGTCGCGTGTAGTTCATCCGTGTATCTCGTATTTCTTGCGCTCTCCTCTCCTAGACTGTAACATACCACTGTACTTTTACTTTGACGCGTTTCCTGCTCTTGTAGCTCCCATCATCAACCCCTACATTCCCTTGACAAGTTCTGTATAGAACGCTTGTGTATTACTTAGTAACCTCTACCAAATTGTTGTATACACTCATACTGCAAGCTCTGCGTACATTCTCGTGCTCTCCTAAGACCGGGGGACCCGACGGGGTAAGTATCCTGCATTGAAGTCAGGCCCGCTTTTGCAGACGGGCGCTTCCCATTTCGCGTAACATACTTCCTGCTTTCGTCACTTCACCACCGTCCACTGCGCAGTTGTCATTCCTTGACTCGGGCCATTACCAACAATGTCCAAGTCAATTGTGAAGCATTTAGAAAAGGCCTACAGACGAGTTGGTTCTGGGAATCAGTGTGCGCTGTCATATTTCTCTCCATTAATCATTACTTACATGTCCGCTTGCTCCGTACAGTTGTCGACCTCGGCGACACCAGCCATGTAAAAGTGACTGGTTTCTCGCGAAGTGCCACGCCAGGAGACCTGAGACGGCTATGTGTCCGGTCTGGTGTTGAGAACATCGCCGCCGGTGAGCTTCACCTTCTACCGCGTATTTCCCCACTGACGCTTCGACTACCCAGTGAGCATAAACTACAAGGGATTCCATCCCCAGCAGGAGGGGTTCATCTCCTTCACGCATCCCAGTTTCGTGCGCAATGCTATCAAGTCGCTCCGACATTCCATAATGGGCGGGTACACCGTCACGGTCGAGCCTTCTGCTTCCCCAGACGAAGTGCCCCATTCGCTGCGGTCACGAGGGTTCAAAGGGCGGGCAGAGGCAGCTGAACGAGGGATCGTAGCTGGGGATGGAGCGGGGGCTGGAATATCGAAGCCAGGGAAGAGCGTGTTGATGTATGGCCTGCCGCCACAAATCTCTGCACCGGCTATGAAGCGGTATCTGCAGGATTATATGCAGGCGGACTCGGGAGAGAAGGAGATTGTGAGAATTGAGGAGTGAGTTCCCTTCCCTTCCCAGCTCTCATCTCGAACCAGTTCTGATTCATATGAATGTGTTGCAGAGAAAAAGGTGCTATCACGTCGAGATACTTGATTCGCTTGGCGAATGCGTCTGAAGCACACAGACTGGTCCGGCAGTTCCATATGACCTCCTTCACCACGGAAGCTTGGGGGAAAAAGTTCAAGACGAAGGTTAGAGTTATTGCCTGACTACCTCCTGCACACGAGTATGTATACCATTAGCAAGAAAACCTATAATCATACACCATAATATAACAGTCCCAACCGCCACACTCGGTTCGGTCTCACATCCTCTGCGCATCATCGTCCAACTTGGTCCTGACCTCTCTCGACTGCTCACCTTCGCCATCATCGTCTGGCGACCGAGCCCGCTTGAGCGGGTTGTCTCCAGCGTCCTTCCAGTCTCCACCTCCTCCGGGAATGGCGCCAGTGCCGTCTCCAGCGTCCACGTACCGTGCTTCGACTTCGCGGCGACGCTCTATTTCGAGGCGTTGAGCTTGCGCACCCCATCCACCCCTTCCAGCATCGTAGTCTGTGCGGTGCTCGTCTCGTACCTTTGTGTGTAAAGTATTAGAAGTGTCAGGAACAGGAAAAGGATTGAGTGCAAATAGAAGGGACTGACCTGTCCACCGCTTTTACCTCGTCCAAATTGTCGTCCGTCACGATACCCCAAGTCCAGATCACACCGTATTATCCGCTCGTCGAGTTTAGTGCCACTGATATACCGGAGACATGCTAATGCTTCTGCGTGGGTGTAGTATTCGACGAAGCAGAACCCACATGGTGTTCTGAGCAATGCCATGTCAGTTTTTGTGCTATACCGCCATGAAAGGAATAGGGACGGACCGAGTATGCCTGTCCAGACCCATGATGATACGTTTGATTCCTCCACCTTCCTCCGGGCTCGCGCATTTGGAGAAGAGCTCATAGATTTGCTCTTCTGTCGTGAAGAAACTCAGGTTTCCAATCTATCAGAAACAACCAACATATCACCTTCAGCTAACAAGTTCTCAAGCACGGGGGATACCATTTGACGCAAGAACTCACGTAAAGTGTGGAAGACTTTGCCAACAAATCCTGTTGGCGCATGCGGTCCACGCGACTCTGAGAGTCTTTATAGTTCGACGGTTGGTCGAGGGGGACAACGACGTTAGCCATCTCTGAAGATGTAGTTTGGCGTGCGATGTGGCGAAACAGGTTCAAGGAGCAATTCAATTCCAATGTCATCGGAACGCTGAAACTATCTGTGCACCTAACCCTATGATGTGGGTCTGATGTTTAACCCCTAACCCTAGCGCGTGTGTAATGTGAGACGCGTCGACCTCTCAGAGCCGCGTCAGCGCGACTTCATCTTGTACAAGGACGTGAACTATTCTCTAATCTTTTACTCCCTCCTACTCTGCAATTATGGATGAAATTGGTATTGAGATCCAAAAGCAGGTATGCAGTTATGTTTGTGTTCACGTATGCCAAAGCTTGACTTTAATATTGCGCACCAGGAACCTACTTTCGACTCGGTCGTAACAGAAAAGACCGCTCTGCTCCAAGAAATCCAACAAGATGACCTCTACACCAAATACAAGAAACTCTCCCGCCATCTCGAGATGCTCGACATCCAAGAGAGCTACATCAAAGACGAGCAGCTGAACCTCAAACGCGAGCTCATCCGCGCCCAAGAAGAGGTGAAGCGCATCCAATCCGTGCCCCTCGTCATCGGGCAGTTCCTCGAACCCATCGACCAGCATACCGGTATCGTCGGCTCGACGACGGGCTCGAACTACGTCGTCCGGATTTTGTCGACGTTGGACCGCGAGCTGCTGAAACCGTCTTCCTCTGTCGCGCTGCACCGGCACTCCAACGCCCTCGTGGATATCCTGCCCCCCGAGGCGGACTCGTCGATCGCCATGTTGGGCAAAGAGGAGAAGCCGGACGTAGCGTACGCGGATGTCGGTGGGATGGACACGCAGAAGCAGGAGATCAGGGAGGCGGTGGAGTTGCCGTTGACCCATTTCGACTTGTACAAGAAGATTGGTATCGACCCGCCCAGAGGTGTCTTGTTGTATGGTCCACCAGGTGCGTCATATCGCTTTCACTGCGTGTGCATAATGGTATGGAAATTGACTTGCTACATCGTCAGGTACCGGTAAGACGATGTTGGTCAAGGCCGTAGCGCACCACACCACTGCGGCGTTCATCCGTGTTGTTGGAAGTGAATTTGTACAGAAGTACCTTGGTGAAGGCCCGCGCATGGTCCGAGACGTCTTCCGCCTCGCACGTGAGAACGCACCAGCTATCATCTTCATTGATGAGATCGACGCTATTGCTACGAAGCGTTTCGATGCGCAGACGGGTGCCGACAGGGAAGTGCAGCGTATCTTGCTGGAGCTATTGAATCAAATGGATGGTTTTGACCAAGGAAGCAACGTCAAGGTACGTTTGCACTTGCGTTGTGATAAACATGAAGAACAGTTTCTGATATTTCTACTCAGGTCATCATGGCGACGAACCGGGCGGATACTTTGGATCCTGCTTTGCTTCGTCCAGGTCGCTTGGACAGGAAGATTGAGTTCCCTCTGCCATCGCGCCGTGAAAGGCGTCTTATCTTCCAAACATGTACCGGAAAGATGAACCTGGGTCCGGATGTAGATCTCGAGGATTGTGAGTGCACACTCCATTACCGGCGAGACTGTGATACTCAATACACCATCACAGACGTCTCGCGGCCTGACCGATTGTCGTCTGCTGAGATTGCGTCCATCGTCCAGGGGGCCGGTCTTCAAGGTAAGCAGACTCTTACCTTCACTCTCAATTGAAATCATAGTGACAAATGGCTTTTTCTTCATAGCTGTACGCAAGAACCGATATGTGGTTCTGCCAATAGACTTCGAAGAATCATGGAAGGTACGCGTTTGTTTGGCTCGGTTTGGTCCATGCGCGCTTCTGCTATATAAACTAATCCTGTCTCTCTTTTTTCCTCCCATCATCTCAGCAAACCGTCAAACGGGGAGATGAAACTCACGAGTTCTGTACGTTCAAACATGTTGTGTTCTGGATGCCTCATTATACTGACGATGCTTTGCTTGTGTTCAGACCGGTGATCGAGTTGTGTGTTATTGTGAGTACTCTCGTTCGCTGTCGCGTAATGACCGGTCGTCTGACACGTCTTTCCCATCGCAGGTTCACATTGTACATTACAGGACCATATATTATACATTCTCTTCACCATCCTCGTCTTGTCTCGACTGGCTTCCCTTGCGTGATACTACGCTCCTTTCACTTTAGCGTCCTGTCGCACTCATACGACTCGGCGCCCATTCTTGAGAGCTATATGGATTGTCCTGTTTTTATAATTATTGCCTCTCTTTCCCCTCTGGTTCTGTGCTTGTCGCTGACGGTGGGCTGAAAAGTTTACATGGAGAGAGTGGTTCACACGCAGGATACATCTTATACAGTTCGTCTCTGTCTCTTTCTTTTCTTTTGGGCTTGTGTATGTCAGTATAGGTCAGTATTTTACTTGTTCTCCGCTGAAATCTGAGCTGATCGCAGCTTTTCAGATCTGTCTCAAATACATTATTCATTCTCCACCATCGTTCTTGTGGGCTTTCTCTTATCCTCTTTCTCTCTACTGCTCTTCAACACTCTGGGCGACGCTGTATAACCCACACGATCGTCCTCATTTTACAAGAGCAAGAACGTTCCGTGTACTCTTTCGAGGGTGCACGCCCGTCTCCTTGGCGACCCTCTGCTCCTTGTGAGAGAAGTCGAATAAATTTGATGGTGACATCCTTATATAGTCTACCTGTATTTTCGTCTAGTCGTGTGTAGTACATGCACGAATACAACAATTTTTGTGTCATCTATTCCGTCTTGCTTGGTTTTGAATCGTGTGGGTTCACTTTTTGTCAGGCTGGCCGAGCTCACTGGCACGTTCTGTCGCAACTTGAATTGCTCTTGCGATTGTGGATCTTACCCTACCGTCCTCCAGCGCAAGTAATCCTGCAATCGTACATCCGCCGGGAGCTGTACACCGGAATTCCGGTCAGCTACCACAACAGCGCAGACGAAATCTAGTGCTCACTTGTCACAGCATCTTTCAGCTGGGCGGGATGGAGGGGTCCCTGTAACGTCATACGAGCCGCGCCCTGCAGAGCTAAACAACGCATATACTCAGATCGTATGTGATGTGTGGACCGTGGTCTGAATGACCTACTCTGTGCAGCCAACTCCAAAGCTTCAGCCCGCGGTAAACCCATCATAACACCTCCGTCTGCCATCGCCTCCAAAAAGATACAAGCAAACGCAGGTCCCGAGCCCGACAGCGCCGTACACGCATCAAAGTGCTTCTCATCGAGGAACCGACACCGCCCAATGGAGGAGAAGATCTTGAGGATCTTCGCCCTGTCGAGCTCGGACGAGTCGGACTGGGGGAGGTTGGTGACGACGGTCATGCCCTCCCTGATCCTGCAGGGCGTGTTGGGCATCGCCCGAATCACTTTCGTCGGGGCGGTGACGAGGGCGGTGAGTTGGGCGATCGTCACGCCTGCGAGGATGCTGATCAGCAGTTTGCCATCCAATGCTTCTCTCAGTCCGGGTTCGGTCAGGATCGATCGTGCCAACTGGGGTTTGCAACTGTGATTGGAACGAGGTGGTCAGGTGGTTACTGGGAAGCAGAAATCAGATGAGGGGGAGGCGTACCATAGAATGACCACGTCTGCTTCTTGTACTGCTCGGACGTTCTGTCCGACCAAGACCTCGATGCTCGGACCTGAGCCGCCCAAAGAGAAGAACACATCTCTGAGCCTTTTCGCGCTCTCTTCACGACTGACACAAGCGAGATAACGAGACGGGAGGCTCTCATCCGACGGCGATTGTGCGGTAGGCGTGAGCGTGCCGGGAGTATGTGACTCCCATTTCGCAGCACCGTAGTGGTGCCCTCCTTGCTCGCGAGCAGAAGGGATTGATTCGAGACTAGCAATGACGCCAGAAATAATGGCGATGCCCATTGTTCCGCATCCTGCGAGAAAAGGGAAAGGTCGATGCCATTGTCAGTTGCGGGAGGAAGAACGAAAGTAGGTGATTCGGACCTAGGACGCAGAGAGTGTACCCCATCTTTGTTTTCGTGGTATAAAGATCAAATCAGATGGGGGTATGTGTGACTTTGTTCAATGATTATGGACACCTCGAGGTCCGGCGGTTGGAACTAAAGGAAGAGAGTCGAGACCCGGTGAGCAGAAGACCCAAACGCTGGTTTGTCGTGTGGCCAAATTTTGAAGGGTCGGGAAAGTGATTTATATACGGAGGTCATGCAGACTCACAAAACATTGGAACGAGTTACATATCCCCCAGCCCTCCTCTTTACACGAGTCACCCTCAGTTTCGATTACACCAGATGCACGCCTTCGTGACGGTGGGCTCGACCCGGTTCGATACCTTAGTCCAGACAGCCCTCTCAGATGTCGTGCTGGATGCCCTCCGTGCCAAGGGCTACTCCAGGATCGTCGTCCAGTGCGGAAACTCGGACTTCGATTGCCATGCTTTCAAGCAGGCGGGCGACACTTGGGTTCGGAGAGACGAAGGAGAAGTAGAGGTATGGAGGTTTAAGCCCTCTCTGCAGGAGGAATACGAGCAGGCCGATCTGGTCATTAGCCATGCGGGTAAGCGCATTGCTAGATGTTGCGACAATCAGTCCTGACAGCCGACCTCCTCAATAGGATCGGGAACGATACTAGACGTCTTGAGGTTGCGCAAACCTCTCATTGTGATTCCCAACGAGACTTTACTGGACAACCACCAGGAAGAGCTCGCATCTTCGCTCGCTGACCTCGGTCACCTGCGAGCCTCCACCATCTCGTGAGCAGTCATAGGACGTCTTGGCTCGACCTTGGAACTAACGACCTCATCATCTATACAGCGGCCTTCCTGAAGCCATTGAAACGTTGAACCCATCAAACTTTGTGCCATTCCCCCAATTCAATGGCAGCAGGTTCAGAGAGATGCTCGATGACGAGATGGGGTTCGCGTGACTCAGTCCAGTAGTTTGGCTTTCAACTTTCATCGTCTTTTCCTTCTGTACTCTTTCTTGGGCTATACACGGGTCGTCTGTATCATCTATATCCTTCATATCATTATCTTTGTATCTTGTCCTCGACTGCATCGTGAGACCGTGCTTGGGCCGTGCCAAAATGCCTGCAGCCATCGCAGTGGTATCTGCGGCCATCTGCCAAGATCCTCAGAATTACGAGGACACGCATGTTCATACGGTATACGACGAAATAGCTCCTCATTTCTCTTCTACCCGGTACAAGGTATGCCCTGCGGATCCTGCAATCTCACCGTGATTGACTTCTAGCTCTAGCCATGGCCGATTATTGTCCAATTCATCTCCTCACTGCCCGCAGGTTGGGTAGGACTCGACTCGGGGACTGGTAATGGAAAGTACCTCCCCCTACCCCTTGACCGTCCGGGCGAAATTTGGACCGTCGGGGTAGACAGAAGTAGGAATCTACTCCAAATAGCTCAGAAGGCTGGCGAAGGAGATGTGATTAGGGAAGTCGTCCGGGGCGACGTGCTTGGGAGATCATGGCGAGATGGTGCCTTTGTGCGTGCACATTCGCTTCCTTTTCGCGATGAAGCTCATGTCGTAGGCTGTGAGTAGGACTACGCGATATCCATTGCAACTGTACACCATTTGTCCACTGCGGAACGGCGAAAAACTGCAGTCCAGGTGCGCTATAATCATAAAATCTGTACAACCTCCGCTTACTGCTGAGAATTTTGGACCGTGTAGAGGATCATGCAGAGCATATCGCCGTCCCACGGACGTGCTCTGATCTACGTATGGGCTATCGAGCAGGACGATCTCTCAAAACGACATATCCCAACTGAATCCGCGGAGGATAACGAAAGTCCAGGTTGTGACGTATTCGTCCCTTGGGTTCTGACGTCGGAGGCACGTCAGCCAAAACCGAAGCCGAATCCAAGAAGCAAAGGCAAAGGGAAGCCGCAGGTGCCTCCGGTGGAGGTTCCAGAACCGGAGTCTGTGATACAAAAGAAGACAGAAGAAGCGAAACCGAAAGTGTTCAATCGGTTCTATCATATGTTCGCAAAGGGCGAACTCTCAGCTCTCGTTCGTTATGCTGCAGAAGGGTTGGGATTAGAGATAGGCCCTAGACCCCCGTCCAGTGATGGGAAGAATGAGAGAAAGGGCATTCACATAGTAGCAGACGGCTGGGAGAGGTCGAATTACTACGTAGAGTTCAGCCGTTGGGAATGCAGTTGACCATTTCACCAGGCGGATTTACGAGGGCCCTTTAGGATCCATTCGTGGCGATCAATACTGTGGCAGAGTCACGAAGTGCCCAGTGGCATGTTTTGCAAGCAAACAACAGTGAGGTATAACGAATACAAATGGGAGAAAGGCACAATTACTCGCTCGCAGCCATGACTAGAAATAGTCGTGATAAGCTGAGAAGCCACTGTAGAAGTGCAAAGACACGTACTAGCATTGATCAAGTCACCTCCGCTGTCCTTCAGCACTTTCACAGCTTTTGCACGTGAGCATCCAACCTGCTGCATGACAAGCTCGATGTCCTTGGGCTCAACACCGGTCTCGTCAACAGGGCCCTCCTCCTCAACAGCCTCCAACTCGGGGATGTCGTCGTCGTCATCGTCACCACCGACACCAGAATTCTCCAAGCTTGGGATACCTCCACCTCCACCGCCGGACGCGAGTTGCTGTGCGGCAGATAGCTGAGCAGAGGAGTTCATGTCCTCGATCTTGGCCTCGCCGAACACGATGTAGCAGTCGCTGTTCTGCGACTTATATACATCGGGGGTGGCAATCACGAACAAGATCTGTTGTATGGCAAAAGGTTCAGAATACAACCTCTCACGAAACAAGGCGTTTTGAGACGTACGTTCTTGGGCCTCCTAAGAGTGACCCTGGTGATTCCCTCCACCTTCTTCAAGCCAAGTCCAAGAAGAGCTTTCCTGGCCTTGCGCTCCGAACGAGATTGGATCTTGTCCAAAGCAGCCTGGGAAGTGGGATCCTCATCATGGTCGTGGTCATGGCCGTCATGGTCATGGTCATGGTCATGCTCCTCGTGGTCGGAGTGAACTTCCTCGATAGTGGCGGACATCTGTAAGTGCAAGGTCAGCGTTTGGCGCTACATCCAAATAGAATCGAGGCCATCCATCTCAAAGTCATCGGGAAGACGGTGTCGAAAGCTATGTGGGATGAAGGGTAAGGGTGAAGGTACTTACGGCTGATGTTATGGGGCCGGTAGTGTGATGAGTGAGCTCGTTGTCAACGACAGCGAGCACAACCTCCTCTTGACACAGAACCCTAACCCTAACAACATTCCCAAAACGGGTCTATACTTTCCTAATTCGGACCATCGTCTTCCAACTGAGACGCCACAGATGTTGCGCACGAACAGTTCTCCATCTCATTCAAGTTGTATTGCACACAATGCTATGGCACGGCAAATCCATCGAAACACTCATTTTATTTCTCGATTTGCGGCACCTCTTAGGAGCTGCGAACCTGGTGGAGTTACTTCGTCATTTTCTATGCAATCAGACGAGTCGCAGTCACTATATAAGAAGTCGAGAGCCCGATAGAATGCCCTCTCTATGCAACACTAGCAGAAACCAACACCACATGCAGTCGAAGATGGATGTTGAATCAAAAAGAATCACTTACCACACCGCCGCATATCGAGCTTCTGGTGCTGCAATGATGAGCTTTACCCCGATCAACAGCATCCACCAGCACTTATATGCGTTCCATGTTTACGCGTGCGCCGAGTTCTTCCACGTCCGATCCTCTATCTCCTCACATGCACTCTTTACAGCACCGATTCCACAAGACACGTCCGCACGCATCACTTCTGCATGCATCTTTCTGAAGACTTCCATCAATGCATCATATACGATTCTGACTAGGCGGCGGATGCTCGATTGATTGGCATTGAGTATATTGTATCTGAGAAGGTAGGAAGGCTGCGGCGTGCGTTCTCCGGTGATTGACAGAACAGAAATGGAACAGGTCGTCACCAGTCTTCCTGACCACGAAAAGAAGTACTGGCATTCGCATAAGTACGAGGTGAGCAATTCACCACATGAAAAGAAGAACTCACCTGATACATTACAGGTGGAAAGCGGCTTTCTGCAGCTGTGCACGAAGGACATAGTGCCTGGTGACTGTCCTTCAATTGAATATGCCATGCACGAATACTTACGGCTGTCTTCAGCGACGGCAACGGATGTCGCCGAACAACCAGCGATGCTGGAGCTCCAGCAAACATATGGCAAGACGATTCACACATGGGCATTCGACATACATTCAGAACTTCCCCTCGGTCCACCTCGTCTGATGATGGCCTGTACCCAGGACGGTCAAGGTCCACCCGAGACTGTGCTCGGGGAGAGATGAGCAGCGTAGCGGCGAAAAGAAAACTGCGGGCGGGATATCTGCCCCCCCATGAGACGGTCAAAGGGTGCGATGAGTGGGTTGAAACGGGGAAGGCGGTGGCCTTTGAACCCGTCGAGAGAGCAACACAAACCGAGTAAGATGAAAGACGGTTTGATGGAGGATCCGAAGTTACGAAGTGTAGCGCCTACTTACCGATAACTTGACGGCCAAGATCTGGAGACTGTATGATGCAAAACACGTGGAATGAATTATGAATTTATATTGCTGCGCTGGAGGAGAGCACGACACAACCTTTGTGCGAGCTCGACGTTGGTGGTCGTCGATCAGAGCTGCTAGTGAGCGCGACCTGAGCGGAATGCACGGTGATGGTCAGAGTCACCACGCCCGACGCGGTTTCCCGCCATCCATGTCCGCGCTTGACTTCATCCGCCATCTTCGTCTCCTACTCGAAGCCTCTTCAGATGCTCCTCCCCTCCCCACCCTCATAGAACAAGTAGATGCATTCGTGCTGCATTGTTCAGTGTCTCCGGATGCAGATACCCTAATCGCACAGCTTGAAGATGACCTGCAACGAATACACCACGCTCTCATCGTCCATGCCGTGTTATTCCAAACCGAAATATTCCTTCTGGTCCTGTTCCACTTACGCCCATTACTACCCCCATCGTCGCTAATATCTACTTGGTTTGAACTCGTCCTGCGACCAGCCCTCCGCGAGCCTAAGCTCTCGACGTCCGCCGTCAATCACGCAAAAGAGCTCATCCTCTCCGCACTCGACCCAGTCCCAAGCGCCGTCGATGCTTCAGATGAACATGAGCGGAATAAAAGGAGGGAGAAGGTCGGGAACTTTCGACGACGGCTCATGGATCTGTACCTCCTGGATGCATACAACGAGAGCTCAGGAGATGACGTATTGGAGCTCGCCGAATTGGACGATGTGCAGCGGGAGAAGAAGGCATGTTGGAAATCCAATCTGGAGGACGTTCTCGTAAGAGTAGGCCTACAGAGACCAAACGTAAGTGCAGACGATATATAACTCCCATGCCGTTAATGATCGACGTGTTTCTACTTGGACCAGGATTTGCTTACAGAAATCTATAACTGCTTCTCATCCCCCACAACGCGACTACAGCTGCTTATGCTGCTGCATGCGTTCACGTCACAGCGTGACTTCCCGACTCGTGCTGCAGTGGTCATGGCTCAGCATCCATTAACGCAGAGTCTTCTGCATTCCCTCGTCTTGGATAACTCGTCTACGATAGTCTCGGTGGGTATCACAATGCTCGCCAAGTGCCTACCAATATTCGCCGTGTACGCTTGCGAAGACCTCAAGCGCATTTTGCCATGGCTGTTCGTAATTCTTGCCAGAATTATATGCTGGAAGATACGGAAGATAAGCAACGTGGTTGACCCTCAAGACGGTACAAAACTTGGACTCGATCCCGATGTTCTACGTGACATGTTCGAAGACGAGGAAGAGGAGTTGGACAGCATTCTCGACAACCGCAACACCTTGCCAATACGTTCAGACCTGGATTGGACGAGGCTTGACGTGGTCTTTAGCGGTATCAATGCGACCAATCCTCCGCCACACCAATTCTTTTCCTTCCTGTACTACCTATTCCCTTGCAATTCACTGCGTTTCTTACGCTATCCAGTATCATATCTCACTGACAACAATCTGGAAACGCCGTATTCTGTGAGTTGGGAGGAAGCACTTGACGAGGGTCTTATCCGAAGCAAGAGCGAGGTAAGTTTATTTTATTCCGAGGTCATGATTAGGAGAGCGAATCGACTTATTGGCGTATTCAATTCAGCCGCTGCTGCGTGGGCACGTCCTTCACCCGCTTCTCATCTGGCGGGATGCTACTGCCGAACTTGTCAAACCTGATTTCTGGGCCGACTACGACATCCCACGAATCGTCGGAGAATGCACTATGCTGGACGTTCGGAATGCCTCCTTGGGTCTACGCGAAGCACAACAAGTGCTTGCGACCATGACGGCTCCCGTTCACCTCACAACATCTACAGACGAGGATTCAGGACCAGACGTCGCACTGTCGTCGTCAGCCGGGAGCTCGGGCTCCTCTGTCCTCGCTCGCATGCCGGTAGTCCACCCCGTGAGCAAGCCGCGGATATCCCTGCAAGACATGGTCACCACCTCCATCGCTCTCAAGTCCGGCTTGGATATCGAGCTTGTAGATACCGTATCGTCGTCGTCTTGGGCGTCTGAAATGTTTCAGCAAACCAGGACACGCTCCCCGTCTCGCGATATGGCGGCAACTACGAGTTCTAGGACGGTCACTCCAGACACCAGCGCGCGGCCGTCAAAGAGCACGGACGAGATCCCGTCGCACGTCGCTCAGGCGATAGCTGAACTCCAGCGAGAAGTCCTGCTTCTCAGAAGTGAGCTCAACTTTGAGCTGTGGTCGGCCAGAGAGAACGTGGTACATATTGGAAGGTTGTATCAAGATAAGGTCGTGTCGAAGAACTCCGAGATCGAACGGCAAGGCTTGGTGCGTGCGTCGACTCAAAACTCCCCCCCAGTCGTCTGATCTCCGTCATAGCATAACAAGATGCGGGAGTATAAAGCCGAAGTCCACCGACTACAACGTGAGCTGAATAATCACAAGGAGCAAGCGTCCGCCATGAGCAAGCAGTATGGGGATTGGAACCGAAAGCTTCAAGACAAGGTGCGGGAGATGAGGGCGGAAAAGGCGTCTTGGTTAGCCGAAGCGACTGCTATGCGTGCCGCTGACAAGGAAGCCAAGGTATGGTTGCATGCTGCATGCTGTGGCGTGCGTGTATTGAGGTTAATTCACAGGAAACATTCATGGCGCAAGGCATATTACTGGCCGAAGCATCCGGCCGTGTTTTCCACCTCGAAACCAAAATCAAGGAGAATGCCCACAAGGTCGACAGGCTACATGACTATGAGAGACTGATCGAGCAGCTGATCAAGATGCAACGACTATGGTCAGTTTTTCCGCTTCATGAGTGTAGTGGATCTGAGCTAACATCCTATGCAGGGAGAGTGACACTCGGCGGTTGAACGACCAGGATGAGTATCTGAAAGCGTTCACGAGCAGGTACCACAAAATGGGACTGCGCTTAGAGTCTTACGAGAAAACGCACGCTCAAATGGACGATGAAGCACGGTACATGTATTGACATACCCTTGATAAGTGCTCCCTACTCACGCACAGTCTGTGATCCTTGACAGACGACAACGACAACAAGTCCAGTCCCTCCAAGCCCGCCTCCTCGACACACAAAAACAGCTCCTCGTGCGCAAACGTTCGCAAACTGTCGACTTCAGCCAGTACAACGAGCACGCGCAACACCTCTCCGAGACGAACCGCCGGCTGAAAGACGAGAACGAGGAGCTGAAGGAGGAGATCGTGGACATGAAGGGGATGATGGAGATGTTGAAGGCGCAGGTCATGGGTAACAAGCTGTCGTTCGCGTCGCCTGTCAGAGGGTCGCCATTGATACCAGCCAGGAGCTTCTCGAGCTAAGGGCCTGACGTTCTGGGGATGTATGTGGAATGCATGTTGTATAGTATGTAATGAAATGAGAACGGAAAGCTCGAACCGCGAACAGAACCTCTCGTGTCGGCTAGCACCGTGAGCGGCGCCACACCGCGCGCTTACGCGTCTTTCGTTAGACCCACTACCACTACTTGCTCACTTGCGCGTGGCTCACCTGCTCTTTTCCACCGACAACGCCAATGTCTTCAAGATACGACAATAGACGGCGGGACCGTAGTCGGGACCGTAGTGGTGACTGGGACCGAGATCGCGACCGCGACCGGGGCGACCGAGGAGGACGGTACAACGGCCCTCCGCCGCCGAAACGAAGAGGCAGTCGGTCGAGGAGTCCTAGGAGGGGAGATCGAGATAGACGACCGTCTGGTGAGAGTTCACTCAAGTTACTGCGATGAAATGATTTGAACTTATGAGCCGTGTTTGTTGGTAGACAGGCGAGAGTACACTCGAGACGATGACCGGAAGAACAGGGATGCTAAGGACAGACGGGATGGTGGTAGACGAGACGACAGGGACCGAGACAGGGATGGTAGAGGGGATGGGCGTAGAGGTGGTGAACGAGACCGCGAACGCGAACCACACCCCAAGATGCGCGAGCCGACTGTAGCTCGCATGCCGTCTGTAGAACCGCCGGTGCAAGCACCTCCAGCTGCCGAAGCTTCTTCCTCAAGCCATCCAGGTATGTTCGAAACAGGATAATTTACGCATTCTGGTTTGCTGATACATGGTGCTCTTGCAGTGGTGGAAGAGAATCCGCGAATAGATTCCGAGGGACCTGCGGAAGACGGTGAAGAGGAAGAAGCTATGGAAGCGATAAATCCCGACGACGAGGCCATGATGGCTATGATGGGCATGTCGGGCTTTGGTACCACCAAGGAATGTAATCTCTGCATCTGACCCTCCGCATTTGTTTGACGAGGACCCATTGTCACAGGGGAAGCAAGTAACAGGCAACCAGGACGGTGGCGCAGACGTCAAGAAGATACGCACCTGGCGACAGTACATGAACCGCAGAGGTGGTTTCAATAGGTGCCGTCTTTTCCTTGATATGTTGGTCGTGTGCAGGGTATTGATTCTTGATGTCATAGGCCTTTGGACAAGATCAAATAAAGCGCAGTCCGGGGTATATTTCTTGGGTGGCTATGATCATGTGCTTGTGTTTTCCAGAGACCAGCGAGCTTATGGAGACAAACCAACTATTTTCACGGGATACTGCGCGTCGCACAACAATGTGGATCATGAAGTCCGAATGACATTCGACAATAATTTATACAGCGGTAAGAAAAGAGAGTCATCAAACGAAACAGATCGTGGCATAAAGCGGAAGAGGCAAAGGAGGATACTGAACACGAACACACCGCAACTTGACAATGTGGGGGGACGAAATTCTCTGCGAGAAGATGTTCCTCGGAGGATGAAGAAATCAGAAACCGTGAATCTTAATGGTGGCTTTGGGGATGCCCTCTTCGACCAAGAAAGTAGAAATCTTGGAACGCTGATCTCCTTGGAGTTGGATGACCTGTCCAGCCTCTTCGTCGTCAACAAGAGTACCGTTGCATGCGAATTCCTAGGTTGATCATGGATAAGTCAGCGACTGCGGAGGGACGTAACCATGAGATCACAGGGTACGTACCTTCTTGAAGGCCTTCAAGAGTTTCTTAGCATCGTACTCTGCGGAGGGCGGCCGGTCAGCGACAAGGACCTAGTAGTAGCGTACTGGGAAGCGCTAAAACCCACCTTTGGGAAGCCCCTGCAAGGTGGTGAGGGTCTTGCGACCGTTTCTCTGCTGGATACGGATATGAATGTAGTTCTGTTGGGACCCGACGTCGTTGTCTGTTCCAAGCGGGTCACCCTCGTCTGCGAAGGGATCTGCGAGAAAACGGTGTGAGCGGAGAGGGATCGATAAGGGAAAGACGGAGAGTTTACTGACCGAAGGCGGCGAGGTTCTGCACGTTCATGCGACGAGAGGAGAGCGTAAATTAAGAGGGTTTGTGAAAAGAGGCTGAGTGGGGGTTGTTTGAGAAGAGTTAAAGAGAGGGAGCGACTTCGAGTTGGAAGGATGGAGTTGGGTCGCGCCGGGTGGGTCAAGCAGTATATAAAGCCGTGCGTTAGGTAAGCGAGGCCACAGGCGTCTCCTTCAACCATCTGTTTCTTTCTCTTGACGATACCTGACTCACAAACACGACATGGACACTGCAAGGGAGAAGAGAAGGCCTCCGACGTTCAACCATCTGCCGCTCAATCGGGGTAAGCTCTCTTCAGCTCTTTCGTACTGTTCGCAACTGACACTATACTGCAGCCAAAAAATTGAAGCAGTCTTGGGTCCAAGTCCAGAAAGTCAGAAGTCAATGGAAAGCCCAGAAACGTAAAGAAGGACTAGTTTCGTCGCGTCCTACTCTTCCCGACGGAAAGAAGCAGAAGCGTTCTGTAGCTGAGGAATACGACCAAGACGAGGAACGTAATGCGAGCAGTGAACGCGAGAAATCAGACAGCGGAGATGAGAAGATGGAAACAAGTACCGGTCGAGGGGAACCTAGACGTCCATTGCCCAACGCTAGGAGAGAGGAAGCTGCACAACCACTATCGTCTCAAACAACATCTTCACGAGGGAAGACAACTCCAAGACGCGGCGAACCTGTTTCAAGAGGACATGGACGTGGGCGCGGAGGAGGCAACCATCACCGCCCACTACCAGAAGCGTCCAAAGACGTCGACGCCGAAGAGGAAAAGCCATCGTTGCGAGAACTGCAGAACAAAGCTTACTCGCGCGCCTCACTTCATACTCTCAAGTCATCACGACCAAAAAATGGATCACATGGCCATACCCCTCGAGGGACAGAGAGAGGCGGCATTACTCAGCGCGGAGGAGGTCGAGGGCAACCGGACATGCGTTTGCGTATGAATGCTATGTTGAAGAAGATCAAGAGAGATATCGTTTAGTCGAATACAGCTTCGGGCATCGTGATTGTTATAGGTCAGGGCTTCTCACCGAACTCCACGTCAGCTCGCTTTGTTCTCCTTGTCGTCCGAGCCCTCTTCGTCTACGGCCATACGACTCCCACTCGTCTCTCCCGCTCCTTCTGCCGTGTCCCCTCCACTTCCTGCCTGCTCCTCACCTCTCGTAAACCGGTCGTCCAAACTCTTGTACACCACCGGCTTTGTTGTATCCATAGCGGTCGTCGTCGAGCTCAGCGGATGAGGATGGTCGCTGAGATGACCCGGGCTGGGATCGTCCAACTCGTCCACTAGCCCTATCACCTTCTGGTCCGCGCCCTCCATTCTTCCTGCATGTATTGTCATGCTCCCCCCGGCCCCGATTGCGGTTAACGTTAGAGGCGATGGCGGTGGACTGCGAGACTGTGACCGGCGCGCATCCCCATGGAGGAACGGAATAGGTGAAAACATGGGTGTGGGAGGGGCAGAGAGTGCGGTCATGATAGAAGTGTTCGTGATGCCCGGTGGTTTGGAGCCAGCAGGGACTACGGGGAAGGCGTCCCATGTGGAAGTGACGAGGAGAGCTTTGTCGATAGCTCGTAGGAACTTGCCTATATGTCTGTAGTGCTTTTTTGGACTCAAGCAGAGCTCGCATACGCGCTGAATGGTAAATGGAGGACTGCCGAGAAAAATCAGTCGTCAGCGGCGCATAGACAACGGCATGAGTGAACTACATACCCTTCAAGGTTGTCCAATGACTTGAATATGTCCTCCCTGAACGCCTTCGCTTCGTCCGGGCTTAAGTTGTGTTTCGGAGCCTCATTCGGATTGCCCTCCAGTCGTATACGGGGCGCGAACGGTGGAAGCTTTAACCCACCCATAGGTAGAGGCTTAGGTAGACCCATCGACGCGGCCTGTACCATGACAGTTTCATCCGGAGGAGGGTTCTCCAAGTAAAGGGCTATATTCTAAGGAGTGGGCGTGAGTTCTACGAGTGTCTGCAACATGAACCAAGAACGCACTTGGTCAATCTTCGCCTTGATAATGTGGCGCAATAGCTCCCATTCTGTACTGGATAAGACAAAGTCCGTATGAGCTTTATTCAAAGGACTTCTTCACGAATGGAATACGAGCGCGACGCACTGAACTTGGTCTGTGGCTGCTATCTGTTCCACAACTGAATTGTATTCTGCCAACTCATTCAGAGTTATTCTTCCAAGTCCTGCTAGACATAGAACGTCTGACTTACCTGGTTTCCATTCAAACGGTTTGGTCATAGTGGTCGTGTGTACCGTGTAGGGAAAGTGAAAGCAAAGCGCCGACTCAGATCACCGCACTAGTCTAGCATGTGTTTGACAGTATTTGACCTCTCCTTCACGTTTACGCTACGCCACAGTCACTGATGGTATAAGTTCCAACGTCTACTACGATTCTCTTGTCTATATTCCTTGTCAAGTCGTGTTGTGTTTCGATTTGGGCTATTCAGTGCTATCAGGCGGACTGCCACATTGAGAATCCTTGCGTAGTCAGTGGTATAGCAGACTAGTAGCAACATTTGTACTTCTCCAGTACAGCATATATACAAGGGGTCTTCTCTCAGCATGAGACATGGTTTGTTTCGTCAGAACATGACCAGAAGTTCATGTTTATGTTCGTGCACACAAGTCTTGGCATTGGTCGTATCCAACGCCGATCAAATGTCCGCAGTAGCATTTGTACGTAGCCGCTGCCCCGTTCTCTCTCATCCGTCCCACCACTGCAGTGGTTTCCTACTTTTCAATCTTTCCCCACAATGGCTCCAGGCAGCCTGAGCTCACTGCCTGCCCCGCGCAATCGCAGGATGCTCTGGAGGTCGGTCGTAGCATATGCACCCGATTGGTGAGTCCATTCAACCAAATTATCCCGGGCGATGCATCTGACCCAAAGCGTAACTAGGATCCTCTCAATTGTCCTAGTGTAGGACCCATATTTCCTGCATGGCACGCCAAACCTGGTACTGATTTGTTTCTCAGTGCGTTATTCGGGGCACTGAACAACATACCGGGGTACAAGAGAGAGTTCTCATTGGAGGATACGTCACTGAGACATCCGTAAGTACTTACACCTTGTTCTTCCGACGTGGCTTCCAACGTTCCTGATCTGCGACCTCATATTTGATACTTTCCACACAGATATGCTGTCCACGAACGTGTACCTGTACGTCGCGCATCGTTATAATTCTCCGAAATCTGTCGTACTGAAACCGAAGTTGATCATCGTGACAGGATTGGGCACTGTATGTCATTGCCGTAGCATCTCCTGCTATCCTACAAGGGTGTGTGAACCTGCTTACTGTGCGGGCGTGGTGGGATCTCCACAACGGTCTCCTTGGATGTGAGCACAATATGCTATTGCTGCACGAATTTGTGCATGCTGATCACTTGTATTCTCAGTGCTCCTAGGGCTATCACTCACCGGCTCAATTACACAAATCGTCAAACTCACGGTTGGAAGACCCCGTCCTGGTAACAGCCTCTTTGATTCAGCGTTGCAGGATATGCGCTCATAAGTTGCTCCCACCATAGATGTAATTGCGCGATGTATACCACAGGCGGGTGCTGCTGATCCACCGTTCGGGCTCTCCAGCGTGGCCATTTGTACCCGAGCTGTTGGCCCTATCCTGCACGACGGTTGGCGTAGTTTCCCGAGTGGACACGCAAGTCGTACGTCAATCACAGTGGCGTATTTGCTTTCAACTTACACTTGCCGTCGTAGTATCATTCGCCGGACTAGGCTTCTTGTCGTTTTACCTCGCTGGGAAGTTGCACCTATTTGATAATCGCGGTCATGCGGTCAGTTTCATCCAGATACCAACACCATAAACACCGGACTGACTTCATATCAGCCTAAAGCTTGGATCGCCATAACGCCATTGGCAGGTGCAACTCTCGTAGCGATATCTCGTACGATGGATTATCGTCGTACGTACTATGACATGGCCTTTGAGCTTATGACCTGAGCTTCTTTCTAGATCACTGGCAAGACGTCACAGCCGGGGCTATCCTCGGCCTTGTAATGTCTTACTTCTCATACCGACAGTACTACCCCTCCCTGGCGGCGCCATACTCCCACCACCCTTACTTCCCTCGGACCAAATCAACACAAGGCTTGTCTCTGCCTCTGCACCAGAATCCCGATAATAGTAGTCGCGAGCGGTACGATGCTAGTACGCTCAACCCCCGGGCGGGAGGTTACAGAGATACCCTGCTCGGTGACCGTGACGACGAAGTTGTGGATTTAGAAGTACCTCGTGGAACTGTGTCGAAGGATGAGAGGCACGAGGTTCCTGTGTGGAGTGACTCGGAGGATATTGATCTTACGAGAAATACGTGATTCTAATTGCATCACTGGTATCCGTGACTTCCACCCATGCCATCTGTATCTTTATACCACTTGTTCGATTCACTTTCTGCTACGCTTCACTTGTGCTCAGAGTATGACAGCGCCAAAGATAAAGTAAGCACTTCTCTATTTCGTGAAGAGTTCGTATACATTTAAAAATCACTTGAGGTTCTATCGCCTCAACACAGCGGATCCACTGGTACACAATTCTTAGCAAGAGTATCCTCTTACTTTAAGCACCTTCCTTTGCCACACTACTACTTCTTGTTCCACGTAACCGCAAGCGTGTAGTAAGGCCACTCAAACACACCCTTTTCCTTCTCCACCCACACCAACCCATCTCCCCGATCCACGATGGTCTTCACATCCTTCTGGACCTGCTCTTTCGTTGCGTCTGGCAAGATAGCGACGTAGCTCTTGCTCGAGACGCGGTCCACGACCAAGTCGCGCGTCGCTTGCAGCGTCCACTTCCACTTTTCCTCTTTGGGAGGCTCGAAGTTGGCGGTGTAGGAGGGCGTGGTGAAGGTGGCGCGCCAGAGGTCCAGGCGGAATTGCGGGGTGCCGTTCTCGAATTTCTCGTAGGTGTCGCGAAGTTGGGCGACCCATTGGGCGCCTTCTCTGTGAGACGAGAGAACGTTTGGATTAGCTTGAAGTCCGGTTAGACGTGCACTTGAGACTGAGTACTAACCTGTCTTCTAGGTTCCAGACCAATACAACTATACCGTTCGGCTTAAGGATCCGCGCAAACTCTGCGCTTGCCTTATCATAATCAGGACACCAATGGAACGCCTACATAAATAGCACATCCACTCAGTATGGCCTGATAATGTGGAGCATCGAGTCAAACAACTTTACCTGGGCGATGACCACTAGATCGGCCCAACCGTCTTCTACATTCGTGTGCTCGAACGTGCCCTCGACTGCAGATGCACGCGAGTCCTGCACGGTCTTGACGAACACGTCGCGCATGCCTTCGCTAGGCTCGACAGCGCGCAAATGGGCGACGGAGTCTTTCCATTCGGGATGTGCGAACAAAGCGCGGGTGAAGATACCCGTCCCCGCACCAAGCCTGCACGACCAGCATCAAGACATCTGCGCATTTTGCTCAAAGGGACAAGACTCACTCGACGATGTTTAGGGGTTGGCTTCCCCGTACGGTCTTGCGGATGTGGGAGAGAACAACGGATTGGTACGACGGACGAGCACTGTACAGATGAAGACGATTGTCGCGATGAGCTGCTAGTCCACAACGCCACATGATTGAAAGAGTACGCACCGATCGTACAACTCATTCGTTCCTGTCCCGAACCCCTCCTGCGCGATCTTGTGTACCGGTACAGCCATAGTCGACGTGCTGGAATGAAAGAGACGTATCGAGATCAAGTTGAACTTGAGATGGTGTGTGGTCTTGGTCCTAATAAAGGGTTTGACTCCATGGTATAGACGCATGTTGTGTGCTCATGAGCTCATTTACGACTTCGGCCGTTGGTCCGAAGGGAATCTGATAACTAAAAGGGTTCTATAAATCATTGAGTAGACAAAGATATACATAGCACCGGTACCGCCAGATCCAATGCACAGGACGTCGTATGATTTCGAAAGTTCTGGTTGGAGGAGTTGTAGTTTGCCTCGTACGTAGAATGAAGAGTGATCGGAATTTGTCACCGCGTATGTTGAGGTAAGCCGCACTCACCTCACATCAATATTAGACTTCCACGGGATTGTGAAGTTCAACCAGCTTGGCAAGTTGTTCAGACTCCGAGTTCTGTCCTAATGGCCTCCCATACAGCTGGTCAGCAGATCACGATCACCTCCAAAGGTCGTTCTTCTACCTTGACTCTCACCGACGACTCCCTACGCGTGCAACGGCAAGGGGAAGGTGAGCCCACATAACGCAATATCCCCTTTAAACAACATATCGACGCGTCATTTGGTGCAGAGTGGCAGGACGTCCAAGTCCCTTACCGCAATGTCGTCTGGAGCGAATACGTGAATGGTTCACTGGAGATTTCGGTGCTTGCGAAGAGGGGCACGAGGAAGAAGGCGACGAAGCTCGTGTTGGTTCATTTGGTGACAGAGGTGGAAGAAGCTCAGACAGAGGCTGTTGCGAACTTCATCAATACGCTAACGCAGCATTCGTACAAAGGTGTGTTGTTGTGTTTTCGTGCGAGGGTTTAGAGAGGGACTAAGGAAATGGCTGAAGGCCCGCAGACTCCCAGACGCGTGAAAGTATTGGTGAACCCTCACAGCGGACCTGTATGTGTATCGGCTCCTACGATAGTCAATTGGTGTTTGACTTGTGATCATTGCAGGGCAAAGCCGTGCAGTTGTTCAAGCAAAAGGTCGAGCCACTTTTTCGTGCGGCTCGGTGTATTCTGGATGTCACTTGTAAGCACGCTCCTGCATGTCCCCCAATCATGTACTGTACCTCACAATCCTATAGATACCACATCACGCGGCCATGCTACAGAAATCGCACGAGACATGTCATTAGACGCATATGACGCGGTTGCAGTGATGTCCGGCGACGGTCTGGTACATGAAGTTCTGAACGGATTCGCTAAACATAAGGATCCCATGAATGCACTTCGTATACCAATTGCTCAGATACCTGCGGGGTCTGGAAACGGTTTCTCTCTGAACCTGCTTGGTCTTGAGGTGAGATAAGTGCCTACATGTGTGTGCGTCAGTATCTGGACTGAAGCGGTTTGCTAGGAAGGCGCAGACGTCTCGGCTGCCGCGTTGAATGTAGTGAAGGGTACGTGTTTACGGGCCATCGTTTCCCTCACCTTTCCTGGACTCATGGTATGTTCAGGGCGACCGATGAAAATCGACCTGTTCTCCTTCACGCAAGGCGACACGAGGGTTCTTTCCTTCATGAGTCAATGCGTCGGCCTTATGGCTGAACTAGACATCTGGACTGAGCATCTCAGGTTCCTTGGAAGCGGGTTTGTGATCGTCATATTGGGTGAAGTCCTGATGTTAGCTCAACTATTTCTCTACAGCCGTTTTGTAGTTGGCTACCTCACAGGCCTCATCAGACGCAGAGCATGTCCCATCAAGATCCAAATCAAGGTCGCCCATTTAGACAAGAACGAGATATACAAAACCTTCAAGGAGGCCCGCTCACGAGCCCTCGAAGCATCTTCTTCAGACACCATACAACCAGTCCCGGCGACCGAGCATTCGCTCATAGCGAACGGAGGTTCCACCGTGTCGTCTCTACCGCCCCTGAAGTATGCTGGTGTCGACCATGAAGAAGACGGATGGATCAGCGTCGACAAGCCCACCCTGTTCGTGTATGCAGGGAAAGGACCGTACGTCAGCAAAGACTTGATGCAGTTCCCAACGTCGTTGCCAGATGACGGGTTCATCGATGTAATTGTACAAGAGCGTGTAAGCCAGCCATATATCCACGGGAAACCCATTAAACTGAAATAAATGTTCGTCTAGATCACACGCAAACAGTTGCTCGCTTCCATGGACGGGGCGGTCGATGGCGAGCATTACTGGCATCCACAAGTGAGTGTCGTACCTATGCTTACGCGCATCCTCAATTCTCAACCTTCAAACGCAGGAACACTACTTTAAAGCGGAGGCGTATCGTATAGAACCTCTTTCGACACGGAGCTGTCTGTCTGTAGACGGCGAAGCCTTTCCGTTTGAACCGTTTCAAGTAGAGGTCCATCATGGCCTTGCTCGGACTCTGAGTCCGTATGGAGCCTACTATCCAAATTTCACACAATCTACGTCTTCGACTTGAAGGATTGAGGATCCTGGAAGGATTTAGCACGAGAATATTTAGGTGTCCAGGACTTTCTGTAGTTTCGCAACACCATCTGTTGCTTCGCTCCCTAACGCGATACTGTGGTCATCTCTCTTCAAGTAGAATCACGCAGTCTGTATCATCTCTTTCTCATGTCAACGCGCAGAACGACACCATTGATATTCACAGGTTCCTGCCCTACCCAACTAATGTGATGATTGCTATGATACTACGAAAAAAAGACGAACGACGAAACGACGACAGAGTAGCGAGTGTGTTTAGTTACGAATCCGAGAGATTGAGAAATACCAAGTCTGGAAAGGTCTGAGATACATATGTCCGTAGGTAATAGTAATTGAGTCCGTCGTCTGAGATATCCCGGGCAAAAGATGATAATGTATAAGTCCGTAATGCGTACGCATGCATGTTGCTGCTTCTTGTATCTATCAGTGGTGCAGGGTGGCGATAGGGGTCTAAGGGGTAACTGTCGTAATCATGGACGCGCTGTAGGACAAAACAGAGTGAGCCAACGCAATATAGAACGCCGAACAGTGATAACATACCAAGTTGTTCCTTGCGGTAGAACCAGAAGTATCCAATGACGATAACAATCTGGCAAATCATGGCTACCCAGAAAGGTGCAGAAGCCAATGGGCTTCCCTTCAAACCGTCCTGGAAGTCCCATTTTGCGGCATCGGGGAACACACTCTCGGGTCCGATACGATTGGGAGCGGTAGCACGAGCGACCATCACGCAAATGGATCCAATGATCTGGGCGAACGCGAGGGTGGCGCACACGTGCAGACGAGAGAGGGTTTGGAGCAGGATCATACCCAGGCCGACACCCTGAATGGCGTCCAGGACACCGAGCCAGAGCCATAGTGAAATGCCTAAGTATGGACCACCTGAGCCGGCCCATGGAATGTACAAGGCGAGCGACGACGTTCCCCAGAGCATCTACAACATCCATCGATATCAGTAAAACGAACAGCAGAAGAAAATAGAGTAAATCTCACCTGACACCAACGAGGCGCACCGAGGCCGACAGCGAAGACGGGAAGCAACCACGTATGTGTCTTGCTGAGCCACGTCAGGATACCCATCATGAGAGCCCAAATAACGATGAAGAACGTGATGACGAGCAGCAATATTTGCCACTTGGGAATGGGTACACTCCACAAGAAACTCCAGTTACGACCGTAAGGCTAGGATGCCGATCGTTAGTAAAATGTCATATCACAGATTTTTATGTTGACTCACTCCACTCAACCAGTAGTCACGCAAAATCTCGGACCCCAGGAACCACAATACGAGCTTACGGCGGAAGAGGGTCCTCAAGAAATTGGGAACCTTTGGCGGTGTCTGGCGATAATAGTCCGGAAGACCGTAGAGCATGAGGTACGAGAAGAGGAAAGAGATGACGGCGAGAGGCCAGACGATGAGGACGATCCACCAAGGAGGAACAGTGCCAAGAGGCGAGCCATTGAGGGAGTTACCCCAATACCAGAGTGCGGCCACCCAAATCTGTTGAGAACCTTGCACGAGGCAGGCTCGCATTGTCCACACTTCCGTAGCGGCACCCTATGACAATCAAGTTCAGCAAAGATGTACGAAATACTCAAAAGAACGACTTACAGCTTCTTCACCGAAATTGAGACCGAAGAAACAGAACGCAGCAGCAGACGCGATAGCGTAAGCCCACGTCGCCGCGCTTGTCAATGCATCGTGAGCCGGATGCAAGGCAGGTGTGACGGACGGCAAGCCGATCAGGATGAACGCGATACCGAAGAACAACCATGGCAATGACAGGACATATACTGAAGGCTTGAGACGGAAAAGAGTGTACCAAACACCGGAAGCGGCAAGGAAGACACCACCGAGCACATACAGCTCAGTATTCGTCTGCCAATTCTGACCAGAGAGCAGGGTAATCTGGAAACTCGTGGCGCTGAGCATTTGGCCAGCGGCGATGACGATGGTGTAGATGGGCCAGCTGAAGACTTCGCGAGACATGGCGATCTGTATACCAGTCATGACGACGTCACCGTTCTCGTTAGGCAGGGGACCGCTGTAACCATCTTGACCAGGCGCAAAGGTGCTTCCAACAGGTGCTGAAAGAGAAATTTGTCAGAATCGTGAAACAGACTGAACCGTGATAACGTACAACCAGGCCGTGAATGATCGAACGTCGAAGGTGCAGGCGTTCCCCAGATCGAGTCTCGTTGTGATGACCGGACACTGGCAGCGCTGGACAGTTTGTCTTTCTTCACCTTGTCGAAGAAGGCCTCTTCACTCTTCTGCAAGTACTTGTCGATGGACAGTTCGCCCTTGGAATTGTGCGAGTTGAGGCCTTGCAGTTTCTGGACGAACTCTTGAGCAACACCACCATCGGCATCCGTGAACTGTAAAGCAATCCTCGGTCAGTTAAGCATGAAAGAAGAGCAAGTAGCTCGTGCATACCGAAGCAATGGCTTTATTCAGCGGGGAGTCCTGTTTCTCCGTGACGATCGAAGCGATAGATTCCACAGACGAGACGCGCGAGTGAGCACCGAAGGGCCGTGACGGCGCAGCATCCAAGAACGGATCTGGCGCATGCTTCTGGTCTCTCGCGATGGTCTTGTTCGCCTTCTCCAAGAAGTTCCCGTAGTTGTGACTTGGCTGTGCCGTAGATGTCCGATCCGGCGCGAAGTAGTCGCCCTCGTTGTCCGAGACATCGGTACTGAAAGATCCGCGACGATCATCGCCAAGCTGAGGAGGGAGGAGCTCGCCGGTGGGCGTGAGGCCGGGTGTCCATTGACCAGGGGAGCTGGCGGTACTGTTGCGGTCGTTGATGCTCCTGCTGTCCCAAGCCGGTTGCGAAGGGTAAGCCTGGAACTCGGGATTCCAATCGTCGTGTTCCTCGATAGGTCGTCCATTAGCTCCGCCATCGCAATCCTCGGTACGCCATGCGTTAGACCCGGCAATACCTCGACTGGCAGCGATACTACGCTTGTGGAAGTCTTCCATACGTTGACGCCATTCGACAACAGGGAAACGCTGGACGGCCGAACGCGCACGGAGCATAGCTCGCTCTTCTTCGGTAGACTTGAGAGCCATCTTGACGGTCTTCGTCAACTGCGACATCATATGTTCCGCAGATGTGGATTCAACAGGGAACCACTGCATGACACAATCTTCAGCAACGAAATCACAAACACATGAGAGAGTATGCATACCCAACCAGGCATCAAACCGAGACCACCGAGACGAGAACCAACACCTAGAGCACCCTTCCTACCGAATTCGACAGCGACCAAACCGAAAGGCTCATCACGCGAGGGAATCAGCGCGAAATCAGCACCGGAGAATAGGTAGGGCGGGAGAGCGGTGAACTCGGGTTTGGAGTAGACACGATCCGGGTAGAGCTCCATGAGACGAGCAAGCTTCTCCGCAGCGAAACGACCGTACAAATCAATGACGGGACCGACACAAACCAACTGAATGGAAGGACGTTTCTCGAGCCTATGCGAGCAAAGTCAGAATATGAAACAACGCGAAAAAAGCAAGCACGTACAATGAAGGCATGACATCGGCGATGACATCGACACCCTTCTGTTTCGACCAACGACCGACGAACACGAAAAGATCCGCGTTCGGGTCTTGCTTGAGGTTCGCCCATTCCTGCGCCTGCCTCTTGTGCTCTGGCCGTTCGCTCTCCGCAACCTGGTCAATCTTGATCTCCTTGAGCGCGATGGGGTTCTCGTCAAGCGCCGCGATATCCGTAGGATCCGGGTTCGGCAGCGAATCTACGTGCTTGAGAGTCCAAAGAGCGGGGTAACGAGCCCACGAACGTTTACCGTACTTGTCGGAGACACCGGCAACACCGATACTCTTCTGATGAACCGAGATGAAGGATGCGGCGGCGTGCAGCAAATTGAACGTGTTACCGAACTGCACGTACTTCGTACAGTGCTCCTTGCTGATGTTGAACGCCGAGCAAACTTCCTTCATCTCTTCCTTCGTCCGCAGAGGCCAGAGACCCTGGAACTCGGCGTTGTGAAGCGACAGACAGACGGGGAGAACCTTAGGCAAGAGGTAGATGGGGACGAGGGCACCGTGGTAATCGTTGACGTGGTAGATATCGATGAGAGGGAAACGTCGGACGGTAGCGGCAATAGCTTGGTTCCAAGTCGAGTAGAAGATGGCAGAGGAGAGATCGTCCATGCGAGCGGGATAGGGATCAGCTTTGGTCTGGGCACGGAAGACAGGGCTGTCGAGGATAACGTAGGTGATGTTGTCGAGGACGTGAGTCTCGACCTCGATCAGGTAGGGCTCGCCAAAGATAATAACCTCGATAGGCTCGGCAGGATCACCGGGAGGGTACTCGATATCCTTCACCTTGGGAATGACCCAGACGAGATCGACATCCGTCATGGCCTTACCCATGAGCGACGACATGACACCAAGACCACCAATCTTGACCTTGAGTTTCCAATCGATAATCTCGTACTCGAGCGTCGCAATAAGAACTTTACGACGCTTGTTCTTGTCTTCGGGCCATCCAATGATCTCGTTACTGTGCTTGTGACCACCGAACATTTTCTCTGAGACGTGTCCAGAGTCGCTGACGTTGGTCTTCGACTTGTTTCCGAGACCGAGGATAGAGTACGAATGATTCGCCTTGGGCTTGACACCCCACTTGTTGTACCTGATACCGTAGAACGACCACATGAAGAGCACAACGGCGAGGACACCAGTAACCAGAGGGATGGAGAGCAGCAAGGCGTACATGATCGCACCGACGGCGGATTCACCGCGAGGTTCCAAAGACCAGGTCATCGTAGAGTCGTCGATAAGGAGGGCCCAGGCTAGATGAGGGTGTGGAGGAGCGGACATGTTCACGTAGTTCGGGGCTTGCGTGTTGGGAGGCAGACGATCCAAAACACCGTCACCGTCGACATCACCGTAGTAGTAATCGTCATAACCCCATACGTTGAGCTGAACGTAGGCAGGCCAGGTAGACATGATTTCCAACTCCCACTTGCCGTCGGCGTTCTGCTCCATCTGAGCAGAAATACCCTGATCGAAACCCCACTGATTGAAGGGACCACGAGCGAGGAGTTGAGGGACGCGACGAGCTTGAGAGTAGCCGTGATCGGCGTGCACGATATGAGTCGAGGAAAGGGCTGCTTCACTCCAATCTTAGAACGACGCGTCAGTCAGATATTCAGGACGTTGAAGACTATGGCTTACATTGAACCATCACATGGTTACCGTCCCAGAAAACCGACTTTCCGGAGAAGACACTCGCGTTCAGTGTCGTCGTATCTTGCCAGTTCTCCCACGCGGTCCAATTCTGGCCAAAGTTACCGGAATAACGAAGCATGTCGGCACCAAAAGCCTTGTGTGTGAAGGTGTACACGTTGTTCGACACGGAAAATGCGTCATTGTCGTAGTCTGAGTTGGGGAAAACCATCACATTCTGCGACGAGCCCTTACGAACCATAAGATGATCTGTCGCCTGCAATAGATCGTTTCAGTACACGCAAGATGAGAACATATAGAAGAAATGTCTCACTCCTGTGCCAACTCCAGTTTGATCCGTCGGGTTCGTGACGGTGATGGTGAGGATACCGTCTGGGACGTTCTGCAGCGTCGTCGACCACGAGAACTGCGAGATATCCGCGTTCGTGACACCAGCGGGGTCCGGATTCGTAACGTTCCCACATGTGGGAGTACCGATCGTTGGAGAACCGCCTTGCCCTGAAGACGACATATTGAACGAAATGGCGGCGGTGACTGAGGCACAATCCATGGGCACGTTGAACTCGAGGGTGATGTCGAGAGACGTGGCATTGGCGTCCCCGGATTCGGCTTGTATACGCGCATCGTGTCCGGGAAGGAACTTCGTTATAGCAGGAAGAGGTGCAACCCATTCGGCTTCCGGAACGAGAGCCTTGAAACCAAACGGATCGAGCGTGACTGTAGGTAGACATCCGAAGAAAGGTGCCTTGCTATCGTTGTTGTACGAAGACAACGAATTCTGCAATACGTAAGTCTCGTACGGGGAGAACAGGTTGCGAACGGTGACCGGAGCCGGGTACGGAGAAGGAATCCAGTCGGGACTGGTACAGTCAAAGGCCCAAGTCGTCGTGGAGTTCTCGTTGGAGAAGAGCATCCAGACCTGATCGGTGTGGTTTCCAGTGAGGGTCTGGACGCCAGGAATACCGGCACGGGTGATGGACCAAAGACCCATCTCAGTCTGCGTCTCGTTTGAACCAGGACGCTGAATGAAGTGAGTCCAATTACCACGCTGTACGAGATTGAATCCGTCCTGCAGGGCGTTGTAGACAGTCCGGAGGTAGTTGAAATGGCTGAACACGCGCCGCGTGTCCATCGTAGGATCGAAATGGTCGAGAGAGTTCCAGTCGTCTTCACACCCAAGCATGGCCTTACCAAGAGGCATGTTGAAGTATTGAGTGGACCCGAGAGTGTAACAGCCGTGGCGCTGCCACGCCGTGTTGCCGACCATTGATTGACGACTGTACACAGAATGAGCGACACGACTTTAGAACTGAGAAACATAAACTCACCCATAGAGATAGTTAGAAGCGCTAGTGTCATACAGATAGAAGTTCTGCTCCTCGCCGTAGTAATACTAAGGAGCCATAATTTATCAAACCGCGAGAAAAACACCCAGTTTATGACGAGAAACTCACCAGCGGAAGCCCAGGCATGACCAGAGTCGTGATGAATGTGCCAAGGACGCTGCGTTGAGTACCGTTCTCCAGGGATGGCCATCTGAAGACATCGAAGTTACTCGTTCCGTACATGTGACGAGGGTCGACGAGGCCAGTCTGCGCGTTGACGAAATCATTGTTGACGAACATCTGATTCCAGGCGGTGACGAAATTGGTGTCCACGTCGAAAGCGACTTGCAAGTTACCATCCATACCAAGAGCGCGAGTGAGCGAACGATAGATCGAGTAGTGGAAGGCGACACCATCAAGACAGTTGAGGGGCGCGTCACGTAGGAAGAACTGGTTCTGAGCGGCGGTCAAGTTTGCGGCAGCCAAGAAACCCGGAGGCAACATATTAGGCGTACGACCACGACCACTACAGCGAAGACGGTGTCAAACGCCATGCGAATTATAACATGGTGTCACTTACTAGTAGAGAGATCCGAATGTATCACCACCAGTAACTTCTCCCGTGATGTAGAAGTTGTTCTTGCCCAACGCCGCAGCGCAAGCTCTGGCGCTCGAGGCCCAAGAGGATAGAGCATCGACTGTTACTTGAGTCGCCTTATCGATACGGATAGCGTCAATGTCAAGAGCCGTGATAGCCATGCAGGCGAAGTTCTGCAACTTGGCCATCACTTCCGGTTTCCACTCTCGAAGACGATCTTGCACGGACGCGAACTTGGCCAACTGACGCTGCCAATCTGGATGCACACCGAAAGCCTCCATGTCTCCGTACTGATCGAAGTCGGACTGCATACATCCCGATGACTTGCCGATGTCGATGACGGTACCATCGTCTTGCCAGAACGTAGGCAATACACAGCTGTTGTTGTAGGCGTTAATGATCTGCGATACAAGGAACGATAATCAGCCAGAATGCAATGAACAGTCACATCGTTTTTACTTACTTCGAAATCCTTGTATTCCTGGAAGCCCCACGGGAAGTAGATGGGATCTTTCCACACAGCGTTATGCTCATCCAAGGTGAAGGGTGCTGATGTGTTCAAGAAGCTTTTGCGACAAACGTGAGTACATCTTCAGCGCCGCAAAAGACTTGAACGTACCCGTCGAACCCAACCAAATCAGCCATCGTACCAACAGTGAAATCCATCATGATGTACATCCCGCGACTATGAAGTTCGGTGACAAATGCCTGGTAATCGGCAATTGATCCACCATGAGGATCAAGGACGGTGAAATCGAGAGGCGAATAACCTAAATGGTGGAGAGTTGTGAGGGAAAGATACAAGGATGCAAGATCACGAGGAATACTCACTGTCGGCTTGCCAGAGCATGTTCAGAAAGGGTGTACCGGATATGAAGATACCCTTCACACCCATGCCTTGAATGTAGTCGAGACGGGACGACAAGCCCTTGATGTCACCTCCGAAACGTAACTGTGTTTCTCTCCAGTCGTATTCATAGATGGTTTCGAAGTAGTCGTTGTTGGTGGGGTCTCCATCAGCGAACTTATCGAGCAGGATTGTGTAGAATGGGATTTCGCGCCAATTCGCGGGAGAGGGATTGTACTTGGGGAGTTTGGTAGTGGAGTAATCTGTCGCTGTCGTGGCATTTTGGTTGGTATTGAGGTTATAGGCGACGAGATCTGCTCTATAAGGCGATGACCATACGGCGGGTGCCAATGAGAGCAGCGAGACGAGTGCTGAGCACCACCTCATGGTGAGAGGTGAGAGGGTGAGCGAATGATACCAATTGTTGTGACGAGATGACTGGACGTGGTATAGCTACGAGCCGGGTATTTGTGGCGAGCGTGAAGCCACAAGGCGTGCGGAGAGAGTAATGAACGAAAGGAGGGAGAGTCTATCCCTCCAGGGATGTAGGGTATGCGCCAAAGGGCGAGGAGGAAGAGGGAGCAGCGAGAAGGGGAAGGCAAGCGAGACGGCAAACTTGTGTTTTATTTAGGGCAATTGCCGTCGCCCCGGCAGCGTAGGCGCCAGGGCCAGCCAGCGAAAAATAATTATTTTAAGTACCAAACCGCCCACTGTCGGTCGTCTCGTCCGCATCACAACCTGCCACCGAGTCCTCCAACATTGGCACGACCTTCACAGCCACATCACCATCACCGCTCCCATCGTTGGCCAAAAATCCCCTTCGAAGGCCCCTCGACACCGACCCTCTGCTAAGAGAGACGACACCACCACTATCGCGAGGACACACATGTAGCAAACAATTTCAAGCAATATTAGTAGCTCGTAGAACCCGAGTGCCAAGCGTATGAGCACTCCGTTGACCCCGCGTCTGCCATCGTCGTTGGCATTCGCTGGCGTTCGACAGTTGGTTGCTCACTCAGCCTCACCGGTCACCTGCGAAGTAACACGAAGAGTCAAGTGTCAATTTTGTGCAAAAATTCGTATTGATACGTCTACCGAGCCACAAAATCCTTATCTCTCTCCCCGGGGCCGTGAATGAATCCCTTCTTGAGTAACAGGGACCGGCTCACGGGTGCCTCGAGGCATTAATATTCTGAAAAGAGCACAATGTACGTTGACTAAGAGGGGGCCAATCCCGGTCCTCCGAGTGTATCTTCACTGGTCACCTCCCGGTCATAACCAGACAGTGCGCCCTACGCAAGTATCCCCTACGCCGATACAACTCGAGCTCCGAACTCAGCCATGGCGTTTCCTCCATGAGGTTGGTCTCGAGATAGCCGAATGATGCGAGACTCGCAGGATGGTCCCAAATGTCCGCACCCCGGAAACAGGACGCGCCTCGTGCCTAATACGGTGCCGAGCTTGCTTTGTCAGATTGGCTTCGACACCTTGAATCGGAATTGAGTCTGTCGGCGAGCTGTGTGTCCCTGTGGGTGGTATTCTAGGATAGTAGCTATGTTCGGAACGTCATACGGGTAAGTAGAGGAGAGAACACATATGCCGGATTCAAATCAGCGTCCGCTGGCAGGATCGAACGAGGCCTCTGTACTGAAGGCCATAGGCTTTAGCACGCTCCGCAATGGCACGCAGTCCGATCCGTCTTGTCGCCATCCGATGAACGTCTCGGAGCGGCGCATACCCGTCTCGTCTGTACATCGAGAGTCGACGAGACTGACGCGCTGATCACCGCATCTTTCAAAGCAGGTAGATGAGATCAACTTGAACGTCTTGCCATTCGAAATCAGATCAGTGTCGCGTCTGTGTTGACAGTCCTGAGACGTTCTGCTCAATCTTGGTTCAAACCCAGCCAAAGAACGCAGTACGTAGATATGAAGATCGGTATGGCCGGAAAGTCACTGACACCGGTGCCATCACTGTGTGCGTCGTTGTCAAGTCGTCGTCATGCTGAAGGTGAAAACCACCGCCACCAACTCAGAAGGAAAATTTGAACGCAGATCAGAAGGTACACCGTATATACGCGTGAGCAACTCAGTCCGAGTGAGTCGGTTTTGTCAAGGACTTTTGTATTCCAGGACGCTTTGAATTCCCTGTGAGGCCACCGATACTCTTAATCATTCCGTCGAGACGTCGAAAGGTCGCAACGATCCAACAAGTCGAACAAGAACAATAACAAGTGGGAGGAGACAGGAACAGGTGAGCAGTCTGTCGAGCGTCCGTGAATGCTCGATTCAGTCGAAAGACAATGAACGGCCTCTCACGCGCTACAAGTACAAGCAAACAAGCTTGGGCCATTCTTTCAACTTCATCTTGTACTTCATAACTCGTTCTCCCCCTCTTCCTTGCATTCCTCAATTCTCTCCTGCTGGTCTTGTCAGCTCTGAGTTGCCTCTGTTACACATCAGCGCAGATCATCATTACGCGCGAAACAGTTCCGCGTTTCGCTGGTCACTTTTATACACCCTGACAACTGGCTTGTCGACCTCTCTTCATGTTCTGTGCTCTTGTTTGAGTCTGTCTCGGCATCCTCCAACTCTCCATTCTTCCCTCCGTTATCTACCTCTGTCATGACCGCAGCAGTCGCTAACGCATTCACGCAAGGACTTGATGAAATGTCTCAGCCAATCTCACAAGCAGGCTCACCCGCCTCACCCACCGCCTCTCTTCAAAGTCAACAAGTCCAGATGTCTGTAGCTCCAAGCAGCTACCAGACGAACGGTCGCTCCTACTCAGACAACTCCACTCAACCAGGCTCATCAGCACAATCCAGCATCTCACTGGACCCCCCTTCCGGCGTGTCATATCCTGATTTCCTTCGTACCTGGACGGACAGTCATGTAGCTCGCTGGCTTACGGACCTCAAGTGTGCACAGCATGCTCAGACCTTCAAAGCAAATGATATTAGAGGAGATGTCCTTTTGGAGTTGGACCAGATGACTTTGAAAGAGATGGGGCTGGTCAGCGTTGGGGATAGGATCAGGATTATTTCCGGAGTGAAGGGGCTTAGACAGAAGTGTTCCTCCAACACTCCCCTGAGTTCTATCGTGAATAGACCAAGGGTGGATCATACCACCTCTCTCAACGGAGACTCGGGATATACACAAGGGCGAGGGGCGCCGTCAAGACGCTTGGACAATGGTCGTCCTGCACCACTGCACCTCACACCCGGTGTAGGCTCAACCGACTTGCCTCGTCTCGTTCGGGATGGCCAAGACTCTGCCCGTTCAAACCCTCCAACTATCATCCGTCCCCTCCCTCAACCGTCGTCTTCGTCGTCGAACGGTACACCGAATTCTTCGTCTCACACTCCAATTCGGACCAACCTTCCGCCACTCCCACCACCGCCCCGGGGACAACCACCGCAACCACCGAGTGCCCGAACTCCTCGATCCCTTCTCCCACCCACCTTGATTGCAGGTAGGCGTACACCCACCCTGACTGAACCGAACGCGCCTGCATTCACCAATCAGCCTCTTCCGCCTGCGCCGAACCATCTCACGCCTACATCCCAGACACAAGGCAACTGGTCTCCATATGACCGGTCTGGGAGCAGCGGCGGAAGGACACCTGCACGCTCTCCTTCTCCCCTTCCCCCTCAGCCCACTCCGAATCGCAATTATGCGCAGTCACCAAACAGCGCCACTCATGGTCGCAATGCCTCGTATTCTGGCACTTCCCCCGCCACTCGACAGAACGACAAACTCCCCCCGCGTCCCGCCACTGGAAACTCTCCGTCACCGCATCCCTCGCACCCTTACGCGCAATCAACACTCCAGACAGCGTTGTCGCCCATTCACGAAGCGTTCCCGTCTCAACAACGTGCTAACTCGAGCACCCCGCCACCTTCCTCTGCAGCCAACTACCGCGGCACACCGTATTTACGACCCAATACTCCTTCTGCACACGCTCCGTCGTTGGACGATCTGCGAAGAAAACTTATCAAGTTCTCATTACCAGATGAGGGCAAGTCGACGACAATTAATGTTGCTGATTGTCTGGGAGGCCCTGAGGTACTCGAGAAAGCTCTGAGGAAGTTCGGAAAACTGGCGGTCAAAGGAGATGACACGTCTATGCATGTCGAGATCATGAACGGAGGATTGATTGTGGAGGGCTGGGCTGCGTTTTTGGATTGGGGACAAGAGCAAACGACTGGTATGTATTTGTCTTTCTTGTAGGAGTTCCATGTCTGACACCGTACAGGTGCTCCGTTGTCGGAGTCTCAGCTTCTTTCTATCGTACATGCGCCACCAGACGAACCGGCTCGTGAACACGGCTTGACTCTTCGTCGCCTTGGACGCAAGTCACACAGCCCATCGTCGTCTGCATCTCGGCCATCCACAGAAAGTCAAAGTCAAAATCCAGAAGAGGCGTTCTTCTCGGACACGGCATCCACAAATCAAGTACCTATGACCAAAGCCATGAAACGCGCCAGCTCAATCAGTATACTCAGCGGCTTGGGTGTTCCTCTGGGGGATGTCGCCCCCGAGATGCTATCACCAAACCAAAGTCCGACCAAGAGTCCGCAGAAGACCCGTCCTTCCAAACTACGCAATTTTTTCGGGCAACGTCCGCCAAGCGAACTTATCACTACGCACTTAGCGGAGTATTTCCCGAACGCGGAGAAAAAGGTGCTAGAGAGGACGAGAAGACAGAGCATGATGCGGACGAGTGGGATGAGCCAGATGAGCAAACGGGACAGTGTTATTTCGTGGAATCCCTCGTCGCAGTCAAGGTTCAGTATCAGCACGCAAGGATCAGCATTGGCGAACTCACCACGAAGTTCTATCTCATCGTCTCTGCCACCTGTGCCGTTACCGGAACAGTCATCACCTTCCCAGCCATCACTCGCTGTGGCTGAAGAGGCCGCCCCTCGAGTCTCAATATCCACAGAGGATGGGTATCGTATCGAAGTCACGTCGGAGGACTCCGAGTCCCTTCCTCCTCCTCCCAACCCCAAGGCATTGAGACGTCAATCCATGCTCCAGTACCTACCGCCAGTCGCGTTCCCCTCCGAGTCCCTCTCTGAATCTATGAACCTTCCAGAGACATCTACACCCGCCGTTGCGCGTCCCCTCTCCGCCGCAATGTCCATTGGTTCAAAACGCATGTCGTATATTACTGAACTGCGGAGTAAACGGGACAAGTCAGACACTGCTAGCTTGATGACCGTCGACGAGATCACTGCGGAAGTGGAGAGTCGGCGAGCGAGCATGGAGAGTCGAGGGAGTGGGGAGGAGATGACGGAGGAGATGGAGACAGGCACGGACGAGTGGACAGAGATTGGGGCGGATGATACCGACAAGAAGAGTATCATGCAGGTGGAAGAAGAGTATGAAGAGGAGGAGGAGGAAGACGAAGAAGATGAAGAGGTCGAAGAGGATGAGAGTGACGCCACCGTTACGGATGAAGAGGAGGACCAGAAACCCATCACCTCGCATGGTGGTAAGTGTGAGCCGATTTATGACGTAAACATACTAATTTTTCTTCATTAGAGAGAACCATTAAATGGATCAAGGGTGCCCTCATCGGTGCTGGTTCTTTCGGAAAAGTTTACCTAGGCATGGATGCCTCGACAGGTCTACTCATGGCTGTCAAACAGGTCGAGCTGCCTACGGGCACCGCACCGAACGAGGAACGCAAGAAGGCCATGCTGAGTGCGCTTGAACGCGAGATCGAGCTGCTGCGAGACTTGCACCATCCCAACATCGTCCAATATCACTGTATGTTTTCGATATTGCTCTGCCATAGATGTTTCTCGAATTCACGTCTTATTTCTAGCCTCGTGTGTGGACGAAGATCATTTGAACATTTTCTTGGAATATGTCCCCGGTGGTTCCGTCACCTCGGTTCTGCGCAACTACGGCGCGTTCGAAGAGCCTCTAGTCCGCAATTGGGTGCGCCAGATCTTGACGGGATTGAACTACCTCCATGAGCGGGACATCATCCATCGCGACATCAAAGGCGCAAACATGCTCGTCGATAACAAGGGTGGTATCAAGATTTCTGACTTCGGTATTTCCAAGAAGGTGGAAGATAGTACGTCATGGTCTCCGTTATCCCCTTGAGTGACTTCGAACTGACGGAATTTATTTACTAGATCTCCTTCCTGGTCATCGTGCCCACAGACCGTCATTGCAAGGTTCCGTCTTCTGGATGGCACCCGAAGTGGTCAAACAGACCGCTTACACCAAGAAGGCAGACATCTGGAGTATTGGGTGTTTGGTCGTGGAGATGCTGACAGGCGAGCATCCGTGGGCCCAGCTGACCCAAATGCAGGCCATCTTCAAGGTCAGTCCCAACGTGGAGCCTACTTCATGGATTTCAATTCCTGATTTATGTGTTCCCAGATTGGATCATCAGCGAAGCCTACTATCCCATCGGATATTTGCGCAGAGGCAGAAGACTTCCTGAAACTCACTTTTGAGCTCGATCATGAAGCAAGGCCAACGGCTGCCGAGCTTCTCAAGCATGCATGGATGACCATGACGTAGTGCTCTTCTCCGCTTTCCTTTTCATCTTTTTCTTAAGCATCAGCTGGTTCTTGAAATCTCTCATGAACACATACGCATTTCCCTCTTCATCTGTCATCTGGTCTCTAGTCTTTGGTCTCATTCCTGGTTACGTTGATACACATGTTCTGCTCCTATTCCCGGTCTTTCCTGCATACTTATTTTACTGATGTTGTTGACGTATTTCATTCATAGATAATTGACTGCGCTATGGTGACACAGGTTGTTTGTGCTTTACGCATTAATTCAATGCTCCTTCACCCTCTTCGCCGTCTGCGCCTTCGCCGTCTCGTTTTCGTTTTGTTCCTGACCCAGAACCACCTCCAGCACGTTTACCTGGACCCCAGTATGGCGTTGGGTTCGGTGGGTACCGGACCAAGTTCACTTTGGACGCAACGGTGACCGAGTGCGGATGATGCTTGAAGTCGACTTCAGAACTGAACGATGTGAGGTGTCAGACAAACTTGTGAGGTGTGGTGCTCGATACGTTGATGTACGTACACAGGTTCTTTGCCCAACAGAACGTGTGCGAGTGAGCCATCCTTGATCTTCGACATCTTCACCGGGTGCGTTTTGATCCAGTGGCGATAAACATCATGCAGCTTTTGATGAGGAGCATCTGTCTTCAACGACCCCGCACATGCATGAGATCGCGACACCTTGTGACCCGCGTTCAGCAGTGCTGATCTGAAGGCACGACGTCAGAACTTCTGAAGACGCCTGATATGGTGCCACACGTACGCGACGTTATCCAGAGAAGGCGCGATGCAGTGGAAGTTACCTGCTACCTGAGAAGGAGTGAAGTAGAACGGCACGTCCAATTCCTTCGACGTCGCATGTCAATACGGCTTCTTTTCGACGAGAACATACTCCTACTCACTTCCTTTGCCATGGTGAGCATTCCGATCATTCGTGTCGAAGTGCCGTAGCTGTCTTTGTTGCCCTCGACATGGGTGAGGACTTCCGATACGAACTCTGAATCGTGCAGAGGTCCGGACCACATGGGACCAGCGATCTACAATTGCCAGGCCGGTCAGCTCGACGATCGCTAGACGGTTTCCATGACGGTACTGACACGAAGGTTCCCTGTACACTCAGGACATTTTCCTGACGCGACAGTCGGTCCTGCGGCAGTCTTGACGTTGATATTGAGATTGCCATTCGCATGGACGCTCTCCGTCAATTTTCCCATTGGTTGATCATACCACGCTTGACAATTCGTACAGACGTAGTACACCGAAGTCTTGCTGTGTGATGAATTGATGAGCCCTGCCGAACACATGATCAGGCATATACAAGTTGACATACCTGATCGCACGCTTGACCTCATTGGCTCCAGTGCTGACGCGGACAAATAGACGAACGTAGAAATCAATCGAAAGAGAGAGTTGTGGGCGAATATAACGGCCATATTTTGCAGCAGCGGTCGACAAACTGTGCAGCACGATACGCAGTGCAGCTTCGTGACAGTACTCTGCTTTGACCGGTACGCTCCCATAATTGGAGAAGCTAGATGAAATAAGTCATACTAGTACAAAAACATTGACAAGATGCCGTACCATTTTTCAGGAAAGTTGTTCGTCGCCAAGACGGGGAGATCTGTGCACGTTACACATAGCAGACCTAATGTGATAAATTAGTGTGCTTCCGATTCCCCAGGCCGTAGTGTAGATGCACGAACCTCCATCTTTGACACTCTGTACAGCAGCATCGATGAAAGGAGCGGCCGTGCCATACGGGTCAAGGTCAACAACATCTACGCGTTCTTTCTCTGCACGATGGTTGTACATGAGCACACTGGTAGAACTTCAGAATACAGCAACGAAGAGACATGAACATATACGAACCAGGCGTCCCCCTCGTTAACCCGAACCCTGGCCGGAATGATCTTTGGCTCTCCGTTTTCTTGTTCTGTACGCTCTTCAAGACCGTTCATTTCGACATTACGACGCATAGTGGCAACGGCTTCAGGGGACAGGTCATTCGCAATAATATATCTAGATGCCTGCATAAACGATCAAAATCCCATGTTGTCGTGTAAAAGACGCACTTCAGCTCTGGGATCTCGTTGGCATAGCGGATGGAGCGCAGGCCGGTGGCGGACAATGCCTCCAGAGCAACGAATTTTTGAGGCTGGAACTGAGGCTACGGAACACAATGTCAAGACAAGTTCTCAGACCAAAATCATGACAAACTTCGGGGTGTGTGGGTGCAGCGGGCTCGACAGGTGCAGGGGCATGACCCTCCACCGTACTTTCTACAGCAGACCCACTGTCGCCGGAAGGTCCAGTCACCACACTGGCTCTTGCTTCATCGACTGCATGGGATCGCGTTTCCAATAAGCTTCTACAGCACACACATCACAGCACGTACCCACACGCACTTTTCTGCCTCTTGACTTTCGACCCTCCCTGCGCTGCCCTCTTAGCCATCCTCTCCTCCCATTTCTTCTTCTTTTCCGCGTTCATGAGGTTCGCCCATGTCCGGATGTTCGCCACACTCAAGTCGCGGTTGAATTCTTGCACCGGATTCAGGAAAGCTTGGTTGTCGTCTGGGAGGAGGATGTGGGAGTTGTTCTCGGTGTGCAGTTTGAAGCCTTCCGGAACGACCAAGCCTTCTGGCACGACCAGTGGATTTGTTTGCGTCATTCTTCGCGTGAACTGAAGGGAAATATTGTACAGGCGCGAAGGCCGGAGAGAAGCAAGTAAAATTGACAGTGTTAGAGAACGTGACAGCAAAGAGACCACGAGTTCAGTGGACCATGAAGAGGCCACCGAATATTGGTATTTCTAAGTCGGAATGAAGAGGAAGAGTGGGCGCTTGCTTTCATTGCAGTCATGGACGGAAATTTACAGCTATACATGGCTTCGAGCTTCGACGGTGTGATAGAGTACAGTACATCAAGGTCAAGCCAACATATGGTAACTATACGAACGCAGGTATGTAACTATGAGTGTGATATTTCTAGAAGTATGCAGAGAACGCTGTAGTCTAAAACGCCTGTGATCATGAGGTATGCGAAAGAGGTCTATAGAGGAATGTTTGAGTTGGTTTGAGTGAGTGTCCAATACACATAAAATGTCCGGGTTCGGTATCGTAGATGACTAGTATTCAAAATCTTCCGCAACGAGCGCGATATATCCTCGCATGTCTCCTCGACGGATTCTCTGCGGACTAATCAGCGCGGCCACATGCTTCCGCATCATAGCGTTCAGAGAAGTGGGTCCACAGCCTGCAAGCAAATCATCAATGAGAAGTTCGTAACAGAAGAAAATATGTAACTTACAACCAACGACCACTGCACCTTTACTCCGCTCCACTTCATCTGCTAATATCCTTTCTAGCTTCGGTTTTCCAGGTCGCACACGCTCTGCAACCACACTGATATCTGCGAGCTCTGTATCGACCAACTCCAACCTCACATTCTCCGACTCGTTGACTAATGCCGCAAGACTATGATTCGACCAGTCAGTCATCATAGATGTATGCGATCCTTGTGATACTGGTCGGCTGGGAGAGAACGATTCCGACTCCTGAATCTGACCGGAAAGTGGCGAAGGAACTGCTGGATGATGGAGTGGCGAGGGAGGGAACTTGTGTGAGAGCAATCCTACTGTGCTGGTGGGCGTTGTCGTAGAAGTCGATGACGTCGGAGACTCAGGGACTTCCTGCAATGTAGAGAGATGGCCCTGACGGATATGCTCAGTGAGAGGTTCAAGATTCGTGTGCTTGTTACTGCTTGATGATACCAGACGGACGGCAGAAGCGGAGGCAACAGAATTAGGATCGTACCAGGCCAGGGCCACTGAACTTCGATCGTAAGCACTGCCCTGGCCATACATACTCCCCCGCCGATCTGGCTCAGGCGCTGTGAATATCGCCATGGACGTCCTACGGAGGAAGGATCTTCTTCGCTTTCCCTCCTTCCTCACTGACATGTTGAGCAAGTCTTCTCCTGGGAGGGTTGTGTCGTCGTCTCCGTCGAAATTGGTGTAGTCCAACACATGCTCTTCATGGCCAAGGTCTCCATGCTCCTCATCCACGAAATCTCCGGCATAGTAACTTAGGTCAACATCGCTATCGGCGGATTCCTCGCTGTCGGTAGATGTAACGGAACGCATAGACTGACGGTCCAAGCTCTTCCTGGATTTCACGGATCCGGAGTCGTCCCTGACGAATTGAGGTTCCGGAGGTGCCAGCTCCTCATCCGCCATCTCTTCCAACGGAAGCTCCCTGACCATGTGAGGCATACGTTTAGCGTTCGTGACGAAGATGTCGACTTGGAGTTCAGATGGAGGTACAAGTGACATACATCGTCGCAGAGCTGATGCACACCATTGGATATGACCTGTTTGATTCACGAAGGAATGAGAATAGCGCAAACAGAAAATTTGGGCGCGACTCACTGAACTCCCGAATCAACCAGACGAACCTCACCCGTGTCGTCTTGAATTTAGGGTTCCCCCATCCACCAGAATGACTACCGAGCTGCCTGCCATCCCTGCCGGACAGACACAGAGACATATATTCCAAAATTGACATCCCGAAACTAACGCCAGATCCCCCAGCGACTATCAATACAGACGAATATGCACCCCAGTTGGTTCCAGCGGATGAACCGAAAGGACCGTCGACCATTGCATGCATGAGGATACCATGTTCTGGCAGCTTGGCATTGAGAGGTAACGTTTCGCCGGGTGGTTGCTTTCGCCCATGAGCTAGGAGGGAAGTCACCGTGTCTCGAAGTCTCTTGGTCCACCCTTTCTTGGCTCGGATGTAGAAGACTATTTCTCGACCACTATCACTTCGTGAGCCTTCATCGCAGACGGATGCGCAGGTGAAAGGATGGCTGGTGAACCTGCATATAGCAGGGATGTTGAGCAGGAAATGCTGCCCTGGGGCCCACACGATGTATCCTGCAGTGACAAGCTTGAGACGAACGGTGGAACCAGATAGCAGTTCGGCGTATACGAAACCAGGTGGCGGCGTGTAGCATTTGGAATGAGCCGCAGCTTCACCGACTGATGATGCTGTGGGGTACTGGAACGTATGAGCTCCAGGATCGACTGGAGATTCTAAGTCGAGTGTATGCATAGGATAGCTTTGGAGGTCAGAAGCTTTTGCGTTCTTCGTATTCTTCCGAGAAGGGCATTGGATCGAATTGTTAGACGTTGGGGTGGGTACCGTTAAAGCAGGCTGCGCAATCCCAAAGAATCCGTTGTTGTAGAGGAACCACACGAGACGATAGACACGTTCGCCTATCCAGAGGCCAATAGCGGCCCAACACCACCACCATACCGGGGGATGGTGGATACCAGCCATGATGAGCATGGACGGGACAAACAGAATATGCAGGAAGTAGAATGTTTCGTAGTGGTGGGTTCGTATTGGCGGGATAGAACCTATGACAATGAGTGTCAAAAGAACGTAGGCCTGTGAAGGACGCGTTAACACGGTGCTTAGTGTCTACAAGAAACGGTCTTACGATCCAACCAAAAAGAAACTTGCTGTATAACCAGGCGTAGGTATATGCGATCTTTCCTGTCCCGGACCTGAGATCAGAGCAAAGTTGTACACTCCAGAAAATCACGTGGGCTGAGGAAATCAGCCAAACGATGAACCCACACCAACGGTGAAGCCACGCAAGCTTGTCGAAATGCACGTTGGTGAGGAAAGATAAAGAGAATAGCGCAAATGGAGGAGCTTTGAGCGCAAGCAGGACACATAGCGGGAATAGGGCGAAAGCGATCTGTCCTGTTCTAGCAGCAGCCGTCCACCAGGCTTTGACAATGGTGTAGGAAGGCTGGAGTGGACTGGAACCGTCCGACCGCTTGGTGACTGGAGCAGTAGGTGTAAGTCCGACATCCCATAGGAATGAGCCTGGAGCAAAGTAGTCGGGCCCGATATAGTTAAGACACAGACTGCCAATGACAATGGTAATGAGTGTAAGGATCTGTGCGTTGGAAGGTAAGGCCACAGGTGGTCTGTATGGTTTTCCTTGCTTAGCTGCAGTTGCCAGACTATGTTTCTTCCTCCATGTCCTCCTCCGCAACGACCACCTGCTCCATACGGCTCCGAGGTAGCCTGCCCGCACGCCTGTCCCATGGATCACGCTGAACGTGACGAGTAAGAGCGCAATGACAAGCCAAAGGAAGTAGGCATAGACATAGCTAGCGTCGCTAAGAGAATGGATAGTGAGGTAGGCAGTAATCCATTCGAGGTCGTTAGGGTAGACGGGCGTGGTCGGGTTTGCTGGTAGGGAAGTTGTAGCGGAGTGAGCTGCTCGAGCTTGCATTGCCTCCGCCAGAACGTAGAGACAGGATCGACCTTCCGAGACTGTATGAAATCAATCAAGCTCGGGGGTCTGTGAGTTCGTGAAGAGGAACGTCGAAAAGCAGATGCCAGCTGCTGCGCCAGACAAGTCAAAGTGCAAAATGATTTCGGCTTTGTCGTGCTCTCGAATTTTCCAGGCACACCCTAGCCCTCGTTGGGCTGCGTCAGGAATATCTCTGCAGAACTGCGGAATATCGAGCGAGGGATGGAACATATGTGGGATCGGTCGAGAAAGAGACGGAGTTCCCGAGCCACAGCCGTCGGCCAAGGGTGTATTCGGACGGAAGAAAGATCTTCCAAGAATCACAGCTTGCCGACATCATAGCCGCGAGGACAACAAATCAAGCTTCCGGTCAAGTAAGAATGTACCAAGCAAAGAGCAATGGTTTACCAGATCGACGAGCAAGGCACAAGTAGAAAGCAAAGTTACAGAAGATCATTAGTAGAAGATCATACAGTTCATTTAGCGATACCGTCATATCGTTTTTGACGCGTTTACGAGTTGTTTACGAGAGTAACTCAATCATCGCCTATCTCCTGGTATTACAGTGTTTCCCCGGCACTTGTCCCATCCCCATCACTTGTCCCAACTCAGCCGCAGATCATTTATTTCTATTTTCCGCTGGCCTTTTGCTGCGTCTTTTGTGTCAGTCATGTAGTCTAGGTTTATGACAATACACCTATGTTGTTTAGAGGCCAGATATAGTGGAGAAATGTGTCCGATGAAGCTTCGCAAGTGGCTGACGTCGGAATAATTGACGCTTTTCAAGTTGAAATGTGCCAATGTCTCAACTGCGTGAGCGAAAAAAAATCCTCTGAGTAGATAGAAATACACTGTAGCTACTATGTGTTGTCGCCATACCCAAGATCAGGTGTAGAAATGTCTTTGTGCAATCCAATCGAGTGAAGATCAAGTGCAGCCCTCAGAGCGTGACAATTGAGATCAAGTTCTCAAACGCGCACTGTGTCTGCATTTGGCGACGGGTCGTCAACGCGTTGGGACTATGCAAATGGCTCGGTGTCATTGAAAATGAGAATAATCCTACACCAAAACATGGGGAACCGTTCGAAATCTGACACAGTGAAGGCACAGATAAAGCGGAAGGCGGAGACGGAGTGTATGGCGAAAGCGGTGAATGCCTACTTGAAGGACAAAGAAGAGGAAACGGCGCACGGGTGACAGATCGCATTCGTGACCGAATCGTGCCAAATCGGGTCTGTCACTGCGTTAGTCACTCTGGGACAAGTGATGGGATTTCGTGACGATTCATGCTTTTTCACTGATAAAGGAATCCGTCATGTTTGCTCGTTGCTGATCCCCTCAAGTAGTGTATGACTGCAATTCTAATGACATTTTGGACACTTTGCGTGACTCAGATATATCAAGAGAGGGGAACAGCTAATTTGACACAAGATTTTCAAGTTGATGGGACAAGTGCCGGGGAAACACTGTACTGTACATTGGACCGTATGCCTCAGGTTCGACAGATCTACCAGTCGGTGTTTTTCCCAAGGGAGGCAGATCCATCATTCTCAACGAGCCAACGACGGCTTCTGATTGGTCAAAACGTCCACTTGAAGACTAGTAGGTCCTGCCGAACCTACGGTCCAATAGAGGAAGGTAGGTGATTCACTATGATTCAATCCAAAGTACAGTATCCTTGCATCCAAGTGTACATGTACAAGTACATAGTTTGCATTCTGATGTCTAGTCGAGGGTCTCTCCGGAGCGAATCTACCCATCAGATATGAGTTATGTGTGTAATATCACGTAGATGTGCATACCTCCTTGCCAGTCTTCTTGATCTTAGCGTACAGGTCGTCGTAGGGGATCGTGCCCTTCACGAGCACCTCCTGCGTCTCGAGGTTAACGTCGTACGACTCGACGCCTGTTGTGAGAGATACGGTCAGTCACCAGGCGGCCCGATGTATGACGGACATCAAACGTACCTTCGGCCTTCTTGAGCACCCGCTCGATGGCACCCGAGCATCCGCTGCAGGTCATCTACCCACTTCCATCAATCATGCTGAGCTTATCAATGATTCGAGGACCGTCGCACCTTCACATCAAACTTGTAGTTGTGGATGTCAGCCTGAAGCATACGATGTCAGCTCTGGTCAAGGTACCACAGCAGATGTCGACTTACCATGATTCGAGAAGATGGTATAGATGCTGAGGGCTCTCGATCAGTGTCAATAATTAGCTCAATAAAACGGTAGGACGCACGAGTAAACGAGTAGACAAGGTGAAGGTTTAGTGAAGGTAGCAGTTGGTGGTGGTACAAGCACAAGAGGCGGATTCGAGCTTTATAGTGTCACCGCGGACCATATCGGCGGACAGCATCACTGCCTGCTGAGTAATCGTCGCGGTGAAACGCCGAGACTTATTCCGCTCTTCAGCAGACACGACAACAGTCTCTATCGCATTGGTATCTTCAGCGGTCGGATTAATATTGCGCAACTATGTCGTATATACTGCCATCGTAAACAATATGACCAACCCAACTTGGAGACCTCCTGCTGACGTGGAAGCCTTCAGGTCTGGCGTTGTGTGAACAGTGACACTGTAAGTATGTCGAGTTTCCACCAATGTTGAGCAGTGCCAAGAAAGAAAAATCCTATAAAACCCTTTGAGAGGTATCGCGAGATATGCGAAGGACAATAAGTCGTGAGTCATCCCGTCATCCCGTCATACAGACTACAGTCTGTGGTTCATTGCTCAGCCATCTCAACGACCTCATCGCCTTCGGTGGCCACAGCTTGCCACCCACTCCCTTGTGATGGCCGACCACGCAGTCGTGCGAACAGTGAAGAAAAGAAACCTAACGTGAGAATGGTCAGTCTATCGCCACGGGCGATTTGGCCGCAAGGTGGAAAACTCACCGATGATGAGCGGTGTATCCTCGCCCTCTCCTCTTTGTGTCAAATAGTATACTGGGATACCGGCAAGAACGAAACCTGTAGTGTGAGAATCCAGAGCTTTCAGTCATGATAACACAGACAAGCAACGGTTCTAAATATACCGAGGACTGCGGCTGCTTCTAGTGGTGCCGCTATTATGGGCATCAACAACAAAAATATGCACACCTACACTCCGTTATTAAATAGAGCCACGATGACAGACGGAGACATGAACGTACAGCACAAAAGATGAGCGGCGTCGTGATCCACGTCTTGTACGGTCTAGACTGACATGAATATCGGCGGCAAACAACTATCCAGATGAAACTCACCGCTCCAACATAGGTTCTTTGACCCGTAGAATGACAAGTCCGAGTACGGTCAAAAAGTAGAATGCCCACGACGCTACAACGGCGAAGTTGATCAACGATCTGAAGCCTCCACCAATCGCAATAAAAGCAATGGTGAGTGTAGCCTGCAAGCACATTGCATTCAATGGTGTCTTTAATGTTTTGTTATGACGTCCGAACATTTTTGGCAGGTATCCTTCTTTCCCGGCTACATAGATCAGTCGCGCCGAGGTGAAGAAAGACCCTGTGGTGACGGACAATAGTGCGTGAGCTCTTGACCAGGTAGACCATCCATATTTGAGCATACCATTTAATGCACCAAAACATGAGAACGCTACCATAGCCGCAAAGATGATGCCTCCTGCCGGTCCAAATAGTGCTCGGCCGAAGTCCAGCGCAACGGTGTTGCTCATTCCTACTGTTGCCTGTATGGCGTTCAACACACATACGAGGTAGTGTAATGATATCTAAGCGTACCTTGTCGAGAACAACAAAATATGCCAGATTGGCAAGGAGGAACAGTGCCTAAAGGGACAGGATACATCGTATGGGCTTAAATTGATGCAGCACTGTGAGACTGCACTTACGGATACAATGGCCATACTGGAGTGGATTGCTCTAGGGATGTTCTTTGTTGGATTTTTCATTTCTCCTCCAACGTAGTTTGCTTGATCCCAACCATCAAATGCCCACAAACCAGAGTACAGGGCTAGAGCATATGAAGAAGGACTTGTACTGGAGTCGGTGAACAGAGAAGTTGTCAAAGACTCTGACGCCTTCCCTCTCGCCAGTTGTATTAGCCCGAGTATGGTGATTGACAACTTGTGTCATTGAATTAGGTGAGACTCTGGTGAGAAAGTAAGAGTTACTTACTAACGCAGCAATCTACCGTGCCCGATCAGCATTGTATTACTACGTCTTAGTGAGGACACAACTCACCTTTACAGTCGTGAACACGACCGCTGCGCGCGTCCCAAGCGTTGGTGTTGCGACACACAGTACACTCACGATGAGGACAGCAATTATCGCGGTAACTTTGATCGACCATTGAGGAATGTCGTCCGGAGAAGCGTTTGCGCTTATATGCCAGAAGAGACGATTAAGATATTCGGAAAAGATTAGAGCTATAACGGCATTGCCGCCTACGGAATGGTGTTGTCAGTTCACTATAGGCTTTGTGAGAGAGGAGCACGGACATACCTGGCTTGAGAGCTGATATTGCAGTCCAAGCAAAAAGATATGATACAAGGGGTCCATATGAATATTGAAGGTACGCTTGTGCGCCACCGTTCACGGGTATCGAGGAGCCCAGCTCCGCAAAACTACTCGCTCCTGTCCACGCCAATATACCCGACGCAGACCATACAGCTAGACTTGCGCCGACGCTCTGCGTATTTGCTACCACTACACCAGGCGATGAACTAGTCAACCATCAGTTTAAATCAGCGCAACCCGATGTATTTTCATGCTTACAAGATGCCAGAACCAATCTGGGCGAGTCCTTCCGTTAGCATAAGGACAATTTCACGCTGGTGATCACGTACCTGCAGACCCATAATCAGAGCAATGCCTTCGAAAGAGTAGTCGCGTTATTGGCATATTATGACTACACATTCAGAGTCAAACGTACCATTTATCAGCCCTATGTTCTTCTCTCTCGGTTCCCGCACATTCTCTGGTTCGCTCAAGCTCGCACTAAGAGGCAGCAAGTCTCTCTGGAAATCAAAGCCGGCTGTTGAATACGACCGTCCTCGAGATCTTGGTGTCTCAGCAAGTAGTGGACCTTCTGATAGCTCTAACGCTCGTAATGAATCTTCGTCCGATTCATGTGACGACCGGGAATAGGGTGGTGAAACATAGCCCGAGTGCGATGGACTCCGTGGCGATTTGACCGTGTCATAGGCAGCATCCACGAAAGGTGATCGTAGGGGTGAGTTCATAAGGTGGTCTCCCTGGGAAGGTTACGGTGATCTAAGTCCGCTGTGGTGTAATCGTGAGCGAGGTAGGAATGGCGGAGGGTTATGTCGAGACACGGTGGTGAGCGTTGAACCAAAGTTGTTGGCCCGGGTGACCGTGTAGGTGTACAAATTATGGCAGGCGCCCGATTATCATTTCTCGGTATGTTTACCGGCGGCAAGTAAAATTGGTCCTTGTACTCGACTCCTCGCCATATGTTGGCCATGCAGGTTCACAAGTACATTGCAGAGGTAGAGTTATGCATTATCAATAACTCGAGCCTCTTACCAAGTCCCAGTAAACGTTGCGAATGCGCTGTGTCAGACAGCCCCACAAAAGCCCCGGAATGGTACAAGAATTCACTCAGACTTCGCATTCTCCAGTAAAGCTTGCGCTACTACAATATGTATGTCCACGCATCGTTCCTGGCACGCTTGCATACACTAAGAGAGCTCGTAAGTATTTGGAACTCTAGGCAAAGCAACAACTTGCTCACCTGCAAAGCTTGCTCGGGAGTCATCCGCCCGGTCTGCCACGCGTTTGTGAGGATGTCCAATGCAGGTATGCAAGCATAGATCACGGTTCCTGATGCATGTCGCACCTCTTCTTCTGTAGGATCCAACCACGTCTCCTTCTCCACTAATGACTATAAATATATATATGAATAAGATGGGCATTCCGTCAAAATCACGACTGTACTCACAGCTGAACATGCGACCACCAGGCCAAGCATTTCAATTCCAGCATCTGCAAGAGCGGTACTCGCTGCCACAGTCCCGGCCGTTATGCAACTTTCCAAGCCGTCGTTCTCAATGATTGTGACGAAAATGTCGATCGTCGACTTCGGAAACAATTCAAGTTTGATAGCGGACAAGAGTGCTTGATGAATTTGCACTGCGATGGATCTGTCTTCCGCGTCCTATAGCGAAATGTGGTGAGCATACAAGGGGGGCAGCTTGCTCACTTACTCGTATTGGTTGTCTCCGCCTCTTGCAAGAGAAGGGAGCGAACTTGACTTCGATGTTCAGCCTACCGTTCTCGTTGTACGTTGTGCTCCGGGACTGTCGAGGCCCATAACTATCTGGTTTTCGTGTAGGCGTCCGTCCGCAAGTACCGAAACGCCGACACTCACACTGCACATGCTAGCTTCGTTTTTTCAGTCTCAATATACGCAGATCCTGTGGCTTGACTGATGAGGCCGGGTTTCAAGACTGCTGGACGTCAGACACATTCAACGATCAGGTTAATTTGGACCAGGCTGCATACAAATTGGTCGTATCTCTCCAGGTCCTCGTCTTTTGCGAGATTGTCCAGGCGTCCATTCAGGTAAAGCATCTTCCTCAACAAAGCTGGGAAGGCTGCTTTCTTCCGGTCCATTAATCCGTCTTCTGTCAAAATTTGTTTGCGCCATGAGGAACTTGAGTAGATGTTGCACACGTAGTTTTGAGTATAGTTCAAGCTTTCAAGTTCAAGTTGGACTACGGAATCTCAAAGACAAATGGTGACAATATGTAGCTGACGTAACAGAGTAATTCAATGTGGCACAGGACGCCTACACTTGTTCTACACCAAATGTGCTACCCACACGGAATCCCATCATGAAGGTATCCTTCTCACTGGCAAAGGCCAAGCAACCCAACAAAACCGTTGGCGATGCCCCCTCTCTCAAACGACCAGCTGCGTTCGCTTCCCTAGACGACGACGACGCATTGAACGCTGCACCTACTGTCACAGATGCTCCAAAGTCGTCGGCCAATAAGCAACTGGTAGCGCAGAATGCAGGCCTCTCAAAGGCTGCCAAGAAGCGACTAGAGGAGGAGCAGAAAGTTGACGCGACGGTGTTCGAATACGACGAGGTGTGGGATAAGATGCAGGAGGCAAAGCAACGCCAGAAGGTTGTGAAGGAGGTGGATGCGAAGGAGCGAAAGGTGAGTACATAGCTATGAGACAATGGATGATTCTCTGAGAAATCTGTGTAGCCGAAATACATCGCCAATCTTCTAACGACAGCTGCTACTCGCAGACTGGATCATCTCCGCGCAGAGGAGAAAATGATTCAACGAGAACGGGAGTCTGAGGGTGACGAGTTTGCAGACAAAGAAGCATTTGTGACGCAGGCTTACAAAGACCAGATGGCAGAGCTACGGAAAGCTGAACAGGAGGAGAAGGAGCGGGAAGGTGAGTACCTCCATGGTCATTGTCGACATACGACTGATCTTGCGCTATTATTTACCCAGAGAAAGAGAAGAAGCTCAGAGGCGGAATAGGATCCGGCATGTCTCATTTCTACCGCAAACTGTTAGAGGAATCGGAGCACCAGCATGACGCTACCGTTGCTGCTACATCCTCGAAACCAATCATAGGTCCACAAGCACCGACACCGAACTTGACGATATCTAAACCTGTCGACTTCGCACCGAAGTCTGATCTGGAGCTTGCTCAGGTGGCTCGGGATGCGGGCAAGGACGTCGAGCTCAACGATGACAACCAAATAGTGGACAAGAGGGAGCTCTTGTCTGCTGGTCTGAATCTCGCAGCTCCCAACACGCGCCTTTTGGGTCTGCAAACGTCGAAGACCAAGACTGACGAAGAGCCTGTGAACGCGCATCGTGCTGTAGGAACTGCGGCTAGTCGACGGGAAATCAATGAACGACGTGCACGTGAAATTGCGAAACAGATGGAGGAAGAACAAGAGAGGCTCGTGGACGAGAATGAAAGACGAGAAGAGGAGAGCAGAAGTAGAGTGGTATCGAAACGAAACAACGACGATAGCATCCAAAGTGCAAAGGAGAGATATCTCGCCCGCAAGAGGCAAAAGATGGAAGAGAAGTACAATTCTGCCGCGGAACCTCGGCCGGACTAGCTACTTTGTACCGTTCATATTCTATGCTTTATGACTCTAGGACATCTGATACCTGTAGGATATACAATGGCAAATAAGTATAGGACATGTGGTGAGAGTCTCATCGAACATTTGGACCGCTCTGCAACTTGAATCCGCTAATACGAGAAACAAGAGAATCGAATTCACGCAGAACCATTGCTGCCGTTGGTCGACGCACGTAATCCTCGTGACGCATCGCTTCAACAAGGGATGAAAGTTCGGATACATCGTAACCCGTCCACTTGAATCGTATGAGGTCTTGGAATAAAATGACGAAACACGTGCACTCACAGAAGAAGCATGCAATATGAGCGTGGCCAGAGACCAGATATCTGCTTTGTACGGATCGCCCCAATCTCCCCGCTCCAGCTCCGGAGCTGGTTCGGTACCCCGACAGCATCGAATACGTGGATCTCGAATCCCTTCAAATCGTCGACTGAGTTCGAAGTCGATATATGCATATCGTGAGTTATAATCCGTGAGGAGATTGCGAATCGAGATATCGAGATGCGCGATATGGTGTGAATGCATGAATACTGCGTGCTATAACGGCCCAAGTAGTCGCTCAGTACAAGGTTCTCAAAACAGAGTTACAGAGACGCACTTCAATACACTGACGTAGTGCCCCGAGAAAAAGCCGAAGGCTACGCGGAGGAGCAGGAACAAAATTTGGGGACCACTCTTCCATGACTATGAATGCAAGGCTGCTTTCTGATACCTCTATGAGGTCAAGAATGGCTGTATTTAGACATGAGTTAGGAGACACTGAGGATTAATTTTCAAACGCACGGATGATATGATTCGCGGGGTCTTTGCGAAGCGTTGGGCTAGACATATACCGCACAATGTCGTATTCACGACTACGCAGATGTACCGCTTTGATAACCACTTTTCTTCCGGAAGCGCAATGAATACCGCGGAAGAGATTCTCTGGCTGAAAATGACGACAGAAAGGTCAGTATAAGTAGGTGTCCATACTGTGTGAACTAACCAGCCCTGCATCTTTGCACAATTCATTCTCGTCGCGGATGGAGCACGCGCGTTGGTAACCTGGATAGTCTTTCGACACGGCATGCCCTTGAGCGATAAGAGTTGCCCAGTAATGCCGATACCAAAGTTTGACGTCGCGGCAAGTGTCTAATCGAAATCCTCGTCGCTCGATCAAGTACCGATATGCGCACCAGTCCGGTGCCATTCGGACATTGACGTTGTCTTCATCGGAGGACAAACTAGAACATGAACTGACAGAAGAAACGGAGTCATCGTCATCCGAGAAAGAAGGGGGCCAGCTGAGCATATTCAGAGACAAGGCGGATAGTTGAGAATAAAACGGCACTAAGTTGGAGCGTTATATGATGATGCATTTGGAGAGTTTATATGTCCGGAGATACAGTACAGAGAGAATCCAGATCCGCAAATGGTGTTGTCCAGCGCTCGAGCTACCCTTGAGGTGGAAGGTCGATCCATATAGGGAATATGCAAACTGCGCACGGTGCCGGCATGCACTGCGAATGCAGTAGTCCGTCCAACATCATGCGTATGAAAAGGAGTCCAGCCTGACAGCAATCTTCTGCACTTGACCCGAAGATCGCACAGGGGCAGATGGCGGTATGAGCAACCCACTGGAAAGATTCCCCGGATATAGAAAAGCATTACAGGTCGTGCAAGCGCATTTGGGGTGAAAGTTCTCACCTTATATAACAAAACTCATTCAACGGAAGAGTGATAGACTCTGGAAAATCTCGCCCGAGGACACCCCTGGATAATCAGTGTCGTCTTTGGGGAGACAACAGGCTCGCACAGCTAGAAGACAAACGGAGAAACCAGACAAGAGTTGATACCGCCGGGTATCTTCGAATGAAGTCCAGTACGACATAGACATTAGACGCAGACGATCGGGATGAAATGATAGTAACACAACGGCCTGATAAGACACATTCAGAACATGAGAGGACTAGTTTGCTGACTGGAAACAAATCCGTGAAGTTCATGCCAAAGGAGGAAGATGGATACGGAGAGCAAGCAACAGTAACGAGGCGCTCTCAATGATTAAGTATCGTGGGAAATCCAAGTGCTATTATGTCGAGTTGTATTCGGCGTTTGGACGGGACGCAACGCCTTGATCATTTCACTCGCATGGAGCAGGGAACGAGGACAAAGAAGACCATCTTCGTCGGCGGAATAAGTGACGATGTAGACGAGGGTGCACTTGTGGAAACATTTTCTGCGTTTGGTGAGTTCGACCACTTTTATAGGATACTCATTCCTCCGGGCTAATCTCACTAACCAGGTGATATCATCGAGGTCCAAATTCCACCAGCATCCACGAACCCGTCGCAGCAGACTGGTGAGTAAAGGTGTAAATTCTGCTTTGGAACTGTAATATCATTGCTTGTAGAATCCAAACACAAAGGCTTTGGTTTTGTGACCTTTGCTTCCTCTGGAGATGCACAAGACGCCATTGACAACATGGATTTGAATGAGCTTCGAGGAAAAGTCATACGAGTCAACTTGGCTCGTCCCATGAAGACGCCTCTCCAGGGTATCCAGGGCAGCAAAGCTAGTACGTTGTTGTTGTAAACGCCCCACACTTCATCCACTCACATCCTGGCAGTTTGGGAGTCTGAAGAATGGCTCAAACAATATGCCAAACCGCTCGGTCAAAGTGGTGGTAAGGATTCAAGTTTTCAGTTTCCATTCCTTCCGCGATTTATTTCCGTTCTACAGGTGCTGCGCTTCGAGCACAGACAAGGGGCGACAATGAGACGAGCAACGACGAAGATGACGCGGACGCGGAAGGTGAAGCGGATGCCATGGACGAATAAGGTAAGATGCTACAATTTTATAGATTTTAATAATCACTCCTGACACCAAATCATAGTCCAACCAGGCCATGATGCATACGCAGACATCGTTACAAGAGTAGGTACCGAGAAACCAGTCCACCAGTCAAGCAACTCATGAACCTGGTGCATTCATGTCAGAGTCCTCAAACTGTGCGCGAGCACGCTTGATATCTTCTTGCATGAAGAGCAGCTCCTCCATTCTTGCAAGCTTCTTCGCATCCGCAGGTCTCGAAAGTGCTCTCCGCAACTCTTCGATCGAGAGCCTCGCCTTCTTTCCTGGCGCGAGCGCCGTCTGACACTGATACGCCGAGGTCAGAGGTTGTAGAGAGGATGCAGAAGAGGATATGCTCACTACGTCTACAATGTACTCCACCAGTATCTCTTCCAGTACATTTACCGAATCATGACTGGGATTCCGATCATCCCCAAACCCGTACATGAGATTCCGCACTATCAGACGAGTAATGTAAGGAGCGAGGATAAGACCAAAAAAGAGTTGATGCTCACGTTCTTTTGTAAACAAACCACGGTGTGACGCCTGCTTCCTAAAGCTCCGAGATGTGCTACCTGCCCCTACAGTATCACGCGCGATGGATGGCGCATACGCAGAAAACGTGGACGTTGTCGCTACGGGTCTTTGGGGTGCAGCTGTGACTGGTGCAGGTACGTGTGTGGCTGTAGCGGTGGCGGTAGTGGGTGCGGGAGGGGCGGAAGTAGCTGGGGTAGGAGCGGGCCTCGGAGTTGGTGCAGTAGGCTGCTGCTGATGGGCTTGCTGTGGCGGGAAATAGCCATAGGAGTATGGCCATGCTGATGTGTATCCAGCGGTCGGGTATCCAGTCTGGTAGGCTGTCGTGGGGTATGCACCTGGAGTCTGAGCATAACCTGCAGACGTATATGCACCATAAGGATAGGTAGATCCAGTGCTGTTGTGAGGGTAGTAAGACATATTGTCAAACGTGCACAAGTTCTGACCAAATGTTGAATAGACTTGTCGGTTGATGCGCTATGGCACTTGCACTGGCAGCTGGTCGTCGAGGTTGGGTTCAAAGCGCAATTTGGCGCTGAAGGGTATGACATAAAGTGCATTATATAATAACAGTCACGGTAGTACAGACACCTATGGCACAGCGACGACAACGCTGGCGAATCAATGAAGCAGAACGATCAAAGTCGGCCAGGGCATAGTGTCATTGGGGCAAATGCATCTCAGTCATCATCTTCCCCTCGCTTGGATGCCACCTCCAAGTTTGTTGCACTCTCCATCATTTGTTTCAGCCGTTGAACCTCCTTTGCTATGATGTGTCGGCTGTCCAGCCAAGCCACTACTTCGTCTGCATCCTTCAAACTCTGCGGGGGCTGCATGCCACCAGCATAAGCTATCGGGACGTAAATGCGCGTGCCGGATTTCTTGGAGAGTCGGCTTCGCAGATCGTCGACCTCTCGTTCGAGAGCATGAAACAGGTTATACTGCACATAATCAGTATGAATTCGGTCTCAAGAGATACCCAAAGCGTAACATACCTCCCAATGTGTGAATTCGTGGAACACACGCGTTCTCCTAGCACAGAAACGGCCCAGATGAAACTCCTTCTTGGGGCTGACAGACGGTTCGTCTTCGTCCGAATCTGTTGAGTCCTGAGTACTTATGGCCTGCGTAGAAGTTGTTGTGATGAGTAGCTGGCAGAATATGAACACTCGAATATCACTTTACCTCATATGTCTGTTTGTCGTAGGGTTCTCCACTGAGCCTTCCTGTCAACGTCGATATGCGGCCACCAAGTCGACAGGCGTCGCAAGATGGTACCGAGAATTGCATATGATCCACCTCAAAGACAGGATACATCTGCAGCGGTTTCTTGTAGTCAGTCCGCCATATAGAAGAGGTAACGATCGAATCTCTGGTGCCGTCGATCTTCCGGCGAGCTATCTGTAGAGGCACCGAAAAATATTGGTCTATATAGCTTTAGTCAATGTCGGAGAAATCAAGTATGCAGCACACGCCTTTGCTCAATTGCTCCATGAAGTCCGCTCGGTCGTCCTTCTCTTGTACAGCTAGATGAATGAATAGCTGGCATATAACTTTGAAATGGTGCGTGAGGTCCTGATACGTGCTCATGCTGAACTCCGTCGGTAGATCGAGTGGTGCATTATCGTCTTGAATGATGAACGTATTGTCCTCGTCCTCGTCGTCTGCAGACTCGGACAGCGACTGATCGTTCAAAATAGCACCTGGACGTGCGTGTTTGAAGGGCTTGACAGGCAGCTCATCATCGCTGTCCCCTTCATCGTCCTCTTCGCTTTCTGATACCTTCTCGCCTCGCTTCTTACCTGAGAGAAATGTTCAGAGGATAGAGTGAGCACATGAAGCTTATACACACGTTTCATTCGTTCCAAATTCTTCAGGTAAGAAGATTTCTTGTCGCGGACTCTTAATCGAGTGTCTAGTATCTCTGCATCACAATGTTAGGTGAATGCCCAGACGAGCACGCTGCACAACACTGACTATCTTCGTCAAGCTCTTCCATGAGATCATCCGCCTCAGGAGTAAATGGTCGCTCCCCTTTGATCAACTTGCGATGCTTTGGACGTACATCTTCTTCTTCAGCATCCGAGTCCTCAATCGTGTGCTTTCGCTTCCCAGCCCTCGCTTTGCCCTTCCAAACTGGAATCCCAACAGGTTCCTCGGAAGGGCTCTCCGACACAACTTCATCACTGTTGACGCTTTTTTCTCGTTTTGAGCGAATTCGGCGTGTCGTACGTGGCCTACGAGGCGAACTCTTGGCCTCCTCGTCGGAATCACTGAGTTCGATGACCTCGGGCTCGAAAGCTATAGCACCGACATCGCTACCGCTTTCTAGACTTCGTACACCCGCGCTTTCCACATCAGACTCCACCGCACGAGTTTCACGAGACTTCTTCTGTTTGCGAACGGGAACGCCTATACGCGAACGGGAGCTTGAAGGTGGCTGCACAGGAGAAGAGTTTGCAGACGGCGTGTGCAAGAAATCGTGCAGCGATGTTTGAGTGGATGCTTTCAATTTCTTGGGCATGTTGGATGGTGAGACCTTGCTACGAGGCCACGCAGAGATGGAAGATGAAGGTGGGTGCGCACTGCGTAGCTTCGAGAATGAGAGTAGGCGGCGGAAAGTGCTAGGTCCAAATTAGCGCTCTTGAGCACGTGGTCGCGTCTTATAAGCGCCCTGTAATTGTGCGCGCCAAAGAGCGCGTCGCTGGATCAAATGTCGTAGTACTTACGACCTTCCACCACCCCCTGGGCTCTGTTCATGTCCTTCACGAATATCCCAGTTGATCTGACTGTTTGAGGTCCCTGTAACAAATTTACAAGCTCATCGACGTGTATGCTTATCTTTCTTCACCCTCGTCCACGTCAAATCATATAACTGGCAGTGCATCCGAGTCATTGCCTCAAGCATGCCCAACCCACCGCTCACATTGCGCATAAACACTAACAAAACATTCGGTGAAGATGATCCTGCACCTCCTCCTCCGGATACCCGTTTCTCTGCTGGTCTAGTCGGTTCAAGCGCTCGGGAACGCGCAGTCAGCTTCTCGCATGGCGTTCTGCCTTCGCTGCGGATACCCTCTTCTGCCCACCCCGAGAAATATACAACCCAGAAGCTTGCAGCCGTAGTGGCTAAGCAAGGTTCTGACAAAGGGAAGAATGAGTCTCGAAAGCTATTGGCCCTCTTGCTGGACCAACTGCACCGTCGAGACGTACCATCCAAGGCCGGAGGTTCTGATGGGCAGCGGAAGGGTGGGATAGGTATTGGCTCCGTAGTCAAATCCGTGAAAAGTGCGGTATCGAACAAGGATTCCTCCGGAGGACCAAGACCCAGCACGTCTGATGAAGAAGACGATGAGACGTTCAGAGAAGAGGCTGAGTTCTATACGGATGCGACGTTTGACCTAATGAGTCAGCTCAAGGACGTTTTCATCGTCTCGTCTGCCCAGGGATGGAATTTATTTTCTGACATGTCTGATAGGTGAGCTCAATTACAATGTCGAACTCGCTTGACTCAAATGTTCTGTTCGCAAGCGAAGGAGCTGGCGCGAACACTAATCTCAAACGAGACTCTGCATCCCGTCCCACGTCATTTCTTCGAAGACGGAGTATGCAACCTAGCCGTCGACGGTCTCGGTCGCGCTCCGCGTCCCCATCGCGGGCAGGCCCCGTGGAAGCACCTCAACTACTGTCACAATGCATTTCGGTTCTATCCTCTGTAGTCATGGAAGATTGCCGATTTCAGGTTGCCTCACCCAGACCAATGAGACCACCGAATGCTTTGCAGACCGTCACGTTGGATGTTGCGCAGTATCTAATCCATTCGCATCAAGACAGCCCCGACGTGGTGTCCAGAATCGGATATGCCATGATATATGCGTTTCATACTTTCAAGCCCAATATGCATGCACGTCTTTTGGCATTTTTCGACGAAAGTGTCTCAGGTGGAATGCTAGAACGTCTGGGTCGTGTACAGAAGCGCACTGAGACATTACCCGCACCAGGTACTTGTTAGTTCTGTACTGTCGGAATGTCAACTGATAGCGTTCCAGATACATCCTTTGAAGATTCTCCCCATCACGTGGAAAATCCTGTGGTTTCGATTCAGGTAGACGCAGCAAATGACGACGTCAGGTCCCCAACATCTCACGGGAAATGGAACCGATGGTCCTCATCTAGGGCACCCTTGGAACGGGCACTCCAATCTAGCAACGCCCCCGAACAAGACCCTGCTGTATATTACCTATCTGCTCTACTACCTCCTCTCCTTGCCGCTATTGTGGAAACGGTCGATTTCTTCTCCACCAATCTTCCGACAATATATCGGCTCCACTTATTCCTCGATCGCTTGATAACGCGCAAACCAGATGTCTACCTGGATTTACTAGCTGTCATTGCATATCACCCTCCAGGTGCACGGTACACTGCGATCAGCCTCCTGATGACCTGTTGGTCTAAGGCTATCGGTCACATCATGATCACCAAACCGTTCCCTAGTACGAGCTATGTGGAGACCGTTGCACGTATTCCAGAACGTGGAACAAGTGTTACTCGCCAGACCTTCTATCACGAACATCCCCATCCTTATGCCCATCAATTCGTGCCGTGGCGTTTTCGTCCCGATCCAGGCCCCTTACTCTACGAAGGTGCCACTCGCAACGAGTGCCGAGTCTGCTCGCAATCCATTGAAGGGTTTGGACTGTGGTGTTCGTCATGCATGTGCGCGATTCATTTCGACTGCTACGACTATCCGGACGGAAGCTTTCTAGCTCAGTACGCTATCGTATACGACACAGATATACAGAAAGTCGCTCTTCACCGCTTTTGCTATACGCTGCCCGTGGCTCACGACAGAGGCGGAGGATCGATGCGCAAAGCACAGCATGTTTTCCGCTCGGTGAACATCTTCGGCCTCACCCTTTGCTTTATATGTCGTCGACCCCTATGGGGTTGCGTAAAGCAGGGGTTCAGGTGCGGAAATTGCAAACATTTTGCACATTCCTCTTGTCTACAAAATACTCCGTCTACCACCCTTGGACGATGTCGCTCTACCCCGATCGATTCGACTCACATCTTTGTTGAATGGTCTGCGATGCGCAAATCTTTCGCGAATCATTACCGGGATATAATGTTCACGGAATCCGAGCTTCGGCAGAAGACACACGAGGAGATCGCCATCATCCATGCCGTTCTATGGACGCAGCTACAAATCGTGAATAACGGAGTCGCCTTGGGATCTATCGTTATACATAACGACAACACCCCGACCGGCCATGGCGATTTTGCAGAGTTCGAGCTTCACTACCTGGTCGCGCTGTGCGAAGCGCTACTAGCCTCAAACGCGTTGACTGTGTCTGAAGCCCTTTCAGACTATCTTGCTGAGAACAGGACCAAGGCCGACGAATACATGTGCTTTGATACGAGCAGCCTGGCCTATATTGCTAGTGTCCTCAAACTGCCACCCATTACTACCATGCCCACCAGTTCGTCCTCGGATCTTCTCAGTGCTGGTCATCCAGAACTGCTCGATGAATCTACCAACGACTCTCAACACCCATATGAGATTGTACCTCTCGCTCATCTACGTGACCAGCTCGGCGATGCGTTTGGAGTCATATCGGACGCTGTTGCACGACATTTCCTGAATCACCTGCAGCATCTTGGTTTGTTACAGCCAGTAGGGCATGGCGAAGAACTCTTCGATAATGCCCAAGATCCCAAAGAGCAACTGTGTTGTTTCCCGCTACCTCTGGGATTCGATGTCTCAGCCGATATCGAGACTCTCGTTGCTGCAATTGAAGCTTGCTTGCAGGACCTCGATCTGTCCATCAACGAGATCGGATTCTTGCTCCTCACCAAGAGGTTCTGGCCTGATGGGATGTTGTCAGATTACACTTTCCGTCGATTGACCAAAGCATTGCTGTTGTGGATATTTTCTGAGGTGTGTGCCAAAGATAATTTCGGCACTGCTTGTCTCATACATCCGTTAACCTTTTCAGGACGACAATTTGGCTACCATCCTTCGTGACTTTGTTGCACGAGGCCGGACCCTTCCCGGCGTGCGAATAGGGATAGACAATCCACCGTGGCCAAACTCTAACTCTCGACCTATCGCAGCGAACGCTTCAAGCAATGGTGGTGACTATGTTGCTGCCAGGCGGGCATTGGCGCGGCGTTATGTCTCACCGTGGTTACTGGCATTCCATGACAAGGACGTCAATGCATACGCAGTCTTGTTATATGATTTGACAGCTGAGCATGCCGAAGGAGGTTATACCGATGATTATACGCTCATAGGTATATCTGAAGATGACTACAAGGTCTGTATTTCTTCTATCGACTGCTGAGACCGAAGCGCTGACCATGAGCAGAGCCTGCGCGCTGCTGCCAGTGACAAGATTTTGAAGTTGATCATGAAGATTTGTCAAGCGTCGGTCGTTTTCACGGCATTTGAGGATATCTACAGGAAATGGCTTCAACGAGCATACATTCTGGATAGTCATGACAAGGTCAGTACTGATACCTGTTTATAACTGTATTTGTCGACTCTCCGCCCTCCCAGCCTCCTCTGTCTCTTTCCAAACTGTTCAACAAGGAAGTAGAAGCCAGTCAGCGGTACAGCACCATGGTCGACCCGCGCATGACCATGCAGGATCTTTCTGTTCTTGCAGACGCGAATCCGTTGCGTGACCTCCTGGACACTGCAAAGGCAAGTGCAGACGGTTTCGCCAAGGGACTTCACTGGCTTTGTTTGTTTGTTTCCTCTGGAGTCGAAATTCCTATTTCTTTGTTTCGTGAATATGCATCACTGGCACATCGGTTCAAATCGGACCTCGAGACATGTTCTCTACTTGTCAAAGCGACTCTCTGGTCGTGTTGGATGAGGTCTATCGGAAGACAAGATTTGCAAGGAGTGATAGCGTCGGTGCACACGCTGCTGTCTTCGGAGATACGTACCCATCTCCACCAAATGCAGAGGCTTCCTGAGATGTACGTCGTATTTTGTATATCGCTTACCATATCTGACATACCCATAGCATCATGTTGATTCGACAGTCATTGGCTGCATGCTTGTTGCTGTTTGGATGTGATAGAGCTGGGCTCATTGAACTGGGAATGATAGAAGAACGCGATATTGAGCATCTTCCGTCGCGGTATGTCCCATCCTCTGTCGTACTGCTGAACAAGCGGAACTAACCCAACGCAGGCGGAAGATGCAATCGCGTGGTTCAGAGATGTTGGACCCTACTATCATCGACTCAGCGTTGACGAACGCGTTGAGATACTATGTCAGAGAAGCTGTGGACAACGTGTCTTGCCTCATTGCGAAATTCTTCAATGCCTTTGCCAACGATTCACCATTTGTGGAGTCATATGAAGTCGACAACTTCATCCTGAGGAATGGGTCTGCTTTATGCACCTGGTCTGTGGCATCTCTCTTCGCTTTTTCATCCACTGATTTTGCGATGGAATAGTGCGTGGCAGTTTTACGGGATCGATATGACAGCAGTATGCACTATTCGGACTTCCTTCCTACTGCGCTTGTTGGTAGTGGATTCTCTACCATTCCAAACACTTGTATCTGAACTTTTGACAAGTGAAGATTGGGAAGTTCGGTGAGTCCTCAGAAACACTAATTAGTGCATATTCGCTCATGGATTTATCAATCAGACTACACACAGCACATCGCCTTTTCCAAATTGTCACCGATGTCACAAGCCCAGCTTTCAGTGTAGAGGATCGACAATGGAGGCCCAGCGTCATTGACATCTTCTACTTCTTCTTTTCTTCCTTGTGGTTGGATGATAAGGTGAGTCTATTTGATATTGTCCTACATTCTTAGCTTTGAACTTGCTGTCCATAGGAAGAAGTACGACTAGCCATTGAGACGTGGACACAAACTTTGCTCCCTCCTCATTTTGACGCTATAGCCCTCTGCTGGAGCGAAGCGTTGAACAAGATTCCTGTCGCCGACCGCGTCAAGCTCGTATCCTTCCTCTCTCAGCTCCGCAGTCACTTCCCTACATGGCGTGGTATGTGGGCACCATGTAAATTACAGCACAAGCACTGACGACTGATAGTTCTAACGTGGGACGCAATCATGGAGTCGTTACTCGAGAACGACTTCATGCAACGTAATGGTGATAGCGAAGATGGTCCTGCCTCGGCGCATCTTGTAAGTCGTAACGCATCGTCAACAATTCCTTGAGCCTAACTGGTTTGTAGTCTTTATATGGCTTGTCTGATAGACCAGTCAGTATGCTTGCTCCAGCAGATTCGGATCTCGTCGTTTTGCAGGTGTGTCTGGCATGAACTGTTTGTCTGTCTGTCCTGAACCAGTCCCCAGTCTGCTCTCGTCTCACTTAGCATCCGAATGATCGCAGATGGTTTGGAGATAGATGTCTCATCAGCGTTAAAACTCAAAGGTCATGCATACTCACTAATTGGGTTCCGCGACGTGTCTCCCGCATCTGCCGGTCCAAATGGACATTCATTCTACGTCAAGGCAGGCAAGCTTGCGGAAATTACGAGCTGGTCACATCCCTGTCTAAGTGATTTGACGCTGCTGTTCGACTCTGCACATCCTCTATTGATTGCTCCCTCCGCTATGGGCAGTCCAAACAGCGAAGACGACACGCCGACCAGGCTCCTCGTCGGCAGCGTGTTTGCGGATCTTATGTTTGAGATTTTCATTCAAGCTAGGGACTTGGAATCACTGCCACCCATCACCTTGAAGAATCTTCTCAAAGCCATGGTCATCGCCGTTTACAAGCAAGATTTCGATAGCAAGCCGCTACGACACCTCCAGGCAAGCCTACGACGGGCTGTGCGCCGTATACTGGATTTGCTTGTTGACCCGGCAGGACTCAACTACGAGTCACGTCAGCTTTGCTTGACGGTATGTCAAGCCTTCATCAAAGCTTGGCCCAGTATCGTTGGTGTGTTTCTATGGTAAGTGCTGATGTGGATGATTTGAATGCGTCTCATGAGTATTCTAGCGATGCACTTGAGTCCACCGCGAAGATGCTTCAAGTCTTGAACTACGAGCAGAACGTGGACGACCCTTTGGTTGAACAGACCCGGGCGTTCTTGGAGACAAATCTCATGATGTAAGTCATCCCAATACAAAGCTGGGAGGGTATGCTAATAGTCGTTAGGTTCCATTCAAGCGGAGTTATCAACGCGTTGTTCAAAGTCAGTGGATTGACACATCTCACCTCCCTTCTTTCTTATTTATATCCTGTCTCAGAGGCGTCTCGACAAGGAATTCTTCGAAGTCCTGAAGTTCTTAGGAGAAACTCCCACCAGGGGATTCTCAAACTCGTCAACGTACAGTCGTCTTCGGGAACTTCTCCTACGTGATGTCTTGACCCGGTGCGTGGACAACGACGTGGAAACGTTCCAATTGGTCGTCGACAACATTGGGAAATACGTTGAGACTGCGTATCATTCGCAGTACTCATCTGACTTTCTGCAAGGTACGCGGATTGCCCTTATGGATTCCTTGTTCATCTTACTGACACTACTATTGGAAGTTGTCGGTCATTCTATCACCACTATCGCTAGGAGAACGGCAGACTGGTCCGCAGACACATTCAACGCAAGCCCGTTACTCTCTCTCGCTGCTACTCTGATACAACACAACAAAGGACAAAGTCGGGTACGTCGGGTCATTGCGTTAGACTCGTAACAGTCGTTCTCACTCAGTGATCAGGAATTCTTGAACCTTACGGAAGGATTTCTACGTGTCGCTCTAGTGCGATCCTACTTATCTCCCGAAAGTTTGACGAGGATCCTGCAAGTGACAGCCTCGATCTATCGGAAAGCGGGAAGTCCAGATCAATGCCTTGCTCTCAATCAGATCGCGTCCTACATCCTAGAACAAGTGACGGACAAGTTGAATCACAAGGCTCACGTCACGTCATCTACGCTAGTCTCTTTATTGGAGGTCAGTGAAGCATTGCACAACACTTTCTTGATACTTACAGAATTCTCCAGGTTTTCACGGCCGGTCCAGACAAAGAAGTTCCTATTCAACTGACATACGAGAGACTTGCCCTTCTGGCGGACGCCGGATTCGCTTATTTGTACGCGGAAGGCCAGGGGACATCTTCTCTCAGTGGATTTGCGGCTTCACAAGCCGTTGCAAATTTGGTCTTGCAGATAGCTGAGGATCAACCGCAAATACTATCGAAGATAGCGGTCAGTCATTATTGCGTATATCCAGTGCGAGTGCGTTCGTTTAATGGCTCTGAATACAGAGATCAGTTATGCCTGTTCGAGCCTGGAATCTAGTACTGCTTGCGGCCCTCTCGAGTAACTCTACGGCTGCGGCGGCAATCCTTTTCGACCACTTCCAAGGCTTTGCGTTCGTGTACTATCGGTCGCTGGCTGTCTATCAGAATTTCAACTACGACGGATCGCAGGAGGTTGTGCACGCGGAGATCAGCAGGGCTTACGCATCTATCAAGCTGTGGTTGTTGTTGTGTCGCAAGGCCACCGCAATCCAGGAAGTGAGCGTACTCCAGACCAGTGTCAACGCGCCGGACAAGGAAGGCGCGTTAACACGGAGGATCTGGAATGAACTGTGGCCACCCTTCGAATCTGTATTGGTCGCAATAGAATCTGATCCGCAAGCTGAAAGCTACCTTGTGAGTTCAGCCCCGTTGACGATGCACATCCATATTACTCATCAAGTACTGCCTTCAGGCCTTGATATCGACTATCTCGACATCAGTGACCGATCTGTTTCTATTTCTCAGACATTCTCGTTCTATCGTTGCACTTGAGACATCTGTTCTCGTTGCGACGCTGAACAGGCTGCGATCATTGGGGCGGTCAGACGCGAAGGTACGGTGCAAAAAGGTCTTGACATCGGGTTAGCATTACTCATGCTCTATGACCAGATCACTCGCGTGCTTCAGCAGATTACAGAATCGCCGGGAGACGCGTCACTAGACCACTTTGTTCAGCAGACAAAGACCGAGATTTGGGCAGAAGAGAAACTAGAGGCAGCGAAGCGAGAGGAGACGATGAAAAATCCTGCTGAGAAGCCTCGTTCGAGGGTGGTAAGTTAATAGGAGTGTCGTTTCCAGCTTTCTTTCCATTGAGGTGCCGTAGCCATTGGTGCTCATGTATTTGTATCGCCTGACTGCATAGAATGGCCTGTGTCTTTATTCTGATTTATGTATTTGTCTCGGAACGCGGTGGTTTGCAACAATATTCGATCCGAGAAACAGTCCGATGGTAGATATTCCCAACACCATGATAAAGGCGGGGATGCGAACAGCCCATTCTTTTGACGGGAAATAACTATGGATGGGACTCGAGGCGTCAAAGAAGGGCTGGAGTGCCCCGTCAGCAACATGACAGTGGAAACGAATGGTCTACTGACCAACAGGATGGCCCATAGGGTATAGTAAAGAAAAAATAGAGCGGAGAACAGGAGCATCCCTCCTCCGAAGATCTTGTCACTCTAAGTGTATGCAGTCAGCTTTGGTCTGTCTGTAGCTTGACTAGCTGAAACTCACCATCGACGGAAAAGAGTCTATTTCACTGCAGACAAAATGTCAGTCAGTGATCTTCAGAAAGGCCTTTTCCATGTACTGAGCCCAATGTTGTATGAGCGACACTGTGGCGGGAGGGGGTCGTGTTCTTGAAAGCTTGACGCCCGGCAACGCCTTAAATCGAGATCTCAGATCCACGCGCGCCTGTGGACAGAAACTCGTTTTCATTCCACACCGGCAACCATTCGTGTACACATTCCATCCTACGCATTTCTATCATCGCGCTCGGAAAGTATCACTCGAAGTCGGGAACAGGGTCGGAATACGTGACTCTGGACCTCACGCCGATACACAGGCCAGGACCCTCAGGTCTACCACGGCACCCTTCCGATGGATCCGGTAACTTTTGCCTCCCTCGCCCATCTACGCATCCTGCTCCTCCCCGTAGGGTCAATAAAGCGCCCTTCATTCGAGAAATGGTCTGCAGAGATCAAATCCTTTGATACAGTCCGTCTCGGAGATATACCCGCCGACTCAAATGAAGAGAGAGGTACGCACTCTGAGAGTCTGGTGTCGTATGATCTCACTGTTTATGTGCAGCACGCTTCATGCCAAGCCCCCTCGCGATCGGTCATCTTCACCTATCATACCCTTCACACCCTCTGCCAGAATCGTTATCGTCACTTAGCTTGTTCAGACCCTCCGACTTTCCTCTAGGCGTTATTGGTGTTGCAACATGTACCCAGCACGACTCTCTATCCTCTATCCTTGGCCATTTCAACGCGGCCGTGAGTGACTTATTTCCCGCAGGATCCACGTTTCCTTTGGCCCAGAATTGCTTTGTTTTCGAAGAGAGCGACGCCAATACCAACATGAATCTTGGAAATTCACTACCAGGTCTCATTGTTATCCCTAGTATGATGGGCAATAAGAAGATATACATCGGGACACTCCTTGCGGAGTTGTGCTCTAATATTTTGGGAGAGTTTGCGACGGTGGTGAGCAAGCACTATTGCGTGAAAGAAGGATTCATGATTGTTGAGAATTCATCCCAGGTGCACGCCCTGGAAAGTCCTCTCGGGAATGAGTACCTAAATGCTTCCATATTTCCCTCCTTGCCTTCTTCACTGGACATGCCAAAACCACTTGACTTGGATACGCCAATGCGAAGCTCCTTGCCCCCGCTGCCCTCATATAATAGCCAACCCGATCTCGCATCTGCTGGCGCGACGCTACGCGCCAAGACCCCGACGCCGTTGTCACTAAAACGCATGTCATCTGCCGGACCTGGCCTGCCTCCCTCTCCGTATCGTCACAACAGTCTACCTGTAAAGAAACGACAGAATGCTATAGGCGCTGCCTCTTCGCATGGTCGTCTGTTCAAGGTACTCGGGGATCTCTTCTTGTTGGCAGGACGTACCATGGATGCCTCTGTATGGTACGCACTTTTACTTGCTTGCTTTATGTGTAATACCACAATTTGATTCTCAGGTATTCAGAGGCGATAGCGATGCTGAAGAACTCGCAAGATATTGCATGGCACGCCGCCGTCCTGGAGGGTTTGGCTACCGTACAAGTACTTGATGCGTGGTCTGCTACGCAAGTAGGCGTGAGTCTCATTGTCAAGATTACATGATCAGCTATGCGTATTCATTCACATTACGTTCGTTTACAGAATGCATTGCCAGACGAGAAAGAGCCATGGACGGACATTACGGACAAACTCGTTCAAGCAATCGGTCTGTACGCCAAGGCACCAACTGCCTCCGACAGCGATGTCGACTATCCGATACTGGCTTATCTCTATGCTCGAGCGATCCTCCGACACACATCACTTTTGTTTTCCATATGGTCGGGGAAAGGCTGGGGACCATTGGCGTTCAGCATCATGCTGCAGTATGGGTTAACTTCATTACCTCCCGTCCTCGGTCGTGATAACAAAGCGGAAAACCGACTGTCCTTCTCTGGACTGGAGCGTCTAACGTCTATCACTGGTATTTCCAGAGCTAGTATCGCTGCGACTCTGACTCAGGCGCATGGTCCCTGGCTGTTGCATCTGGGCTCCCGGGAACGTATCCTTGTTCTGGAAGCTATGGCTACGGTGTATGGCGCTATTGGCTACCGACGTAAGGAGGCCTACATCCTTCGCGAGGTTTTGGGTTGTATCATGGATTTGATCGTGTGTGGACGCGATGAAGCGGGCGGAACACGAATATCTAGTACCGGTTTGGGTATCCAGGGGGTAAACTTTGGTCGAGACAGCCACGGAGCAGTAGCAGTCAGAGAGAACGACAACACGGAAGGAAATTCAAGCGTCCTCCGAGTCGTCAAGTACATCTGCCTCGTCCATGGAGTTGATCTGGAATCTGTCAAGATTGTCGACAGCTCCAAAGTTGACAATGAGAAGCAAGAGCCCAGTCAGGTTCCGGAAGACTCCTCTTCTTATGAACTCTTCGGTTGGCCGGAGCTGCAAATTGGCATAGTGCGCGAAGCAATCGCTGTTGCGGAGGCGCTCCCAGGTAAATGATCTATCTCCTTATTTGAGAAGCATGTAGCTGACAATCCCTCAGATTACTCCGCAGTCGCGCAGTTTTCCCTGTCTTCGCTGAAGAGTCTGCATCCGGTCATGAGTCAAGGGGACCAGCATCATCTGTACAATACCGCATCACGCGCTCTTGCGATAGCCCGGCGACGAGGTGATTCGAGATCTGTTGCGTACTGGTCTGGCCAACCAATAGTCAGTCTGGAGGTGCTGCCGTAAGTGCATCGGGACCTTTCAGGAACACAACTCATGCAGTTTGCAGACTACCTCTTGTGCGCATACCGCTGGAGAAACCAATGTCGATGTTAGCTCAGCGGCGGTCGGACTTGGTCCCCATACTAACTGGCGTGATCGATCCATTCCTTTACAACCCTCGCAAACTGGCTGCCGCCCAGGTATGTTCCACTTTTGTATGCCAATGAACGGAGCTCATAATCTCTCAAGGGTCATACTATGCTGGTCGAGAACGAGAGTTGTGAACTCATAGTCACGCTCCGGAACCCCTACGTTTTCGACTTGGAACTGTCCAGTCTATCTCTGAGTACAACCGGTGTCCGGATCGACACGAAAGCTGTCCCTGTGATCATACCAGCAAACTCATTCCATCCCGTTACCGTCATAGCAAAGCCCTTGGAGCCCGGTCTGCTCGTTGTACGCGGTTGTGTAGTACAAGCCCCTGGAGGTGTTTCTCAAGAGTTTGCTCTGCCGCTATCCACCGAGGAAGAAGAAGAGAAGCAACTACGACGACGGAGTGCCCGGGATTGCGAAGCTGGTCGGTCGAAATACGCTGGTTTGGAGTCAAGACCCTGGTCGAAGGACACGAAACGTGCCAGTGGGACGATCCAGTCCTCTCAGAAAGTACCTCGCTTTTTGCAATGTCAAGTCGTACCGGAACAGCCATTACTTCGGATCCGGCGTACGTCTCTCACACATGGCGCTGTGATGTTGTATAACGGAGAGACGTTCGTATTTTCTTCATTTGTCGAGGTCGTGGCTATACTAATGCATCAGCATATAGGACCACCATCCGGGTGACATTGGAGAATGTTTCAAGTCTTCCGATTGACTTTCTTCGCCTTACCTTCGACGACTCTACCATAGCACCTGCTCAGCAAGCCCTCGCGGAGGGTGAGATGCCTGTATTTGACACCTACGAGACTGAGTACAGTCTCATTCACACTCCGGTGTTTACTTGGGATAGCAAGCGAAATCCGCAGGAGATACAGTCTGGCGAGAAGGTTGTCATCGTCATCAACTGTTTTGGGAAAGTCGGATGGTAAGTGATTGTCGCTTGCACTCGATCTATAACTGAAACAGTGTACCTCCACGCTTGCAGCTCAAGCGGCGCCATGCACATATCTTATTCGTATATCCATCGACGGCAAGCCACCCTGCAAAAACCGCAAGATGTTTTCCATACCCGTCAGCTTTCATACCCGGTCCTCGTTACTGTTTACCACATGTTGGAGTGTCACTCGATGGACATCCTGTCGTATGCGCCGGACACTGTCGCGGAGTTACTGGAGCAGATGGACGAAACGGAACCCGTTGCTATTACCGCCCGGAGAGCACTGCTCAACGTGGTAGACGTGGCTGAATGGTGTATATTCTCCGTCGATGTTCGCAACACGTACGGTTTGCCGTTTGAAGTGACATTCGAGAGGGATCAGCCAGGTGAGTGATTGCTTGACAGTGTTGAAGTCTTTCGTTTCCAGAAACCTACTCCGCGTATTATAGATGCAAACAAGGCTTCCACAACCTTGCTAGTTCCTCCAGGATCAACCTCACGGTGCGTAGGATTCAATTCGGACAGTATGAGATATATTTTGACGCTTCGCCCCATTAGTGTTGTATTGCCAATCAAGAAGTTCCGCCTTTCTGAAGACCACGTCTCCCGGCCCATACCCACTTTGTCGGATCGTCAATTCGTCGTTACGAAATCTAATTTGTCATCCGCAGAAGAGCGACTACAACGGGAGTTGTTCTGGTATCGGGAAGAACTCTTCAAATATATCAGATGTACTTGGAAAGAGGTATGTGCCGTCATTCTCATGTTTAGTCACGTCCGTCAACATCCTTGCGACAGACGGGAGGTTCTCGCTCGGGAAATCTGTCCCTGCGGCAGCAACGCATGACGCAGATCATGTTGAAGACCCTGCGCACCGAAGAAGCTCGTATAGACATGTCACTATACGAGGTAGACGAGGATGATCCCAAACAGGCTCCTCAGCTTGTGTCTTGTAGGGGTGGAAGGTGGTTACCCAAACCGAACTCGTTTGTGTATCTACGGACGAAGATCACCAATCTATTCCGTGAGTGCTTTTGGAGAACTAACAATCTCGTTTCTACGATTGACACCATTTATGACATGTAGCTTCCACCTTGATCTCAACCTTGGACCTGTTTTTCGACCCACATGAGCATGTCATCTACGAAGGTGTATCCTCCGGAATTCCTATATCCAAGTTAGAGCAAGGAGAGTCGTTTGAGGTGGACGTGCCCGTTACCTTCGTATCTTCAGGGAAGTTTGAGGTGATCGCACAAGTGCGTAGACTGGGTCAATCAACAGGTTGGGCGGGACGTGGACAGTTGTGCGCTGTTGTCGATTCATTCACTTAGCTTTCGTACATTGGTATTTCTGAGGACATTATAATTTATACTTGTTCGTTCGCCCCAGACAAGTTCCAGAGAATAGTGTGGAGGCTGCGCCGCAATCAGGTATCATAAAAACAGATATCGTCCCCGCGAATCTTGTACACATTACAGGACTAGTCGTAGTCAGAGTCCTCCTCCCGGAACGCGGCGGTGTAGGCTAATATTGTTCCATAAACCAATCTACGAGTGTGCCAAGGATTAGTTAGTGTAGATAGGGTGAACTATTGTCACTCACGCGCCGCCCACAATCGACATCGCACACGCCGCAGGCTTGATGATCTCCGAATGCGCCAACACCAACGGAAGCGCAAACCCAGTCACAACGATGGTGGAGGTGATGAAGCGGCCCAAGTCTACGGGGCCGGAGCCTTCGTCGTCCGTCGAGAAATCGTCGCCTCCGCAGTGGGCGAAAATGGCGTTAGGGAGCGGCGCCATAACGAAGGTCAAGGCTATACGGCAAGTATACGTCAGAGGTAGAGAATAGGTATTGGTTGGTAACAAACTCACCGACGAGAAGGGGAAGCCAATTCGACCATAACGCGCAGGACAGAATAATCATAAGAAATCCTACGGCAAGCACGAAGGATAGCAGGATAACGGCTAATGGGACTCGGTGAGAGAATGCAGCGGAGAAGACAGATAGACTCGTACTCTTGATTCCGGCTTGCGCCATGATCGAAAGCAAGTCGAGGGCGGAGGATGGACTTCTAGTAGTAGTGGGTGGTGGTGGTTGAGCTCGCTCACTGCGCCTCAGACTCACGATCACCAACGCGTCTAAATTGAAACAGCCCTTGGCAAATATGGCTTACGTAACCAGAGAGCGACGTTCATACTACATCGTACACAGTCAATAATGATACAGCTACGTGAAAACAGTCATGAAATTATCGACGATTCCTGCGAGGATATCTGGGTGCGGCGACGTTGGTTGGCCGATCTGTGAGGGTGCCCATCGTAGGGCCTGGCAGTCCGGATTTCAGAGTCGGAATACTCTTCTTCATAATGGGTGCAGCGGCAATTATTGGCGCAGCAAAGGATGCCGTAGATGACGTGGAAGACGTCAGGTTTGGTGGAAGAGATCCTGAAGAGGACGTTGAGGACGTCAACGCAGATGCTACCGAGAGCGGCGAGGCGATTTTGATAGTGTCGTCGCGGCCATCATTGAATTCTTCCTCGTCTTCACTTTCGTGGTCACTGCCGGCCTCGCTACCTGCCCGACTGGCCACCCTGCTGCCTGTCCTGCTCTGGACATCCGAGTCTCCCCCTTCGTCCTCTGACCCATCTGGTAGCGGCAGATGTTCGGCCAAGAAAGTGTCACGGGCCGAAACCGAGACCCCTCGTTGTCGCCAGTCTTTCAGGACGACTTCCCGACCCTTCGTCAAGTTCCAGTTGTCCGCAATATCCCAAGTTCGTTTGCGTGGAGTCGTCCCCGTGGGGGTGTCTTCTTTCGCACCCTTGTCTGTCAGGCTCTGCGTAGACTGACGCAACGAAGATACGTGGGAGGACGCAGACGTTCGGTAGATTTCCAGCGAGTTGGACAGCCCAGCAGTCTACACAACAGAACAATGAGTAATTTGTCGCTGTGCAAAAACCATCTGCTTACCTCCGAATTGACACGGGTCGCGATAGATTCGATATTGCGGGAAGTTGAGGCAACACCGCGCTGCATATAACGGTATCCTGACTGAGCTTCAGCGACCAATGACTCCGTGGTATCCACTCGAGCCCTCTTGGCTCGTGAAAGGCGGTCGTAGCCTGCCATAAGGTAAGATGAGGTGAATGAGACGATGCCAGCGAATTTGTACGAACCTTGCGTGAATGATGTCCCCAAATGTTGCATCTGTCGACTCACATCTGTCATATGCGTCGCTGACGAGGTCGATACTGTGTCCTGTATCTCCTTCATTCCGTCCAGGCCAACGGTAGACAAAGTCATGAGGTGCTGCACAATAACCTTCAGCTATACAGCAGCGAAAGAGCTAGAAAAGTAGGTACCTTCAGACCGCCATCTCTGTTGCGTTTCAACTCCCCTCGTCTCTTCTCGAGGGATCCTGCCCACTGAGTACCATTGGCAATGACGGATTCAAGTTGCTGCCCTTGCTGCTTTCCAAGCTTGACCATGCCCTGCTCAGCAGCTGCATTGCTGTCGCTCATCTCTGAGAACGCTTCCTTCAGGCTGCGATCTCGCTCGGTAGTGAAATCACCGAGCAAACCCGAGATACGTCTGATCAACTCGTCCTTGGCGCGTTCGGATTTGACCTTCTCTGACTCCAAGAGACGGACGAGGAGAGCATTCTGCTGTTGCAGACGGACAATCTCACCTTGAGACGTGCTGTCCGCTAGCGCCTTCGCTTCTAGCAGTGCTTTACGCTCTGCTACGATGTAGTCTTGTGCCTCCTGCAGTAGCAATTCTGCGATGGATCCGAGAGATTTGAAAGTCTTCTCGACCTGTAGAAATGACGTCAGGATATCATGAGAGATGGACTCGGCATGAATGACACACCGTTGTCACTGTAGCGATACTGGTGGTTTCGGTAGCTTTGTAGGTGGTCTCGCAGTAGGTGCGCAGCTGTTCTGCCCAGTTAGTAAAGGATGTTCTGACAATTTCCTGCGTCTCTTCCACTGCTGTTTGGATGTCGCTGGTAGCAGCATCGGCAGCTTCGTCTTTGGCGTGGATCACTTTGAGGCCATCCCGTACCTTCTCGAGCTGTTCGCTGATCCGCGCAGAGATGCCTGTCAGTGCCTCGATCTCCTTCAGTTGATACTGTTCGGATTCGGATTTGAGTTGGGATATGTGCTGGGTGGAGAGCTTCACAAAGTCCTCCAGCTTAGACGAGAACGTTCGCGTCTCGGCGCTGATAGTTTGTACATGACCTTTAACGGCCCGGCTGTTCGCGCTGAAGACACTGTTCCTGCGGTCTGGGTAGCGAATTAGCATCTGTGATAGGTTCAGTATTTCTAAGATACGTACCTAGCTTGCTGAATAGCTTTCCAAGGTCTTGTACGCTCTGGTGCGCGACTTGTTTCAGCCCACTGGCCACGCCGTCCAGAACCGTCTCGTTCTCTTGATACGCTTTCCGTATCACTGTCTCCTCCTCCAACGCGACCTTCATCACCTTCAGCTGGCTATCCTTGATTTGTAGTGCCGTCTCCTTCTCAAATAGCTTCTCCTTCGTCTCCTTCAGCTCTCCGTCCCGCTTCACAAGCAGCGCGATACTCTGCTCAAACTCCTCCCGGACATTTCGCAGCTGACTCTCAACCATATCCACCTGCTTCTTGGCCTCTTGCATCTCCGTGTCTTTGAGCTCTTGCTCCGCGGTCATCTGGTTCCAAGTCTCTTCGGAAAAGAAGATGCCATTCTTCTCTCGGGCCGCCATCACGTCTGCTTTGAGTCGCTCGATTTCCCCAACGTATTCCTTCAGAAGCGCATTTCGAGACATGCGTTGGTTCACTTCAGGCTTGTTGCGAATCGATTTCGCGCGAAGAGCGTAGTCGAGGGTAGACAGTGTCTCTTCCATGTTGGATCGGGCAGGAGAGATGGTCGCAATAAGGCATGTCTTGGTCCGCCCACCAAGAGAGTCTTGGAGGAGGCGCGTCAGTTTGGATTCCCTGTCGAAAACGTTAGCGAGTTTGGGCAACGAAGGTATCAAAAACAAACCTATAAGGGACATGTGATGAACGATCAACTAATGCGTTAATGACTCGACCCAAAGTCAACAAGCTCTGGTTGATCATACCAGCCTCTCTCGCTCTCTTGTTCTCTGCGCCCGACCTCCCTATATTCTCCGAGCCGGCCAAATCGACCAGATTGAGCTTGCCCACTTTCAACAAGTCGTCTCCCATAGTGGACGTCTCCTTGATATGCACAGTTATGGAAAAGATGGAGTGCGAGCGACTAGAATGGTCATTGAACTTGGTTGCGGCGATTTGTCTCCGGTGACTGCCCTTCGTGAGTAGGGCCAGAGCATCAGCGGTGTCCTTCACTGGGGCTTCTTCTAAACCTTGGATGAAAACGCCCTTTTTGCTTGCGTCGTCGAAGAGCTTCAACTGTCCAGCTGTGTCCTTTGAGCCTCCCATGCCCATTGGTTGCGCAGAGCCGGAGGGAGCGGACAGATCAGATGCGAGAAGATCCCGTAACTCCTCATTGTATAGCTCTACGAAAGAGATCTTGACGCTGTAGTCTGCACCAGAGGTTTCGAGTTGGTGAAATAGTCTGAACAGAACGCGTGGAATCATTCCAGCGGAGGGAGAGGGATTTCCCATTGCAGTTGGCTCCAAGTCACCCTGCATTGTGTAGCTGGTGATAGTCAGCCGGAGTAGTTCAGCAAAGAGTTGTATGGCAACACTCACGTCTTTCCCGTACCCGTCTGACCATATGCAAACAGTGTACAGTTGTAACCCTGCAGCACTTCATCGAGCATAGGACTGACAACGTCGTGGTATATCAACGCTTGATCCGCCTCTGGACCAAAGACCATGTCGAAGGGATACGTGCGAGTCGGGGGAAGAGTTATGACGCCAAAATTGGAGGACGGGATCGCCGTTTCGATAGTCAGATCGTGTCCTCTAGCCCCTTGTGTTTGCACAATGATTGGAGAGTTCTCCTGCATCTCCCGTTCGGAACGTCGTCTGCAGCGAAGGACGACCTGGATATTGATCTCGCTCTCCTCGGCGCCATGTTGAGAAGTGGCTGTCTTAGAGTGCTTCAATTGGGGAGCTGCTAATGCGGTTGGGTCGAAGTTGTCGTCGACGGGGGTAGTGAGTGCTGAGCGAGTTGCAGCGGCAGCGGCAGCAGTAGTGGACTCCTTCGGTCGGGCCAATACAGATCGCGACCTTGGAAGCGGTTGTGATGATGTCGGAGGTTGCATAGAGGTAGTGCGACTCCTAGATGGTGCTGCTCGACGAGTCGCCATAATTTATACGACGATGCCCGACAGTGAAGACCGAAATGAAGTGCAGCGCAAGAATGGCCAGGTGAACGGAAACAACTGCGTTCGGCGCCTAACGTGCCAAACGCGACGCGCTGTTCACGTGATCGCGTATGTTCTCACGGGTCGATCGGCGGCTAGAACCGAGCCTCGTAACGAGCGCCAAGCCTCCTACCTTCGTCTTGTTTCTACCGCTACCAGGTTGTTGCAGTCGAAATGGGCAAACGCAAAAAATCGTCGAGAAAGCCTACTGGTGCACGGAGAAAAGACCCCCTTGGTGAGTTGGCTTATAGTCCTTATGGCGTGCGATTAACCGACGGTATACTCTAGATACTCAGTTCACGTGCCTCTTTTGTCACCACGATAAATCTGTGACTGTACGGATGGATAGGAAGGAGGGTCTTGCAGAGCTGTTCTGCAAAGTTTGTGATCAGAGATACCAGAGCAAAGTCAATCGTACGTCAACCTTCGGTTGTTTCGATTAACTGGTGCTCACACTACACTCCCCATAGATTTGACCGAGGCAATTGATATCTACTCAGAATGGATCGATGCGGCGGATGCGGCAGAAAAAGATGCTACCACGAGCCCTCGACGTCCAACTGCCTCCTCTAGTCGAGCTGCACCGGCAGTCAACTTTGGCAGTGATGAGGAGTAGAGCTGCTGCTTCATGGTTTGCTATCCTGGTGTATTGTATGTTGCATGGACCTGTGTCACTATTCTCGTGTATTACAAGTACTTTATAATCTTCCTAAGTAAACTGTACACGAAATGCTCAGCACTCTAAGAGGAAGCTGGTCGGACCTACAATTGCTATAAAGTGATCATCGAGCCTCTGACGGGCGCCTATCCATATATAGCGCGTCGCCACCTACCAGCTCTCCTTGACGCGTACCGTCTCCGACTCCTCCAGGCTACCAGCACTTAACGACCGTCGACTCCGAGCAACACGCTGCTGCTGGCGTGTTTCTTCTCCATTATACCGCCTCTGAGGGCAATACCCTAAACTCATACATTCCTAGACTTACATAGATTACTTCCAATCATGTCCTCCACGAATATCAAGGTCGTTTGTCGGTACGTCTCTCCCTCGATGGTGGTCGTATGCATGTTTGACGCGCCACCAACTCTACTAGGTTTCGACCGACGAACTCGATCGAACAACGGGAGGGCGGCGAGATCATAGTATCGTTCGATGAGAACCTCCGTTCCGTACAAGTGCGCTCTGCGCAAACGGTGTCTGGACCAGAGAAAGATGGGTTCACCTTCGATCGCGTGTTTCCTCCTGGGACGAAGCAAACAGAGGTTTTTGATTATGGTGTGAAGGAGTAAGTGACTTCGTTGTATGATGACACAACTCGTTTTGACCAAGTTCTAGCATTGTCAAAGGTAAGCATGCGTCGGTGGACCTTTGACCACTAGATCCATCACTCCTTTGAGTGACAGCTAACGGGACCGACCTTCAGATGTTCTCGACGGTTACAACGGGACCGTATTTGCGTACGGTCAGACTGGCAGTGGAAAGACATTCACTATGATGGTGAGTACCCACTACACCTTTGAGCTGTCTGAGTATTGAACCTCAATTCTACCCAGGGTGCGGACATCGATTCGCCAGAGTTGAAAGGTCTCATCCCTCGGATAACGGAACAAATTTTCCAGTCTATCGTAGAATCGGATGCTCATCTAGAATACCTGGTCAAGGTCTCATACATGGAAATCTATCTTGAACGTATTCGGGATTTGTTAGCACGTGTGTCTCTTCACTATTGTCAATGTTTATACATGCTCACTCCATCTTATCACTCAGCTCAAAATGATAACTTGCAGGTACACGAAGAGAAGTCGAAGGGTGTCTACGTGAAGAATCTATCCGACTACTACGTGAGCAGTGCACGTGAGGTGTATGAAATCATGAGGCAGGGAGGTGCTGCACGTGTTGTTTCATCTACAAGTGAGTTCGTACTTAACCTACCCTTTCGTCAAGTTGTTGACCGGGATGTTCGCTCTCACTAGACATGAACGCGGAGAGTTCACGGTCCCATTCCATTTTCCTGATTACAATCAACCAGAAGAACACCGAAACGGGCGCGCAGAAGACGGGTAATCTCTACTTGGTCGATCTTGCTGGTTCGGAGAAGGTCGGCAAGACTGGTGCTTCTGGTCAAACGCTGGAGGAGGCCAAGAAGATCAACAAATCTTTGTCCGCGCTAGGAATGGTCATCAATGCTCTCACTGATTCTAAGGTGCGTGTTCGCAACGAATGCACAGCTGAGAACCAACTCATCATGGCTTGATAGGCTAAACATATCCCGTACCGCGACTCCAAGCTCACGCGTATCTTACAAGAGTCTCTTGGTGGTAACTCTCGAACTACACTCATCATCAATTGCTCGCCTGCGGCCTACAATGACGCTGAGACTCTCTCTACCCTTCGCTTCGGTATTCGCGCCAAGTCGATCAAGAACACTGCTCGTGTCAATGCCGAACTCTCCCCTCTCGAGCTCAAGGGCCTGCTGGCGAAGGCCCAAGCTGCCAACACCAACTACCAGAAGTATATCGCGTCACTGGAAGCAGAACTGGCCATTTGGCGGTCTGGTGGTCAAGTAGACCAATCTGAGTGGGCGAGTTCCGACAAGCCTGGGGCCGCAGCAGCAGCAGCAGCAGCAGCGAAGAAGACTCCGACATCACCGACGCCATCGTCGGCGAGGAGCATGACCCCTGTTATCCCTGCGCTCGAGGGTCTGCGTGGTGACTTGGACAGTCGACCACAGACGCCTACCGTGGTTGGTCTGGACAAAGATGAGCGTGAGGAGTTCTTGAGGAGAGAGAACGAGCTTAGCGATCAGTTGGGGGAGCGGGAATCTGCCGTCAAGGCCGCGGAGAAGCTTGTTGTCGAGCTCAAGGAAGAACTCACATTCCTCAAGGAGCAGGAGGCATCGTTATCCAAGGCATGTCTACTCATAAATCTGATTTTATTTCTATGTTATTGACATTGTGTACAGGAAAACAAGGCGATGTCTGGCCAACTGAACGACCTGCGCTTGCAAGTCGAGAGGATGGATTACGACAACAAGGAGAGTATGATCACCATTGACATCCTGAAGGAGCAAAATCAAGATGGTAAGAATGAGCTCGAGGAGTTCAAGAAGACTATCTTGGATCTCAAGGCTGCGCAGAAGGATGCTTCCGCAGAAGACAAGGAGAAGAAGAAGCAGGAGAAGATGGCTCTCATGATGGCCAAGTTCGACGCGGTGCGATGATATTCGTTCGCCTCCGATATACGTCCGCTCACTTTTCTCTGATTTCCAGCAAGGAACCTTTTCCGAGAAGGATGAACAGCTGAGACAACTTCTTTCGAAGCTTGACTCCATCGATAACGAGGGTGCTGTCTCGTCCATTTCGCATGAAGACATTGTTTCTATCCGCCGACAGTTGGCAGACGGGCAGGTTCTCATCCGCGAGACCGTTGACCGTTTGCGTCAGAGCCAGGAGGAGAACGAGATCCTCACACGGAGACGAGATGAGCTGGAATCTAGGAACTCCGCGCTGGAAACTGAGTATGAGGAGCTTTTGGGTAAGCCCACCTCCTCTTAGGCGTGCGTCTCGCATTCTCATTGCATCCGTCGGCTTTGCAGAGAAGACGATCCACGATGAAGATATCAGTGGCGCTGACGTCGCTGAATCTATGGCGGAGTTGAAGGTCAGTTCACCAAGTGTTTCGTTTCATTGCATGCTCATGTCCGTGGTCTTCTTTCTTGCTTAGAGCAAGCTCGAACAGCAATATATTGCCAAGCGTGAGGCCCACTCAAGCGAGGTAGTTGACCTCAAGCAACAGCTTGAATTGAGGAGCAACGAGATTCGCGCACTGAACGGCACGATTGACAGTCTCAAAAGTGTGAACGAAGAGCTCAAGGTACTGATGCTTTTCTACTCGCGATCTTCCGCTGCTCATCTTCATGCTCAGCGCGCCTTTGCCGTCACGTCCGCTGGGATCGAAGGCGGCAAGAACCTTGCGGAAAGCGCTCAAGATCTGGAACGTACGCGTAAGGCAATCAGCGTACAGCTGGCTGAATTTGATGGCGTAAAGAAGTCGCTCATGCGTGATTTGCAAAACCGCTGTGAGAAGGTATGCACGTCATCTAGCGGTCCATATGTTCGTGTTTTCACTGAAACGCGTCCCATCGTATGTAGGTTGTCGAGTTGGAGATTCAGCTTGACGAGATCAAAGAGCAGTACAACAATGTCATTCGCAACAGCAACAGCAAGGCGCAGCAGAAGAAGATGGCGTTCTTGGAGCGTAACTTGGAGCAGCTCACACTTGTTCAGAAACAGGTGATTATTGTCTTCACTCAGAATCACTGTGCTTTCGGCCGGTGTGCTCATCTGTGCGGACCGAATTTTAGCTCGTGGATCAGAACTCAGCCTTGAAGAAGGAGGCTGGTATCGCCGAGCGCAAGCTTCTCGCGCGTAACGAGCGTATCCAGAATCTTGAGGCTTTACTGCAAGACGCGGACCGAAGGCTCGCTATTCAGAACCAGAAGTTTGAGGCTCAGCTTCAAGCAGTCAAGGAACGACTCGATCAAGCGCGAGGTACGTTGATGGAATGAAGGGTGGAAATGAACAGTGCCCGCTGACAACTTTTAATTGTTTACAGCGCAGAAGGCGGTGATCTCGTCCCCACTCAGTTTCGGTCGTATTGCGAAGCCACTTCGGGGAGGTGGAGGAGGTGGTCCCAGTGTTACCAGCACAAGTCCAAACCCATCACTTGGCAGTGGCTCTGCCAACCCGCTGTCGAGGTTGCAGAACGAGGATGCAGGGTTAGTGCGAACTTTGATGTCCGTTGTGCCCTGGCTAACGACTGCTCTCATTCACGTCTACCTGTCATGATTCATTAGCCCGGGATGTAGGCACTTTTCTTCATTCGCGCTTGTGTGGCACACATCTGACCATTTTTTTTTGTAGCGAAACGGGCGTCCTGGTTCTTCAACTCACGGTAATATTCGGTCATGCTTTAGATTACTTACATTCTTTCATACTCTGTCACACTGTCTGCATACCCCCTTGCATTGCTTGTACGATTCCAACCCACGAGAATTTCCACGCTGACTGCCGCACACTGCGCAAGAGGAGCATCCTTAGGCTTTTGTTTGACTCACATTAGTCGTTTCAAGTTGATGGTGATGCCACTGCAGAACGTCGACCGACGGCCCGTGCCGCGCCAATAAGGTAAAGAGTCAATCGTTTGGCGAGCTCGGTAAAGCTTTTTTTCGTCATCATCGTACGTGTTGCCGTGATGCGAGACGGAGGAATTCACGTGGCGAAGCGAGCGAGTGTAAACCCGCCGACGGGAGGGAAGACAGCGGGGTGTGCGCTGGCGAGTCGAGGTTGTCGTCGGGGAGCGAATGGCGGGTGTCACGTGCCTAGGAAGTCAAGAAGCTTCTGCGACGGAGAAGAGTGATCGGGTGCGACTGCTTCCGGAAGCATTCCATTTACGGGCGGGATGTCCCGGCTGAGCGGTGATGGACGTGCCACGTGGCGTCGCGAAGCACTGGCGGTGTGGCGCTTAGCGTTGTGCGGTTCTGGTCTCGGACGCTGAGAGGCTGCAGTCGCGCTGTGGCTAATCATCGTCCTGGAGCTAAGATTCCTCGCTAATGCCTTCTCCGCGTCTCTCCGCCTGCGCTGGGAGTTTCTTGCCGTTGAAACCAAAGTTAAATCAGGTACACCTGCTTCGAATTTTATTTCATTTTTCGGGGGTCCGAGTCCCTCTCCCGACGCCGTCTCAGCACCGCCGCGCGCGTATAGGTGTGTTCTGTCACTACCACCAGCCGTCACTAGCTCTCGGACGTCCTCGCCCTCCTTCTTCTCTGTCCGTGCGCAGGACCCGTCCGTGAGGTGTCGTCGACTAACAGCACGACACGTTTCTCTCTTTGTGAGTTCTTTACTGCCTTGAGGCGTGTTACGGACGCGGTCTTGACGTACGAAAGTCTACCGTTCGACTCTTCGACAGTAACGACGCGTGCTCTACACTCGTGAACCCATCAATGGTCTTTTAACCTCTCGTGTCGCTTGTCTCACCTCCTTTCGTCGGGTTGCAGCTCTCTCGCTCAACTGTCCTTTCAAGCACGTCTTCAACCGTCCTTTGTTCCGTAATACGATTATAGGTCCGTCTTCCATCTCGCCTTTTCTCCAATCTGCTCACTCATCTGTCTCTGCAGTTCTCTCCCCTTGCCTATGTCTATCGCTAATCACGACTCTTCAACAAGAAAGTCATCTGGTTCTTCATCGCACTCCGTTCACACACCCGCTGGCTCCCCAAGTCATGTATGTTGCATGCACATATCTCTGTTGTTTTCATGCTGAAACCTTGTTACTACCTTAGCCTCAACCGCATCAACGACAGACACCACCTTCTGGAAACTACTTGGGAGCAGGAATGGGCACCGCAGCAGGTCTCAAACCCTTGAACCCGGGGTGGCAGGTGCGTTGACAAATAATCTACAACGTTGTTATGTGTCTGACAGCAGTACAGGTGTGGGGCAATCCGGCGCCAAACTCGAGAAACGCGTCGGTTTCATCCGCAAACAGCGGCCCCGAAGCATCACCATCTCAAGCAGGATACCGATTGGACGAACCGTGGGTTGCCACTAGAACACCTAGCGGAAACTGGGATGACATGAGCGGCAGTCCGCAACGAAAAGACATCGCCCAAATGGTCTGTACTTCTTGCCAGATCATCCATTGCTCGCCATTGACTTTGCTCGTTTTAGGATTCGATGCCACTTCACCGCCAACGACAAACTTCAGCACCATCAACCTCTTTGCATAATACTCCCACCAGCATTGGCAAGACCGGACAGTACTCTCCCCAGCGATACGACGGTAATAGCATGAAAGACGCGACGCCAGCGCAGCGATACAACGGGACATCGCCAACAAGAGCTGGCGCCTACGGACCAGGGTCGCCGTTCACTGGACAGCAACCTCTGATGCAAGCTAACGCGACCAGTGGCAACTACGACGCCACTGTGGATGGAGACCTTGCCGTCGCGCTTCGTGGTATGGCGGTCGAGGACGAGTATGGATCGGTGCCGGCCTTCCGCCAACCATCCATGGGCACACAATCATCTGGTTTCAATGCTCAGAATTCTGCCCTCTCTGGACGAGGTGTTCCCAATGCGCAACCTCCTCGGGCGCCGTACAACGGAGGCTTTCCACAGCCAGACTTCACTGGTTACTACTCTGGCCACTCACGCGTCGACTTCCCTTTCTATGACGCTTACAGAGCTGCCACTGACCCGTCTTTGTATGCCGCGTCTCCTGCTCTGAGCGCGGCCACTGCGGCTAGTACATATTCGAATATAGGCCCCGCGGGCTTACATCCTCACATGATGGCTGATGTTCATGGACAACAGTCTAATATGTTCTTTGACCCTTCCGCATCTGGTCGACAAGGTTCAGCGTATTTCTATCCGACACAGCCTGTCATGTACCATTCGTATCCTGCCGTGACGAGCATGCATACGCCGACGACGGACAAAAAGATGGTGCGCAGATAACACCGTTTTTAGGTCAAAATGGGTCTGACCCGTGTCTTATACTTAATCGTAGCAGAACCAGCTCGCAGCCCAGAACATGATGTTCGGAAACATGCGCTCGACGCCGTCTCCACATCCCCAGGCTTTCCAAGCGCTGGATTACGCCACACAGATGCAGATGATGATGCCTGGTGCCTTATATGGGCAGGCATCCATGAACGCCGGGATGAACATGTTCCACCGTGGTCGGAGGTCTGCCTACGATGTTAATGCTGCCAACCGGAGCCCTCTTTTGGATGAATTCCGGTCGAACAAGACGCGTGGCTGGGAACTTCGAGTGAATCTTTCGTCCTGTGATTCGCTTCTTCCACTAATAGCTCGGTGGTCTACCGCAGGATATCTTTACACACGTCTTGGAATTCAGTCGCGATCAGCACGGCTCCCGCTTTATCCAGCAAAAACTCGAGACCGCTACGCTCGAAGAAAGGCAAACCATATTCGATGAGATCGTGCCTCAACATTCCTTGGACCTTGTGCAGGACGTGTTCGGCAATTATGTAAGTCTATTTGTTGATTGCTGTGCTCTGTTTCTGCGCTCATAACGCGATCCCGGCAGGTTATTCAGAAATTGTTCGAGCACGGGACGGCTGCACAGAGGAGTCAGCTTGCGGCTACGATGGAGGGGCATATTCTTCAGCTTGCTCAACATATGTACGGCTGTCGAGTTGTACAGAAGGTCAGTTCGTTTTGCGTTTCGTTCACTTGGCCGGGACTCACTCGGGCGTGGTGTCAGGCTGTCGAGTTCATTTCGCCGGAACATCAAGGAATCTTTGTTAGAGAACTCGACGCTAATGTTCTTCAGTGCGTTCGGGATGCGAATGGCAACCATGTCAGTATTCGATTTGCATTCATATTTGTTCCCTCTGAACTGAAACTATACTGCAGGTGGTTCAACGATTGATCGAGCTTGTCCCACCGGAACGGCTTGCCTTCATCGCCGCATTCCGTGGTAGCGTACTCAGCTTGGCTTCGCACGCGTATGGATGCCGGGTTCTGCAGAGATGTCTTGAACATCTTCCCAATGAGCAAACACGACCTCTGCTAGACGAGCTTCATCTCCACTCTCATGATTTAATGAGTGATCAGTTCGGCGTGAGTCCGCGTCGTGAAAGCATTGTTCGCGGAGTATCTAATCACTGACCTCATGTTTCTCGTTCTTCATTCTAGAATTACGTCATTCAGTTCATCTTGGAGAAAGGACAGCCGCAGGACAAAGCCGCAATCACGAGCAAGTTACGCGCTGATATGTTGAAGATGTCGTGTCATAAGTTCGCCTCGAATGTTTGTGAGAAGGCATTGGTGACGTCGGACGTTGCGACGCGTCATGCATTGATAAACGAAATATTAGCACCGAGGAAGGATGGCATGGATGTGGTTGTAATGATGATGAAGGATTCATATGGAAGTAAGTCATCGCTGCTCTGTGCTCAGTCTTTGGGTGTTAATTGACTTTTCCGCAGACTATGTATTACAGCGTGCCTTGACCGTGTCGGAAGGTGAACAGAAGGAGGCTCTTGTTAAGCGCATTCGCCCACAACTGGTCATCATTCGACGACAAGGTGGAGCGTATGGCAAAAATTTGAGTGCCAGTAAGTTCTCCTCAATTTTGTCGTGGACATGTCATCTGAACAGCATTGTCAGTCGAACGTCTCATCGAGAAATGTGCGATACCAGAAGTTGTACAGCAACATAGTCAAGAAAATACGAAAAGCCTTCCCTCGGATACCTCGACGAAAGCCCTTTAATTCGCTTATACCAGGATAGTTTGATCTCCCTCCTATATCTTTCGCGACCTCTGGTCGCTGATATCCACTCACTAGCGTATTAATACCTCGCATTTTTGCATCGTCTCATCTCTATATCCTACCTTGCTGTCGCAGTCACTGTTTTACTCATCTTCCTCACTGCATCTCTCCGTCTCACTCACCATCTTAATGCATTCCTTCCTCTCGTTACACATTCGGATAGCATAGCAACATTCTTGGACACTGGTCTCTCTCAATGCCTCATCATCTCTAATCCTACGTAGTCCTTGTTTAGTACGTGCTGCAGGCCTCGTTCGTTTACCGACTCCAATTCCATGGTATAATTTGTGATTATCTAATACACGTAGCTTGAATGTGATCTTTGCTTCTCAATCTGCGGTGGAATGCCATTCGTATGATTGCGTGGTCTCTTGACGGTGTCACCACGTCTCCTGCTACAACCTCAGTACCCAAAGAACCTAGAGTGAAGAGAGTTGGAAGCTCGAGATTCCGAATTCAATCCGTACTAGGACTCGGAGTACTGTGCGCGCTCATTCATCTAATCAATTATACGTAAGCACGTAATGGATATTCTCGCATACGTGTAGGCTCGCACACCAATTCCTGTGCTACTCACACTTCTCTCCCGGACATCGACCATGAACACAGCAGGGGAGGCGGCGGCGTTGTTTGGCGGTCCACTGGACTCCGCGAATGACCCATTTGCCACTTCATTCGAAGCTGAGACCACTTCGGCTTCAGCAGAGCTTCCCACTGGCGGTGACCCATTCTCTGCCCAGGAGTCCTCGTCCGCTGCCGACTTATTTGCGTCCTCGAAAGAGCCGAATCTGTTTGCTAGTGTGGATCAAACTGCAGGAAACGAGTACGGAGCGTACGCTGATACGTCGGCCGGGTATGGACACTCGTATGATGCGTATGGTGGACATCCTAACGGGGCGGAAGACCGTTATACTCAAGAGTCGTATGCACCCGCTCCGACGCAGTATGGTACTCAGAATGGATACTCTCAGCACCAGGGGGGCACAGGTGCGTAGCACTATACTTCTTCTCGTCCGCTCACTCAAAAAATGCCAACTGCTCAGCGTATGGGACATACAGCAATGCGACCAATGCCAGCACGAACTATGCTTATGATGCATATGCAACCTACGGCACCAATTCCCAGCATTCATATGATTCGACGACGGCACAACAACCCACTTCCTATAGCCCGTACACCCCACCAACTGCGGTTCTTCATACTGCTGTACCAGAGGTCAACGCTGCTCAGGTCTACGACCCGTATAAACCTGCTGCTGTACCCGTCCAGCAAATCCAGACGACCTACGCAGTTCCTGATTACTCGCAAGTGCGTTCACCTCCCTTGCAGTCCATCCCGCCCGTGCTCTCCGCTATGTCTGGATTCTCTGCGGACGTGCCTCCTCCTCTTCCATCTGCCTCTGCCTACCGGCCGAAAACAAGCAATGCTTATGATCCACCGCTCCCACCACCCAAACCGAAACGTGCAGCGCAACATGCATGGCAGCCTCAGACTACTTCACTGACCCCAACGCCGTATGCGGGAGGACCTGCATCGAGAATACTTTCCCCTCCACTCCCTCCACCGCCTCCGCGAGGCTCGACACCCATTAGGCATGCTGCTCATGCCCATGCCCCGCCGCCATCCTCGTCACCGCTGCAGAGCAACCATTACGCACAGCCGCCCTCGAGTCAGGCACATTATAACGCTGGAGCTAGTTATATTCCACCTGCTGTCAATGCTTGTCCTGCTCCACCCACTGTCCCGGCGCAGTCCACATACGCGCCACCTCCTGCAATGGATCATGCACATGCATATCCGCAAGATAACTACACGAACGGATACACTGATGATGATGGCCTCGGCTTATACAACCGACCTTCGTCTCCGCAAAAGTCGGTGGTATCCCACAGCGAACCGTATGATCCCAACGTCAATTCTGGGTTTTCGAAGTACGGTTTCACCGAGGTCTCGCACAATGATTTTGGGTCGTATGGGGATGAACTGGCAGGTGGAGCTGGGTATTCAAGTCCGCTAGACACTGCAAAGGCACCGTCACCGCCCCTTGCACCGTCTAGTCGGGATGGTCGCTCAAAGCCTGCGTCTCCTGCTCCTTTCGACCTGACAAAATCGCCAACTCAAGTCCGACAGAAGGTTCTATCTCGACACCAATCGCCCGACCGTACAAAGTCACCAGGTGCCTCTTCCATTCGGTCAATCGGCTCAATTGGCTCGGGTTCTGTGTCGAGACGAAGTATTGATCAGCCGATGAAACGATCCTCAGTGAACGCATACTCGCCCCCAGTACCATCTTACGAACCACCGTCGGCAAACACTTTCCACTCGGAAACACATACGTACACTCCCGCTACTGCTACCAACATTCCGCGAACACACTCTCCTGCGGCACATTCTTATGTTCCTGCTACGACTACCGTTATGCCACGAACGGCATCCCCTGCCGCTTTTGCTTCACGCTCGCCTCCGCTAGGGAGAGAGGTACCTGCTGTTGACGCTTATTCTCCTGCGAACGGAGTTGCTGCGTTTTCTAGCTTCCGTGACAGATCAATGTCTTCTAGCTCAAGCTTGTCCATCTCGTCTGCAGCATCAAGAGATCTGTATGCTCCTTCAGCTCCTTCTCGCCAGCAATCTTTGGACGCCTACAAGTACTCCTCCCCGCCGCAGCCCTTTCATGCGCCGGTCGAGAATGTATTTGGATCTCAGCCAAGTACGCACCCTTACGGTGGGTCGGGCGTTCAGACACTGTCTGTGGCAGCACGTTTGACGCAAGCACCGTACGCTCCCTCGCCATCGTTGCTGGGTTCAAACGATCCCCTAGGACGGACATCCGTCAAGATTCCGGTGGTCAGTTTTGGGTTTGGAGGCAAGCTGGTGACCTGTTTCCACGGCGCTTCCAATATAACCGCTGGCTTCGACGTCGCCATGAGCTCTCGCCAGTCAACAGACATTCATATTCACACTATCCACAAGCTTGTACCTCAATCTGCGTTGGATGAGTCTTCCGCATCGTATCCTGGACCGCTATTCTCGGACCCTGGATCGCCTACTGCGAGTCTGGTTCGTACGGCTACGGCTGCTCATACGAAGACGAAGAAGGCTCGCGTCATCAAGTACCTGGATGACCGCGCAGAAGAACTTTCTCGTGGACTTGGTTACCTACATCGCGACAGCATGGAAGGCAAACGTGCTGAAGCAAAGCATACGCTTCTTCTTCTGTTGAAGGTCATGATAGAGAATGACGGGAAAGTTTCCGGAAGGTAAGCTCTGTTCCTTCCGAACTCCCCATTGACCCGTCTTACACAGAATTTCAGTGCTCAAATTGATGCTGCAGTACGCCAAGTACTCGTACCTCATATCGCTAATCAGGACGCTGGTGTTGCCGGTACAAGCTCTCCACCTCTCGCAGCGAATGGATTTTCTGGTATAGCGTCAACATCGTACCCCACAGTGTCTCTGCACGACGCACCGATCAGCGTGAATACACTGCGAACGGCTCACCTTGACAATATCCAAGACCTGCTCATTCGTGGCGAGCGTCGTCTGGCATTCCAATACGCAGCGGACGAGAAACTTTGGGCACACGCTATGGTCATTGCAAGTAGCATTGACAGAGACTCCTGGAAAGACGTCGTCAAGGAGTTCGTGCAGACCGAACTCTCCAGTAACGCTGCAAGTTCAGACGTCAATTCAGCCGCATTGAAGGGACGAGAACCCTTGCGAGTTGCGTATAGTCTATTTGCTGGTCAGGGAGCTGAATCCGGTAAGTTCTCTGCGATGGCAATACGCACGTGGCTCATACTGCGTTTTCTAGTGCAACAGCTGGCACAACAAAAGTTGCTGATTGATCATGCAACGGGCTTGCAAGTACTGGCACCTCATGCATCCGTAACGCCTCTTTCGCCAAACTTCCCGCATTCAAATTCTGGCTCGGCGATACCTCAGGAAGTGCTGTCGAAATGGTCACAAACGGCCGCAATGATCTTCTCGAATCCGATGACGACCGAAGCTTCCTCCGCGTTGACCGCGCTCGGAGACCAGCTCTCGACTAACAATTGGATTGAGGCTGCCCATGTTTGGTACGCTCATCCATACTACCGAATATAAGGGAGACTAATGACCTGTGTTTTAAGCTATCTGCTTTCTCCTCAAACATCTCTCATTGGTGGTGTCAGCAACTCTACGTCCAGGATCGTTCTGGTCGGGGGTCCCAATCCGGCGATGATTCCAAACTTTTGGAAAGATACCGATCCGATCATTCTGAGTGAAATTACAGAGTTTGCTCTGTCTTTGGTAGCTCCGGTGAAAGGTCAAGAAGCGTTCAGCGGGTTGCCTCACTTGCAGGCTTATCGACTGATTCGTGCTACTTACTTGGCTGAAGTCGGATATGTACAGGCCGCTCATCGGTAAGCTCCATCCTCTTCCACCTATGCGTTTACTTACGATTGATTGCTTAGATACTGTGAGGCGATATCGGGCTCTCTCGGGCGCGGATCCCCTTATATTCACAATTGTCTGGTGACTGAGCTGAAATATCTCAGCGATAGGCTCATCGCTGCGCCTCAATTGGACAAGACAGGATCATGGATCGGTACCAAGATGACGCGACCTAGTTTGGACAAGCTAGGGAACTGGTTGGAAGGTCGTCTCACCAGTTTCATCGCGGGCGAGGGAGACACCGCAGCACACGAGAACGTTCGCGACCAGGATCGCTCTTTTGCAGGTCCATTTGCACACTATGCCCAAATCTCCTCCGCGACGTCGTCGACTATTCCTACTCCCCAACGGTCGACGACAGATCTGACGGAGGTGCCTCATACATCAACGCCTCCTTATCGATCTGGATCCGCTATGGCTCTTCGTCCTGCAGCCTCCTCACATGCCCCAATTAACAGGGCGTCATCTGCCATGGATTACATTCGACGAAAGGAATCTCCAGTACCTCGCGTCTCGTCAGCCAGTGCTACTACCGCGTCGTTCACCGATCGACCCCGCCAGTCAACCGGAAATGGCTACAGTTACCTTACGGATGCGACACCCAAGCCTCATCAAGGATCGCAAGAGAGATTGGCAGCTAGCGAGGAAGTGGAGGAGCCATCGTCTGCAACAACTTCCACTGGGCCTCAGATCGCCTCCTGGTGGAACGATGCATCTGAGTCTGGAGCACCTACTCCTACCGGTACAAACTTCGTGCAGGCAGATGCCCCTCTACTCCGATCAACGGACGGATTCATTTCCATAATGGACAACGACGCATTCGCTGTGACTCCCACGCCCACGCCTTCCAGTCACCCAATGCAATCGCACCGGAATGGATTCGACGAGGACGACGAGGACGAGTTGGGTCTGGGCAATTCTCGTTCTAAGGCGATGGAAAGGTCAGAGTCATCGAGCTCTGCGCAAAGTGCGGCAAGCGAAAATAATCCCTCTGATCAGACGAGTGCTTTGGATAAACCTGGTCAGTACTACGATACCAATGTCCCGTAGTAGTTGCTGACGTTATACACAGCGGAAGTCAAGCAGACGGCGTCGTCAGGTTGGCTCAGTCGTCTCTGGAAACGGAGCGAGACAATACCAGGACCTGTCAAAGCAAACCTCGGGGAGCAGACATCGTTCTACTACGACAAGGAGCTGAAACGTTGGGTGAACAAGAATGTAAGGCGCCTCAGTTTTCCTACGTGCTCATGCTCATGTCCGCTGCTCGTAGTCCGACACTGAGAGTGATAAACCTGTGGCGCATCCTCCTCCTCCCCGCGCACAAACCGCATCACCCGGTACTGCTACCGCCAGGCAGCCAACGGGACCTCCTATGGCTCGTACACCGCCGGTTAGGCCGTCCACTGCCATTGACTTGACAGATTCTCCGCCGAAACAGCCTTCGATGCGAGTGAGATCTAACCTGGTGCCTCAAGAGGCGCAATCCGCATCTCCAAATCCTGCCCCAGTGAGACCAGTGTCAGCGATGGATGGCCCACCTGGGTTGGATGGTCCCCCGCCGCCGGGAGCCAGACTCAAGGCACAGGCCAAACGGAATGTGCGAAACCGCTACGTAGATGTGTTCCAGCAGCAAGGTGCATAAATTGGGCTATATGTCTCTGGAACCTCATAGATTGGACTGTGTCCCTGGGGTCATTCACGCGTTGATATGGATTATTGTATGTACGCATTAACGAAGAGATTCATTCCTGCTGTCTAGTACCAGTGAGGGAGCGCGAAACCCCATAGTCATCAGCCGCGAACATACACCTTCCTGGGAAACACTCGCTCCTACTGGACGAATGGAACGCTCAAGTACGGCATGACTACAAGAGCAGCTTGAATGGATAGCCTGCATATTCAATCAGCGCTTCTGTATAGGACTCGGAATTGAACGGCGAAACAAACCTTTGTTCTTCACTCTGAACAGCGACAGGAGGACAGAATACATGATGAAGATCACAACTGACCAAAGATAGACTTGCGCTTTTTGACGGGATGGCGACGTAGTGTAAGGAGTCACCACAGTAAGCATCAAGAAAGCAGATGCGAGCAGTCCATCTGTATTCGGTGACCGTTAGCCTCATCCCAACGACCCAAAAGGAACTGCACATACATATCATAGCCACTACTTGCGTTTCTTGACCAAATTGGTTCTGATATCCAGGGGCGATCCATTGTCCATTGCCTCCAGACCAGGGAGCGCCACGTATCCGTGTGAACATGTAGCCAGATGTCATCACCAACGAAGTGAGCACGGTGCCGACTGCCCATGTCCATTTGTTCTTGAGGACTGGGGATATGAAACGCAAGGTGGCGATTGTCAGCAGACCAATTGACACAATACCGCCCCAGCGAGACCAGTTGAACGGAGCCTGATATGGGATAGGGATCGGCGTATGATGTGACAGCTGCTCCGCCAAAGGCCCAGCCTCGAAACCACTGGAGAGAAGATTAGGTCGACATGCACATAGTAGAAATATACCGACTTACAAGCTAAAGTCGTATGTAGAAGGTGCCGTCCGGCCATTTGCGGGCTTGCGAGGACCTTCCGCTGCAGGATAGACGTGAACGATGGGTGCCGACTGTATTCCCAGCTTCGACAGGTTATCAGCACGAGGTGTGTACAAGGGCGATAGAGAATCACCTTCTGGAACACGGTCATACCATTGTCGAAGTCGAGTGTCGCGAAGAAGTGTGAGTTGCGCTCTTCAGCCGGAACTGTAGACCATGAACGTCCAACTTCTTTGAACGACGGGTCGAACTCCCTGCAACAAGTCAGCACATAAGACAAGAGGAAGACGGTTATGCTCACTTGCACGGTGCGCATCTACGTTTCGCATCCATCGCCGTGAGCTGCACAGCTGCAGACCATGTTCGTTTGGGTGAAGTGAGCAAGTCGTAGGTGCGCTCGTCGAGCTTGATAACACCATTGTTGGCTTTGGCCAGCTTCACGAGTTCATCGTGAATTGCGTTAGAGTCCTTCGGCGCAGCAAGAGAAAAAGGCAGAATGAAAAGAGTGAGGATATACCAGAGCAACATGGATGACGAGGTAAGGAAGCCAAATGTGGGCGTCTGAGAGGAACTGGTGGCAGGCTGCGCGCTCAGTATATCTATACCATGCACTTGGATTCAAGAAGCTTGATAACGACCGTCGACCATCCTCCACCTCGTCAGCTTGTCGTTATGGCCAACCAACAGCCTCGAACTCTCGTCGTAACGACGAACCACTTCCGGATCCTCAACCTCCCCACGGAATCATTTTATCAGTACAACGGTATGTTGCATGTGCATAATACGCGACCAACGACTGTCTACTGATCCGTCGCGCGATCATCGTCGCGGTGCAGTCTGTAAGTTATTGTCAAATGTAATGAATAACTGTAGGATCCTGTTCTGATATTACTGGATAGCGATCAAGTATAAGGAGGAAAGGACGCCTTCTAAGCGTATCGAGAAAGGCGTGGCACGCGAGGTGTTTCTAACCCTCCAGGCCAACGAGCCTCAGCTCTTCACTCCGCGCGCAATTTACGATGGAATGAGCATTGCCTTTTCGACGAACATGCATATCCACGCTAACACGGTACGTATCACACATACACTGCTCAGTGATAGTATCCATCTTACACGAGCTCTAGTTTGAAGTCGTCTTGGGACGCACCGTGTTCATCGTCGCCATATCACCAGTAACCACCATTCAAGCCGCGTACGTAGTACTTAGCTGCAATGTTTCGCACAGATAGTCTAACATTTGTCCACAGCGATATCCAGGCTCTCGTCACCCCACGCAACCCACAGCTGCCACGTGGGGATAATCTTGCTGCGATCACGTTGCTGCAGCACATTGTCCGTCAAGCCCCAAACCTGTAAGTCTTTCTGGTACAATTCGTCCTCCGCATGAGTTCCTCACTGAAGAACAATCAAGTTCTCACCTTCCACTCAAGCGGAATGGCTACTTCTCTTCCTTCGGAGAGAAGAGAATAGGAGGCGGATTGATGGCTTGGAAGGGGTTCTTTCAGTGAGGAATATGCCACTCTCTATCTGCTTGAATTCACATGTTCCTTCATCCAGATCTGTGCGCCCTGCTGTGGGTCAACTTCTGGTAAATGTGGATGTCAGTACTGTGGCTGTGTAAGTGAGACCTTACCAGCCTTGTGACATGGCTAATCTGTTGTTTAGATACCAATCAGGTGGTCTTGTGGAGCTTGTCATGGCTTTCCTCGATGTATCTGACGCCAGAAAGATGATTGAACAAATGTCCCACCAAAGGACCTTTGACAGTGTCTCCCGGTTCTTAAAGGGTTTGCTTTTGGCCAAGCCAAAGGTGAACTCTCCAGGAAACTGGACACATGGGAAAAAGATATCTGGTCTAGTAGCTAATGCAGGTCAAGAGACTTTTGTTGACCAGAACAATGTCACCTTGAGTGTTGAAGTACGTCAAGTTCCTTCTACCTTTTCATATCTTCTTTGATGTGCCTGCAGAGCTATTTTGCTGCAAAGTACAACTACCAGCTGCGTCTTCCAGGTTGCTTTGGTGTCAAGATTGGGAGGACTGCTGTCTTTCCTGCAGAGGTCTGTATGGTAATGCCTGGTCAACTGTACAAGAAGAGGTTGGATGAAGATCAGCAGAGGAAGTTCATTCAGTCAGCAACTCAGAAGCCATCTGACAGACTTCATGATATTGGACAAGCTGTGTTTGGGAGAGTGAGTCTTATTCTGATGGATTTCTTGATTGTCTTAGTACTCAAAGTTCATTCAGAACCAGGTCTTCAATTACAACAAGGCTGATTTTCTTGGCAAGATGAGAATCCAAACAGAGCCTGAGCAAGTAGAAGGCAAGCTTCTCCCTAACACTCAGTTGAAATTTGGACGTGGGCAGACTAAGGTGAGAACATATTCTAAACATATCAGATAAAAGTTGTTAGTTGACCTTCTCTTGATAGGCCATTCAATATGGGAAATGGAATGTGGTCCAGTATGAGTATGCAGAGCCAAAGGCAATCACCAACTTTGCTGTGATTTCTTTTGTTCCTGGGTCTCTCAACCGAGATGTCAAACCTTTTGTGAAGGCACTACTTGAGGTCATGCGCAGCAGAGGTTTGTTGAGCCCTTTTTGTGTTCACATTGATCATACTGATATCATGCTGTTTACCAGGGGTTTGTAAGTTTAATATTTCTATTTGACTATTACAGAGAGTCCTCAGTTCAGTTTTAGCCTTATCCAAAGTTGACTTCAACCAAGTGATTATGAAGGAATGTAGCCCTGCACAAATCAAGCAAGTATGTAATTTAATTCTTACTGTGTGTGCTAAAGACTCATTGGTTTGATGTAGGAGCTGATCAAGTTGTATGAAGAGCTCAAAGCAACAAGGAAGCCAGAATTCATTCTGGTGGTGCTCCCCTTCTCTGCAGCAGATTTGAAGAGGACAGTCAAGTATTGGTCCAATGCTATGGTTGGTATTCCAACTCAATGTGTGGTAAGTGAACAGTGCACACTGTAAACTCATATATAAACTAGCCGTGACAAATTCACAGAGAGACAAGAAGTACAACACTCAGAAGGGCCTAAAACTTGATCAATATTGCAATAATGTTGCTCTCAAGTGAGTGAAAAACAAATGCTGATTTTTTGAAGCAGGTCTGATTTTGCTTGATGCAGGATCAACGCCAAGATTGGAGGTGTTAACAGTATGGTATCTAGTAGCTCTTTGAACTTGAACAATCTCAGCACAATGATAGTTGGTATGATATGTTTTTGCTCTCAGTTTGGCTATCAAGCTTATATCAGCTGTAGGATGTGATGTCTCTCATCCTGGCCCAGGGGCACAGAAGCCTTCTGTTGCAAGTCTTGTGGCCTCCATGGATCAGGAGGTCACAAAGTATGCATCATTTGCCAGGGTGCAAACCCCTCGCCTGGAAATGATTCTAGAGATAAAGGAAATGTTCACTGTGAGTTCACTTAGATGACTTAAATGCTCACTGAATTTCCCTCACCTTTTTCCTTATTGTGTGTTAGGATGCTCTGAAGGAACATGTCTCTTATCACAATCGTGGTAAAGAACCTGAAAAGTGGGTATACCCTCTGCAGCATATCATAGTGTATAGAGATGGAGTGTCTGAGGGAGAGTATGAAAAGCTGAGAAGTGAAATTGCCCAGATCCATGGTGAGTAGTTCTGCTCTCTTTGTGGGACATAGTATATTGAGTGTTCCAACAGAGTGTCTCAGAACATATCCATCAGCCAAGACACCCAAGCTGACTTTCATTGTTGTCACTAAAAGGTATGTCGACTATTTCTTGGTCACAATAGTCAACTAAGCAATGACAATAACCTTTCAGACACCATGTTCGTTTTTTCATCAGTGATAGCTTGGCTAAGCAAGACACAAATCTCAAGAACAATGCTCCTGCTGGCTTGGTTGTTGATGAGGGAGTTGTAGATGATCAATACCCAAACTTTTTCCTGCTTTCTCACTCAGGTCTCCAGGGTAGTAAGTCAACAATGCTTTCTTCCTTTGAATCCTTTCTGGACACTCACAACCTCCTTCAGCAAGCTGCCCCTCTCACTACATTGTTTTGGAGAATCAGTATGGGATTCCAAAGACTGAGTAAGTGCTTGCTTAGTACTCACAGGAAGTCATCATTGATATATGATCTTCAGGCTTCAAAGGATATCTTACTCTCTGTGCCACAACTATGCCTCAGCAACTCGGTCAGTCTCAATCCCCACACCAGTCTACTGTGAGTCTGTCTGCTAGATTACATTTATCAAAATGACACCACTCACTAAACTCAATTCTGACACTTGCTGGATTGCAGATGCAGATGTAAGTGTATTTTTATTGGCATGAGTCTGATCTCCTGATTATTATCTCTCTAGCGAGTCTGTTCCTCCGCAAATTGGTTGTTTGACCAAGATGTGGACCTTGATTCTGAATCTGGGACGAACCCTGGAGAGTTTGATGAGGTTGCTCTGGCTCGGTGGACTCAAGCCTTCAGACTGGCTTTGACTAACAGGCGACTCTATTTCTTGTAGTAGTATTCTCTCGCATAGCAGACAAAGCTCAGGCTCCCGTAGTAGAACCATTCTCAGTAGAAATTTGTACGATACTTGATCAACGTGATTCGCGCCGAATTCATCCATCATTCACTTGACAACTCTGGTCCGACTGCAATTCCCGCAGTACCTCTCGCAAATACAGTAAGTACGCGGTCGGCGTAAGTTGCGTCCGAAGGATGCTGACTCGACGACGAAATCAGCGAGTCGGATGCGATGGTGATGTCTCTCGGTCCTATCGCTTCGTGACTCACAGAAGGCGCATCAGGTGGGAGACGGAGAAGGGGCAGAGTCCGGTCGTATGGATATGCATGAGAAGACATGATGAATGAGTCGTATGTGCCGCACTGCGCGACAATGCTACAGAATGGACTGCGAGTAATACTGGTACTGAAGAAGACGTTCACTTACATCAGTCTTTGTTTACAACGGAGACTAGCGGCGGGAGCTTACAGAATCGTACAACCTGGTCCAGTTGGATCCGAGGGACGTCTCGATGAGGCGTTGGACATGTTCCTCCACCGCGGCGTGCGTTAGGCCCTGCTGGAAGCGATCGCGGAGTTGACTCGCCGTCTGATCACCCAACGCAGTGAAACATGGCAGAGTGGAATCTAACATGGATACGGTCGGTCAGATGAGGCTTTTGGAGAGATTATGCGAACGCACCTTTCTGCATCAATTCGACCAGAGCTGAACAAGAACGATCAGGATACAGCGTAGATTTTGAAGGGAAATGGCAGTGGTCGACGTACTGACGATCCTATCGCAGTGCTTCCTCGCAGCTTCGAAGCCCTCCTTGAACAGCCGCTTGAACTCGCGGAAAGGCTCAGCATCCATCCCACCCAATACCTCAATGTATTCGGCCGGGAATTTAAATGGCGCCGCCTCGAAACCAATGTTGCCCGGTGAGTTGGACAGCATGAAACCGAAGTCAATGTGGATAAGGTGGCCGTCACGGTCGAGCAGGATATTCCCATTATGCCTATCCTTGATCTGTAGAAGGTATGTTATGAGAGAGTAACCTGTATATGTGATCAGATCCCCTCATGATGTCCAATAACGAGGATACCACTGACCAGCGAGAGATTTAGCAAAATTCCGCTGGGCGCGAAGAAATTTGGAAGACGACGGATCCCCGTATGACTGGGACTGAATGAGCAGAAGTCATACAATGACGGACGAGTAAACTTACTGATTTGAAGTGATCGTACAGCGACACATGTCCTAATCTACCCGCAGCTAACCGTCGTGCATACTCTGCTTTCTTGATTGAATGTATTGAGACGGCGTCCGTGATAGTTTCCACGAGACCTGAGTTATTCCCGGTGATCAGAATGCGGAAGCTGCGAAGGACGCACTTGTGAGCGACTACAACTTCTGAACCTGCGACAAGAATCATACTATCGGACCCAGCAGGAGCAATTTTCCTCCTTCCAGATCTTCTCAAACTCGTGGATCAATTGGACCGCCAGTTGCTCTTGTCGCAGGTCGCCGCCTGTTTTCACGATTACGGAGACACAGTCCCAATTTGCTACAGCGAAGAGGTTGAATATCCAGATTCCGAATGAGACGTAGACATCTTACCCAGATGCCCATAAGGTGACGCCTGTCGTATTCGACTCTGCGAGATGACCATGATGAGCGCGTAGTTTTGTGTGAAGATCCAGTTCGCGCACCTTCTTCGCTGCCCAGGATTCACTGAAAACGATTGCAGAAGGGTCTGCTTTACTAAGCTCACGACGGATGATCCCTTCATCTTCTGCAGTCTTCATACTTCCACCGACATCACCCAATCTCAACACCCCTTCGCTCTCCCGATTTTCGCGCATCCGTTCCATCCGTTCCTCCTCGAGCGCAAGCATCTCGTCCATGATACGATTTCGAATGGCCTGGGCTTCTGTAGGTTGCAACCGCATGCGCATGGCAGCAGCAGTGCCAGCCGTTGTAGGTTGGTCCCCTTCCGACTGAACGTCCGTACTGGAAGGTTCGCCAGTTGGTCCGCTCAGCCAGCTCATGCCTGGAACCCATCGGAAAGAAGACGCCGAATCGAGGCTAGAAGAACTCGTCGATGTTGTCATAGAATCTCGCATGAGATTGGAGTTCAGCTGTGCCAACATCACTGCCGCTGTGCGCATTCGCTCTGAATACTCGTCCAAAGAGAGCACTCGCGAGTCTGGACTGCTGGGAGATGAAGAGTCGACTTGATTACTGGGACCTCCCAACACATGAGTCTGTTGAGCGCTGTCTCGCCGCGGATTCCGGGTGGATTCTGACCAGGCGGCCATGTCCAATTCCTTGTTCTTGGGGGGTAGAGGAAGTACGACACTCTCCGCGAGGTCTATTGACCGTGACCGAAGGTCGGTTTCCGTGCCGTAGAGTTGCTCGACTAGATCGATCTCTTCCTCGCCCCCGAGTAGCGTAGAAGTTGTTGGAGACATATATTGAGACATCCTCGACCTATCAATGTCTTGCGCGGTGAATACATCGTTCCCGAGGGCTGAGTCTGACCTATTAAGGTGAAGAGGCAACGATGTCTGCTGCTTCAACGAAGAAGTCTCCTGGGCTCTGAAGGATTCGAGATCGTGAGAGCCTTGCCTTCCATCCGCTTCTTTCACAAGGATCTTCTTCAAGACTTCCCGGTTACTACGTTTGCTGGGGTCGAAGTCGAGATCCGAATGAACGATCTCGATTAAGAGAAGGTACGGGGCACGTTCGGCAGAGTTGAGCACCACGCTCTCGCCCGGCGGAATACGAACCAAGCGATGGTGTGGTTCCGTAATACTGCCGGTCTGTACAGGTGTATCTGAAGATGAACACCACATCGGCATGCAAACCTGTTGGGCGAGATATTAAGGGGGCACATGTAACGAAGACGAAGACATACCTCTGCAGGTAACATGTGATTGAGCGCTGTCAGCTCAGCTCTCAATGCGCTCACCCGAGCAGGCTTCGGCACTACCAGTAGCTTGTTACAAATATGCTCCAAGGCCAGCAGGAATTGAATCTGATGGTGGGTGAGAAATGCCTCCGATTTAGAGCTCATGAGTAGCGCACCTCGGATCGGCAGAAGTGACTTCGTAGTAGATGTGATTGTGTATGGAAATCGTACTTCTTGAAGAGGTCTTTAAAGTACACACTGTCCAACTTGGAGGTGTGCTTTGCGGAGGGTAGGAGAGGCGTTGAGACGAAGGGCAAAGTCGCTGAGGGTTGTGTGTGATCATTCTGTCCAAATGGATCTTCTGACAGCCTATTCTTCGGTTTCCGAAGGTGAAGAGGCAATGCGGGGGTGGTCTGAGAAGCTACGGTTTGCCGACGAGGTCTACTCTTCGGTGCTGGCTGAACCACCACTTCTGGTCGGGGAATGTATTCCTCTTCTTGCATCTCAGGTTGCTCCTCGGCGACCAGATTGATTTGACTACCGGAGGGATCGCTCTCCAGTCTTGGGCGCATGACATCATTACGTTGCTCGAGACTTCTTACGCTCTCGTGCTCCTCGTCCACTCGACCTTGCTCGATTGCAACTTCGCCCATAATACCTGTAAGCTGAGGCAGACCGGGTGCTCCAGCGAACATCATCCCAATACCAACAACGGTAGGCTGCAGCAAAGACTTGACTTTCTTCTGCACAGATCCTGGCACAGTGGGAACTTCGAGGGCGGAGTAGGGGACTGGCTGCCTGAGAACATCCCCAAATATGATCTCGTGGCATTGTAGGAGAACGCGTTGGCACACTAGAAATGAGGCGGAGTCATGTGGAGAGTTCGAAAGGTCTTTCAACGAGGCTTGCATGAACCAAAGGGTCTGATTGCGTAGTTGACTATCATGTGCCGGCCTATAGTTGTTGTGACTGACTCACCAACATAGCGATGTGCGTTGACCTCTGCGCAATTTCTATTACGAAACATTCCAACGCTCGTGAACGCGACGGTCTCGTCACCAGAAGATGGCTGAATATGAATGCATCGGTCAATGAAAACGCTACGATGATCTGCATCTGCTTACCATACAAAACACCACACATCTCGTAGATCCTTCGTTTCTAGCTCCCGCAACCTCCGTGTCAAGTAATATGTGATTCCTATGTTATCAGAGTAGAAACATAAGTATTGAAGCGCGACATGAACCGAGAAGAAGGACGGTGAGAGGAACAACCGGAGGAGGAGGGCATGAGACATCACAACTTCCCAGTTCAAACGTTCAAGCCGCGCCTGACTGGGGACTGTTCGTCGGAAAACAAGCGCTTACGACCATGTACGAGTCTCTCGATCATGATCGCGTAGGTGCTAAGATGAGCCACTACGAGTCTACGTCAGAATCTTTTTGCTTTGCTAACTACCAGTTGATTCGAACCGTATACCTGCGAACGTAGGTGCGCTGCTTGCACTCTTTTGATCACGAGCGGGAAAAGGGGACGAACTCAGTGCGATCAACTTGAAGTTGTCAATTGTCGCGGCGGTACCGATCGAGGTCGAGGTCGACCGGTACCGGTCAAGTCTGCCTGGGTAAGTATCATACGCAGGCTCATTTCCATTCGCGTTGGGCTCACGCGCCTTGCCCCCACAGCTCGTTGTTCGTACGTACTACACCGTGACCTTCCGATATGCTTGGTGCGGATTGGCAGCGTCCTGGGATCGAGCGTCCGAGCAAACTCTGTTTGTTCTGGTAAGGACTCGCACTCAACCTGGATAACGCTCTCACTGTTGAAGCAGAAATCGGCCGGAGGTGTAAGGTGCCTCCAGCGTATGTCAAGGCCTCTATTAGAGGGTGTATATCGTCATGAATATAGTGAATGTAGACCGTGAAGGTCTCTAATCTACTGTCCGGAGATGTCCGAACACTATCTACTCCGCCACGCGATCATGGCGGTTTAACTCGTTCCGACACTCACCTCGTTACTCTCCTTGTGTAGCTATATGCGAACCTTCAAGGTCTGTGATTCTCCCCTTCGTTCACGAGTTCACATACGCGTCCGTCCGTCATTGCCACAATGACAACCACATGAAAGAAAACGTGAATGGTTTGGTTCGGTAGTAGCGAGCAAAGCGAATAACATAACGAAAAACAAGGGGGTAGATGCACTTGAAAAAATAAATGATAATGATCGCCGGCGCAAAGGAATGTCCATGGCAGATCGTACTAAAACATGCTGTCGTATCGTTTCAGACACGAATACCATTCGTAGTCGAAGTTCTCTTTGGGGTCGCACCAACACTTCCCTCGTGTGTGCGCATCACCTTGAGGACAGTGCTGGAACGGGTTGTGTTTGTAGCCTGGATAGAACGGTTCAGAAGCAGGTAATGTGATGTGTATGGATAATGAACCTACCTATATCGTTGAAGAAGTGGATCTGGTCTTTCCGCGAGAAGAGAGCAGCACCAATACTGTGTACGGGTGCGTCACCCCAACGCTGAGAACAACATCGTCAGCGCAACATTCCCTCTACTAGAGACAAAACAGACAAAACATTCTCACCTCATAGTAGAACCCGCCCTTTTCGTCGAGGTGGTCAAAGAACTTGGTGTACGCCTCGCCTCGCCAGAGGTCGAGATCAGCAATTTCAAAGTTACTCCAGACTGTACATCACACACAGATCACATTAGCTCGGGCATGCAAGGTGTGCAGAAAGGACATACAATGGCATCTGTTGTAGGTTTCACCATGGTCATCGGATATGAATGACATGGCGTTGTCAGGTGAAAGCAGCTCCTGATTCTCTTGGATGAATTCTAACGTCGTCACAGTGAGCTATGAGATCGATCATAGAGGCGAATAAGTGTATGCGTACCCTTCACGGTAGACCACAGTGAGGCTATTGTTTCAGGGTACTCGTACAAGGACACAGTGAAGCCTACGCGGTGAACCACATTCTCAGTGATCTATGTTTCGAACGCGAGCGAGTAACGCGTACCGTAAGTCTTGTTCTGATCCTGCATGAGCAAGAAAGGCTAAAGCAAGTACATGTCAAATGCACATCCCGGTATTTTGAAACCAGGACTTACGTCGTAGTCGATATCACAGTAGAACATGACGTCTGGCCTAGATGGTAACGATCATTCAGATATTGCCTTGGTGGGCGATATTCTGTGGAGAGAAACTCACTCAATACGCCAGTAGTACTTGTACTTCTGCAGCAATTCGTGGCGGTAGAAGAACTACAGATGACGTCAGACAAAGTAGAGTACGACCCAAGTGCTAAAACCCATACCCCGGAGTTGTAGCGGCACATATTCCGATACCTGTTGTCAGAATGAGTACTACGAACACACAACAAAGGATTGATGCATACGGTACGCTTCCTACGAACAGCCAACCGGATAAGCATGGGCAACCCAGATGACACCGTCAAGGGGACATACCTCCGTAGATTACGTTACCCTTGACCATCGCCTGTCTCGCCTTGGACGCCTTCTCCTCGTCGATGGTATCAGGCTGGTACCAGTGGTCATGGGGAATCAGCCCGAACTCCGCTGTCGAGCTGATGATGTTGTTGATTTGTCTAGACAACGACAACGCATCATCAGTACAAGTTTAGACCGGGATATCGGCCTCGGCTGCTCACCTCTTGAATTTCTCCGAGAAGGGCTCTTCGTTGAGGAAGACGTAGGGGTACTTGAACTTCTTGTTAAACCGGTCCTCTGCCGTAGCGCACCAAATGTACCAGTCAGCATACACACACAACACTCCCCGCCCCCCTCCAGTGGCAGCGAAAACAAAGACTCAAGCCACGCACCCATTTGCTTGACACTGCTACTAATCCCCTGCAAGTCCCCATTCCTCGCCAGAATCACGAACGCCGCATTCGCCCTCCTGCCCTCCGCGTCCGCCCCGCCCCCATGCGTGTAATATTCCTCAGGCGCACCGCCTGCTACGCGCGGTCCCGAGACACCCTTGAACTGGGTGGTGATACGTGAGATGGACGTCGCACGACCGTAGTCTTCATGCGAGAAGCTCAAGATGAAATGCAAGCTGATCTGCGAACAAAGTCAATTTGTCGTTAGTACAACATCTCGCCGATGAGCAAGTGAGAGTAACAAGTGACGAACTATGATGCCCAGCACCAAAACGACGTATCGCATAGGGGTCATCATCTTAGGCAGATGACAACTACGACGACAGACACCTCAGTCGTTTCCCGTCACGAAATACGAGGGTGTGAGGGTGGGGAAACGGTGATGGTAGTTGCAGTTCAGAAGGTGTGAAGCTGCGCCGTTAAGCTCTTGGAGAGCTAGACGCCGAGGGAACTCGGGAGCGAAAACTTTGGTCTATTTCTGGTCTACTCTCGCCTGGAATAAGCCGTGCAGTCTGCGCAGTGAATAAGGAACGACGTGGAAAGTCCAACAAATGGCAATCTGTGAGTAAAACGTTGTAAAACGAGAGAAAGAGGACTGGGAGAGCGTGAACCGGGAGAAGATGAAGCGGTCACGGTCGTTATTTTCGTCTCACGCAGTCCCAGAATAACTCGAACGCTCGCATTGCACACCCATAGTCAAAAACGAATCAAGAGGGAGGAAAAAGAATGGGTTGGCAGTGTAATGTATGTACCTACGTACGTATGTGGACATATGTATGTATGCTACGAAGGGGGTGATGAAACATCATCATCATCATCATCATCCAGGACGGGACAGCGAAAGAGAAAAGGAAGTCAAGGGAAAGTAAAAGGAGGGTTGGATATAAGTTCTTGACAATACGCTGGGATAGACACAGGGATGGAAAACACAATGGGACATGGGACAGCAGTAACATGGGACACTGGACAGTCTGTGGGTGGAGGGATGGATGGAGTCGAGTATATTGTGTAAGTAATATGAACAGCAAAAATGTCGTGTCGCCGATGGTGAAGGTAAAAGAGCAATCGGAGACGGCCGATGAGGTGGGAAGACAACACGTCGAAGCTAGGACTATACCATGAGGGAGTGCGAAAGTGGTGTTGAGTGCATGTAAAGGGAAGTGAATATGCTACACTCGGTTCGCATCTACGGCCCGTCGCCGTTCGGATGTGGTATGCCGTTATCATCCAAGCTTCGGTGCGCCTGCAAGTCCCTCAATACCGTCGGGTCCACTGTCGTCGGTAGTGCCAAACGCATCGTGTACCCCGTCAGCAACGCGAGTGAACCAATGTCGAAGACCAAGCGCACCTGGAAGAGCACTTTTCCGCCTTGAATGCAAGCCCGCCGCGGCGCTTGGCGAGTGATCCAGTCCTACTTCCGGGAACGGTCGCTACAAGCACCAAACGCCATCCAGTATATTTCGTCAACTCTCCCTCGATCTCAGGCAAGTGAAGTATAGGGTATACTCACGTCCATCCCTGGGTCTGCCATCGGTACCCGCTCAATGCCACTGTCGTCCAAATCCCCCAACGGAATCTCCGCATCTAAAGAAACGGCATTCAAATCCATCGACAAGTCGATGATATCTGCTTCGTCCACTGGAGGTGGTGGCAGGGGAGGTTCCGTATCTGCGAAGCCGTGAGGAAGGTTTCCACCTGAGTTCTGCACCGCTTTTGCGCGCAATTTCTGCCATTCGTCATACCGATCAACAGCGTGTTGACGTTCACTGCGAAGGTAGAGAGTGTCAATATGTGGCCCATGATTCAAGAAGATGAAATACGCACTCGAGCTTACGCTGCTTGTATTGCTGCATAGCATCGTCGAAGAGATCAGGGTTGATCTCCATGAACAGCTTGAGCGCATTGTAAACCATTGCATGTATCGTCCTACCGATTCGAGATTGAAGCTACAGAATGTAACAGAAGCACACAATCGACACTCACCTATTCCAATGCGATCTTGAATTCGTGTATAAGGCCGGGAACACAATCGGCAAGATTACAACCAGGTTGTCACTCATAAGGTTCACGATATATTCGTTGTTCCAGTATAGCAGCGCCCGCTCTGCTACCTGGAAATGCTGGCTGTTGATGCACCGTGCGAGTTGCTGGAACAGCGGTACCTGAATCTTCTGGAACTCCGCTGGGTCGATCACGTCGAGGACTTCCTCCATTTCGCTCAGGAACATGACTTCCTTCGGTGAGTTCACTTTTGGCCAGAACTTGAGCAGGCCAAGGACGACATCTTCTGCGAGCGCGGCGTCTTTCTCGAGGAACTGGACCACGCAGTAGGCCAGTTGAGGGTGGTACATAGATAAGGACTTGACCTTGTGCAAGGGAAGAAGGACGCGCATGAGGAACGTCTTGTGCTCTTCCTTGAGCGGTAAGGCGAAACCGTTGATAATGGATCCTAGTATTTCCAGTAACTCTGCGATTCCGTTGTGCCTCTCTGTTTCATAAATGAAATGGAAGAACACGTTGTTGATGCTTCTCCTGATGGGAGCTCTCAGGTTGAGGAACTTCCCGTATATCCGGTGGAGCGTCGTCTTCAAGAAATCGCGCTCCCGCGGGTCCTCTGAGTCAAAGAGCTCGAGCAGGTTGAGTACGAACGTTTGGTCAATGTACCGCTTGGCCAAGTTGGTGTTGAAATCAGGGCTCTCGACAAAGCGAAGGAAGAACTCGTAGACAATCTTGAGGTGAGGCCAGGCAAGCTCGAGAACGGGTTCGTCCTCTTCAGGGTCGTAGGCATCGCCTGTCGGGTTGACAGGAGGGGGTATGGAACGGAAGAGGTTCGTAGCAAACTGCGGAGCGTTATAGCACTCCTTTAACTAAAAGAGACCAGACACGACGCACCATCTTGACGACTTCTGGGTATATGTTATCCGTGATCACGCCTCGCTGTGTTGTAATGTATTCCAGCATTTCATGGAGAGTCTGAGTCTTGACCTGTTTCCCCTTCAACTCGGCGTTGGCATCGTTGAAGTCGAACAGGACGGCACATTGGTGCAATTTCCTGATAAATAGCTGGGCCCGCTCGCCGGGCGGTATCTCTGCGAGATATGGACTTAGGATGCCGTATCGGGTAAATGTGCGAACGGTACTGACCCAAGAAGGGAGGGAGTTTCTCAATCTCAATCTTTTCGGTGACAACGAACCGACTGCTTCTCTGTTTTCGTGGCGGCTTGCCAACGATGGGAATCGTGTCTTTGGGGCCAGTCCGCAGACGGTTGAGAGGGTTGCGTGGGGGCGTAATGGGATCTAAGCCTAGGGAATGGCGTTCAGGCATAATGTCAACGCCGGGAGCCTCTGGGCTGACTACGACGATGGGAGGTGCCGGCGATGCGCGGTCGGGAGCAGCGTATCTGCGATCTGGGTTCAAAGGGGCGGTCGAGCCAGAAGAGCCAGGACGAGAAGGGGGAAGCGAGCCATTAGTAGCCGGAAGAGAGTGGTTGCTGTTGTTATTAGCGAGATGGCTGAGACTTGCGAGTGCAGAGGAGGGCTGAGGAAGCGGTTTGGCAGAATTGGGGGGTGGAGGAGGAGGTGCAGCAGCTGCAGAGGCCACGGCCTTGGATTCCTTCGTTTTTGAGGAGGCGGAATCCTGGGATTTGCTAGTTCGGAGCTGGGATGGGGGAGAAATGATCGTGAGGAACGCGTTGAGCGGTGAGGCGGGGATCTGATACTGACGAGAGTCTTCTTGAGGCCCTTCATGACGGGAACGCGACTGAGAGTAATGAGCTGCTCGCACGCGGATTATGTGTCGGGACAAGGCGGGAGATAACGACGGTGAGGATAAACAAGACGAGAGGGATGTCGATGGGCGGGCGGTGGTGAGTGGACGTTGTCGTTGACGATGAGGACGGTGTGTGGACGCCAGAGTGACTAGAGCGTCGGGTGCTACAGGCGGGCGAACACCAATAGTCACGCCAATGTCACATGCGTAGAAATGGAATCGATGTGACAGTGTGACCACGTGGGCGTAGACGCCCAATGTAGAGGCCCGGACCCGGTTGGCCGTGTACAGGTCCTGCAGGTCGTTGCCATCGTTTGATTCGTTGCATCCCGCCAGCACGACAGCACTCTCAAACAGTCTTGGCACGACAATGGCAGGTACGTACATCGCAGCAATCTCGTGTCTTGTATGCTCACCGTCGTCTCTACACAGCAATATACACCGTGTACACCTCCCCGACCCATCCTCCCATCCCAAATCACCTTCCAACCCTCATCGTAACTCCCCATGGTACAGAATATATACTCTCGTTCATCGTACCTCTCTAACACCGTTCTACAGGACAACCATCCAATATCCTGTACTCGTACCTTCACACCAATTTTGTAAGTCCTTCATCGTTCGAACTGTACGTTAAATTCACCTATCCTCATGCTCTAGAACACAGAGAACTACCTCTTGACACCATCGCCCCAGGGCGATTTGTGTGTCGCCAAACTCTTTCCCCCTCGTGCCAACCAAACAGCCGGCAAGACCACCGCATCCGATCCCGGACACTCCTCGTCTGCCTCTCGCGTCGTCCGCTGCGAGGCCTCACGTAACCTCAAATGGTCCATAACAAACACCGGTGTCCTCTCCCCCATCTACAAACTCGCCCTCCCCTCCCCGGACTCGTCTGACCTCCCGCTCTTCCAAATATCCAAACCAAATCCCAATGCCGCCTTCTGGAGCATGTTCTATTTCGCCTACGCGGGGCACAACATACCCCCAAAGCGCATCGAATTCGGAAAGATCCAAAAGAACCCCCCTGGTCCCAATGGTGGTGGCACGCGGATCAGCATTACCGGCAAAACGCCCGAAGAGAAGGCAGTCTGGCAGACATTAGGAGAGGGCAACGAGGACTGCGTCGAATGGGTCGTCCTCTGCGCTGCTCTGAACCTTCTTGAGTACGTTCCCTCCCCCTTCACGCAAACCCAATCTTCCCCTATCGCGTCTTGCGCGTCCTGGCACATCACATGTCCTATTTCGAGTTACTGTATACTGACGCGCCATCTTTTTCCTTCTCCTTCTCAGCGACGAAATCATCAAAGCCGCAGAGAAGAACCCCCCACCTCCCTCCGCAGCCGCTGGCGTGCCCGCACCAGGAGGAGGAGGAGGCCCCGGAGGCCGTCCCGCCCCCGTCTCCCTACGCGACCCCGGACCCCAACCCACTGGCTGGTCCCCCCCGGTCCAGGTGGCCCCGGAGGCTTCCGCTCGAACTCGGTCCCTGTGCCCCCTGGTGGCGGGCAGGGGCGCGGTATGATGCCGCCGCCGAACGCGATGGGACGAGGTGGGATGCCGCCACCGCAGGGACGGGGGATGCCCCCGCCACAGGGCATGTACCCGCCACCTGGCCAGGGCGGCCCGCCGCCCCCGCATGGGTATATGCCCCCTGGTCCTGGGAGAGGTGGACCGCCGCCGCAGGGGTACATGCCGCCTGGTCCTGGACGGGGAGGCCCGCCACCACAGCAGCAGCAAGGCCAGCCGCGGAGGTTCTGATTCGTTTCGAAGTCATGGTGAATTGTTCATTTTGTTCAACTTTGAGGAGTTTTTGGTTTGCCTTTACGTCTTTTTTGTCTTGGCAACGGATTTTGTTTCGACGATATGGACTTACGACTTGACCTACCTGTGTCTTGTGTTCTTTGCGTCTCTTGCGTATTTACTTTCATTCCTCTTCCTCGTTCTCTTGTTCTCATCTTCACCCTCGCTCGCGAGGGTCGTCGTGTCAACTTCTTCTACCTCTCACTCTGATGTATTTGACGACTGTATGTACGCTCATCCCTTTCTCCCACTCCTCACTTGTGCCTCGCGTTCTCATGTAGGTAGTTCCGTATCTCCCAATCATCCATCCATCCATCCAACCTCTCAGTTCAGTCCAGTCCAGACATATCTCACTCGCCTGTTGTGATATCCTGTTATCCTTTTGCTGCACGAAGAATTTACATGTACACAGTATCCCTGATATTTATTCTTCCTTTCGAATTGCAGTTTTTGCCTCTTGCTCTTTCCATGATCATCTTCACTTCTTCGGACAAGTGTTTCTCTTCGACATTCGTCGCCTTCTTTGCGACCATAAAAACAGCCCAAAAGTCTTCCTGATTCGTCCTGTACAACTGTAACATAGCTTTACCCGCTCGACAAGTTACAACCCCAATGCACGCTTCCCACCTCCCTCTGCTCGAAAAAGCTTGAAACCTTGATCACTCGCAAGTCAAATTTAGCGTCAGGTATATATGTTGCTCTATATATGAATTATAGGGAACCCTGTATACGGTTGTACCTTCTACGCAGCGACATGAAACACTATCATTATACCAATCCCGCAAAGGCGTCGAAAGAAAAAGAAGCCATCGCAACTGTCTCCAGCTCGTCTCGTTTACTCGTCTCAGTATGTTCTAGCACGGTATGGGGGTTGGTATACATATTCGACCGGCGACAAGAGGCAGGATGCGGTGGTGGTGGAGCGTGCCTACTGACCCTCGACGAGCTTCTCGATCGCCTCGAGCGACAATGACTTGGGGCGTTCCAGAGGAAGACCAAGCGCACGAGCCCAGACCAACTGTGTCAAGGCACCCAATGCTCTTGAGACACCGAAGATGACAGTGTAGTACTATTCGTCGATAAAACGTCAGCAAGAACGCATGTCAAGCAGAAACAATCACAACATACCTTGAACTCGGTCAAACCGTAGTGGTACAGCACACAGCCGGAGGCAGCATCGACGTTGGGGTAAGGGTTCTTGGTCTTGCCGTGCTCCTTCAATACATCAGGTGCGACTTCGGAGGTCTGCTTGACGAGCTGAATGACTGGATCCGCGAGGAGGTCGGGGCGGGTGAGGCAGAACTCCTGGAGAGCAACGAAACGAGGATCAGGGTTACGGAGGACACCGTGACCATATCCGGGAACAACACGTCCGCTCTTGAGAGTCTTCCAGAGGGACTCCTTGATCTTCTCGTGCGTGATGTTGTTACCGAGCTCCTTCTGCATGTCTAGTTGCCAGCGGAGAACCTCCTGATTGGCAAGACTGGAAAAGTGACGTCAATAGACTGTTGTGACAGATATATAGTGAACTCACCCGTGGAGAGGTCCAGCAAGGGCGTACAACGCAGCGGAGTACGACAAATAAGGGTCGGCAAGGGTGGAACCAACCAAATCTGCAAGAACGTGTGAGATGACGTTGATATCGCGAGTATGGGGTAGCTTACGAGCAGTGTGAGCAGAGGCATTACCCCCCTCATGATCACCGTGAATGGCAATATACAGACGGAGGTACTCAGTCAAATCGTGGTTGGCACCGAACCCGAGCATGTTGACGTAGTTACCTACATGTATCATTAGCACTGGTGCAGATCAGATATATAAGTATAGACACTACTCACCAACGAGATCAATGTCCTTGTTGATAGCAGGGATTTCCTGTCCAGGCTTGTACACGTTGCGGTAAATGCGTGCAGCGAGAGCAGGGAGACGGGCAATGAGGTTGATGCAGTCGTCGAGGGTGTGAGTCCAGTACTCAGATTTCTTGATACCCTCCTCGTACGCAGCAGCAAACTTGCTGTCGTGGTTCAAGGCGGCAACACCCATTCCGAGTTGGGTCATGGGGTGGAGTGTCGTCGGTAATCTGGAAGAAACTGGAATGAATCATATGCCACAGACACCGAACGGTATGAACATACGAATCGATCAGGTCAATAACATGCTTGGGCAGGTCACCCTTCTCGGCCAATTCTCGGGACAGCTGGCGGGTCTCAGCTTCTGTGGGGACCTGGCCAGTGAGGAGCAGCCAGAGCATACTCTCAGCAATGATCTCCTTGCCACCAGGAGCCGCAGTGAGTTGCTTCTGGCAGTCGGGGATTGACAAGCCGTGGAAGCGGATACCCTACAGTGACCAGATATCAGAAAAACGCGAATGACACAGAAGGGGAATACATACCTCGAGGGGGTCCAGGACGGATGCGTCCCAGAGCATGGCCTTGAGTCCACGCATACCACCGATAACGTGCTCGACCTACAGAGTACGTGAACATACTAATCATGAACTCAGGCGTTGAGTGCGCATACCTTTACATCACCAAGGACAGACTGGCTGTGCCTGGCTTTCTAGCAGCAGGCGAACTACGTCAGCGCTGTTAACGCGGCGGAAACTGATCATGAGACTCACCAGGGCTGCGAGTTGAGCCTGCTTTTTAGGAATGACCTCTTCAAGAGCCTCACGGATAGTCTGCAAGATTAAAAAATGAGACCATCGCGCTATGACGTGACGCGCGCGGAACATACTTTGGTGGAGGCCATACGCCTCTGGGCGAGGATGCCCTGGGAGAAGTGCCTGGACGCAAAACGAGTCTGTCTGAGCATGGTGACGACGGCGAGGGGAGTGAGGGTATAGGAAGAAAGCAGGAAAAGTGGAAATTGGGGGAGTTGCCAGCTAGCTCCGACCTTATAAGCCGACGCATTTTAGGCGCCCCATGTTATGACGGACAGAAAGAACTGCTGTCCGCTTGTCACCATCTCCCGGTCAACGCCGAATTTCGCACATCGTTGATGATCCCCATTAGGTCAGGGCGTCTATCCAGGCAGTGCCAGTGCCAGTTGCCAGCGAGCACGGACATTTGAACGCCAACGTCCAACACTTTTGCTCTCGAGACTCTGTCACTCCCCAACACTCTTTCCCGACGACCGTCATGGCGTCGATTTATATTCCGATCATCTATCTCTTCTGTATCTTTGGAGGTCTCTGGGTCTTCAGTGGTTGGTACAGACGCCGGATTGCCAGTACGTGTCCGTGTTCACCGATTCTCGGCTCACTTGACCTAGATTATTTGCTCATAGACAAAGGAATCGAACCATACTTTCCCCGCCACAAAGAACGAGACATTTACATCACGCTATTGCAACGATCCGACCCACCCACGCCAGAGCATCTGCTCAAAGCCGCCCTCGTGCGTCGGGCCATGACAGACGTACAGCGCATCCTCCGGATTCGCGAAGACAAGCCTGCACTGCAGCAACTCCTCCAGAAAGGCTCTATCGGAGACGACCTTTTTACAAGCCTGGTGGCTGCCGAGAAAGAGCTGGAGGCGGAGATTTTAGAGGTGGCGGCAGAAGCAAACACCTTCGTAGAGGGCTGGGGCCAAATCATCTTCCAGACCGCGACCGAGATGCTGCACAACGAGAAGATTCGGGCCATATTCGAGCAGGTGCCCGTCCTGAGACTGGAGGCTGGTACGTGAATCCTCTGACATTCTGTCGCGACACGAGACGCGCCGGACTGACGAGCGGAACACGTGTACTACAGAGAAAAAGTACGGTATCAAGTCCAACGCAAAGTCGCTTCCCCCCGCCATCGTAGCACCCGTGCTCGTCTCACCGACGTCTCCACCCGCAAACGCAACGCCCGTGTCCGCCAACATACCCCTCACACCGGGATCCGCAAGATCCTCCAACGGAAGCCTTGCCACACCTACGAGCGCAGGCGCAGATAGTAACTTATCCAGTGACGGCGAAAGTCCGAACTTGCCCTCTTCTCCCCGCACACCCAAAGTGGGTACATCGTAGTTCTATTCGTCACGTAGCAGAGCAGCTTAGCTGACATTTTGCGTCGCGCGTTCCCCTTTGGGCATGACTTCTCATGCACAGTCGGCCAAAAAGACCAAAAAGCGGAAGTAGCTGGTTGATTGTAAATCTTCTTGTCAAACCACTCAACTGGTGCACTTTCTCTCGCTCGGCGAGGCCCGTCTGTACGAACGGATGTCTAGTAATTGTGATTTGAGAACGTGATGAGGTGATGTACACTGTTGACTTTCGTCCGCATATGATCACAATGGGAGCCGAAACGAAACGAGATACATCAGAGAGACATGGAAGAATGGAAGAGAGACATAATTGTACAACGGGGTTGTGGCATTTGGGGCGGCAGAGAAAACAAGTATGCGACACGAATATCGTTGTCCCTGTCAAGTCAAAGCCGCATTCATCCGACGTAAGGTAGAAGCAAAACCATGGAAATGCAAGTGGATCGGAACTTGAATATCAAAGCATCCCGTACTCATCCTCTAATTACAATCGCCTTCTCGCCCGCGCCTGTCCGCGTCTTGCCTGACTTATCCATGTGATCCAGACCAAGGACATCTTCGGGGGCGAACTTGTGATCGTAGAGGGTGTCCTCTGCTTGATCACGTCAACTCTGTGTTCATGCCATATATGCCATTGTACTCACTATCCTCAATATATGACGGCTGCTTGAAGGTCGCTGCTTGGATGAGCGCGAAGCGATACTTGGCAAAGTCCTTGTCCTGGACACCTATTCGAGCTTGTAGTCGCTTCTTGGTGTCCACGAACTTCTCGCCAGGGTGCACAACGAATCGGAAGGGAACGCCGTGCGTCCGCGAAACCTCCTTGGAGAAGTGGAACACGCTGATCACTTTGTCCGTCTCCCCAGCGTCGAGCTCCTCTTGAGGTATTTCCTGACAAGGCCGATCAGAACAATATCCATACGTCACCGGTTGAATGAGAACACACCTCTGCATATAGCTCGACGGGATCAGGGATGTTACCAATCATCTCCGAGTTGGTGAACTCTTTCTGGGTCTTGCCATCCTTGGAGACCTCGAATACCCTAATCTTGCCAGTCCCTCCCGCAGGCAACTTCACTTGCTTCGCAAGCAGGTCGGTCAAGTCGTGGATCATGCTCGTCTTCGGCAGCAAGAACGGATGCGTTGTCTCCTCCTTGTTGAAGCTACCCGTCCACACGACCTTCAGACTGCGCTTCGTCTCCAGCTCCACGATACTGACGTCGAGCTTCTCATACAAAATGACAGTTGCTTGCGGTGAACCGTACGACGGTGAGATGATCTCCTGGATGCTCGGATTCAGAGAGCGCTTGAGGATGGCCTTCGGCGAGCCGTTGGCTGCATGCGTGGTGGTGAAGCGCAGCTTGATAGGGTCGTGTCGCAGCCATTCTCCAACCTTCGTGGACATCTGCAGCACATTGAATGATCAGGTTCGGACCGTTGCTTGAGACGCGTAGCCAACTTACTGCGTCGTAGTTCTGCTTTTTGCTAAGCGTGAGGCTGAACTCAGGGTTCTCATGGTCTGCTTCTTCAAACTTGGGCTTGAAGACGACCATCACTCTGTTCTGCAAGAAGTCGTAAAACTGCGTGGGGTTCGAGTGAAGGCCTTGACTCTCGAGGTCGTGGATCCTGGTATCGCTGTGTCAAAGTCAAGGAAGGACCACACATGAATGATGAGAACTCACTCTTTCTCGCTGATATCAACCTGGAAGCAGATAATGTCACCGTCCTGGATCTCGCTTTGTGTGAACGTCAATTTGGGCTTCATCAACTCGATCATGCCAGGTTTGATTTCCTGCAGTTCACGCTTAATATCTGCTCAAATTTTCACAGGTGCATGTCACATACCTCATAGAGCTTGAGGGGCGTTCCTGGGGTCCATCTCATGCGCTCGTTGATGACAATGGCAAGATCCCCGACCTTACTGCTGCGAGGTACGTGGACCTTCCCAATACCACATAGGGTCTGCTTTGAGGTATCAAAGTGCTTCAAGAAGATCATGATAGAACCAGCAGGGATCTCGGGCTGTACAGAAGTTGTTGAAGCTATGAAACAACACTTAAGAGGGCAGACGTACCTTGCTAGGATCGGCGATCACGTCAAGGTACAATCGCAGGTCGTTCTGCTGTCGAACGGCCATGTTGTTGCGAATGACCTCAACAGCTAGGTGGCGGTTAGCAGAGATCAGTTAAGGGTGCGTTGAAGAACGTACTCAAGGCGGGTTCATTCTCTGGAATATGAGTGTCGGGTCGCACAGTCTTGTTCTGACGATTAACCAGGACCCAGAGACGAACTTGGCTCTCCGGGTAGTTGAAATGCTGAGAGACTCGGGACTTGAATGTGCTGTACGTCTCATTTTTCAGTACGCGGAACGTGGGCAGTTCTGATGGAGGCCAGTTGCGCTCGTCGAAAGTGGCCAAATCGAAGCCCTCGTGGCGAGCGAATGTCTCGTCAGTGATGACTTTGGCGGTGAGGTACAGATGTTGCTCCTCCTTCTCCTTCTTGCGCGCTTCGATCTGTAGCCGTTCCTCATCAAGACGTCGCTCTGTGAAAGTGTAAGTTGCCAATACTATGAGAGCAATTATGCAAGGGTTACATACTGAGATGAGTAGGTGTATCCTCCTCCTTGAACGGAGCTAATACCTCGTCGATGGCCGATTCACGGACGTACACCAACATGTATGCATTTGTGAACCGCTTCATTACCCTAACCTGGTTGCGCTGCATCGGAGGTACGAGTCCATTGAGCGCCTCGCCACCGTAGTTCTCTTCAAGAACTTCACGATCGGTGACGGGTGTCACCCTGTCGTCATCGAACTTCAACCAACGGGTCTCGCGATCTGGCTTGATCAATGCGAAGTAATGACCACCATGCAAGTCACCGGAGTGTACTAGTACACCATGCAACTTGTACACCCAAGGGTTTGCCCTGTCCGCCGTCTCGTCAAGGAATTCACCCAAATCAATCTCGAATGGGAACTCGTGACGATCGTTGATCTAAGCGAAAGATCAATCAGGGAGAAGAGCAGTCAAGATGCAGGGTGCATACCTTCACCATGGCGTCACGCTGGATGTCGTACTCAAATCGTTTGAGTTGCAGATGAAGTACAGGCGGGAATGACTGGAAGACAATGCCCTTCTTGGCGTCTTGAAGACCATAGCCTTCGGCTTGATACTTGTTCTCGCCGTCAAGCGTTTCTACCGCTACATAGTCCTTGAATGACTCATACAGGTTCTTCATACCCTTGACGTTGAGTTGAATGTCTAGCAACAAACACGTCAGACCTATTCGAAGCTCTGCCTCAGCACGAGACATACCATTGAATTCTTCGATTCTTGACGACTCGAAATCCACGTTTACACACTTGATGAAACTCTTCATCTTACCCACGAAGAGCTTGGCAATAGCGCCCTCAGCCTTGGTTCCCTGTAACTATACATAAGCGCTGACATTCGTTTACAAAGACATAGCCACGTACCTTCATCTTGATTTCAAGTTTGTCTTGCAAGACACGGTTGAATTCTTGTACATCATGTTGCAAGAATGAGTCCAGAGACTTCCAGCCGAAAGACTTTGTGAGTTCCGTGGTGCCTGTGCACACAATAAGCACGACATCTACGATACGGCATTCGCAACATACCGACTGGCTGATCTGATGTCTGTAAGTGATAGAAGACACGTTGCAGGGCTAGCGCGACGCTTTCAGTAGGGTGGTCGTCTTCCGTGGGGATTTGATAAACCGCCTGCAAAGAGGAAGGTCAGACACAAAGGATGTACATAACCGGACTGCCGTACCTTGCGCAAATATCGAGTGCAGAACAAAGATTGCAGCAGTGAGTTCATGTAACATGTCGCCCCCTGATTCTTCAATCCTACATAGCCGGTCTCCTTTTTCGAATCGTAGCTATACCGCACACGTTAGTAAGCAGTGTATGATCAGATGGCGTAGAGCTACTAACTTGACAAAATTATGCCACAAGACACCCGTAGGATCCTCCAGTACGCGAACGAACACGCTAACCTCGGCAATTTCGTCCTCGATTGTTGGGCGAGCATGACCGTCTTGCGCGCTGAACAGTTTGCGCAGTTCGCTGAAGCGGGTGAAGCCCCAGTCACATTCCTCCGCGATGAAACGATGGTGCGCATCTGCAACCCGGTAAGAAACATACCATCGTTATGGTGCATAGAACATACGGGAGACGGTGTATATTGTAGGGTCTTGAGGATTAGATATTACGAGCGCAAACTGAGCGCACGCGTGCCATCCCTCCGGGGCACGCTTAGGGTCGGCATAGTCAAGGTAGACTGAGACGGTATCGTTTGGTGGCGCATTAGAGTTACCGAATGGGAACAGCAAGATGCGCCTGGTAAAGACAATGTCGCCGTCGTGAGTGTTATCTGCGAGCTCCACAAGCTTGGAGGACATACCATCGGTGACCACCGCACTCGAACTCAGGACTCGTGATTTTCTTCTCAAGCTTCTTCCAGTTCGTAATCTTCCATGAAAAGACTTTGAACTCTTTCACTTCATGGCCAAGATCAGGCATATGCTTAGCCGCAAATGCCTCCTCTTTCGCACGAGGTACATGGCATGAATGAGGCGGTACACAAGGATAAGGACGGTGTAGGCTTACGATCTTTCACAGAGACAACCTCCTCCGGCTCAAGGTGAGGTGCACCATTCGCCTTCTCGTCCAGGACCTCCATGGTATCGCTCTATGAAGGAAGGGTGAATAGAGCACGCGGGATGAGCCGTAATGGAGTATATACCATAACCGCTGCGCGTACGCTGAATTATCGATACAGATATCTCGTCAGACCGTCGTGGCGTTCGTGTGGAAAGATATCAAGGTGTCGTGGAGGCGGCCAGGTGTGCGTAGATGGAGAGAAATGGATAATGGTAAGCGGTGAGCACAGTCTTTCGACGGAGACGACTGGGAGACACCTGCCGTGGGAAAAATGGTCATATTAGTAAGTCCCCGCCAGTGACGAATGCTTATAAGGGGACGCCGTGAGCTCGCCACCGCAACAATCTTTTTTACTCTACCATCCCCGCGCACTAACTTCACGAATCCTCAACCAACGCGTGAATAACAATTGGTCCAGGTTGTTGACTGAATCTGCGGTTCTATCTGTCTGAGCTGAGTTCTTTCTCTTTTCTTCTTCCCTCTTTCGCGTGCCACACGATCCTTAAATTGTCTCGACGGGGAGGTATTCATACTTCCAACAGCTTTTCCGCTGTCTACTGTCGATAATGAGTCAATATCGTGTAAAATCGAGCCGTCTGTGGACTGGTTGCTGTTTCGCTCCGTGTTGGGGTAGAATGGCTCTTTGCCCATCCCGTTCTGCCTGGCCTCAACGACATAGGGCAGGTCTGTCCTTCGAGTTCTCTTGCGACCTGTCCGTGTCCCATTGATGGCTCACATCCTACTCTTGGTTTTCTTACGTCGTATCTATGCCTAGGTTGCTTTCCCGAATACATGTCGTGACTTTTTTCGTAACACCGTTGTCCTGCTCGTCTGATCATTACACCACATCAAATGACATCGGCAAGCCGGCGCAACGCTAGCTTCAGCCTGCATTCTTCTTGGGAATGCGTTCCTACGCCCCTGTGTGCTTGACTGGATACGTCGTTGCCTGCGCGGTGCTGATGTGCCTCCAGCACGCCAGGATACATAGATGGTTTCAGACCTCCCAACCATGATCGTGTGAACGCGACTGTTGGCAGCTCATCATTGCAGATGAAACGGTCAGTGAACACTGCAGTCTGCAGATCGGCGAATAGACGGGTTGTGAACCCAAGAGAGGGTAACAGTATGCACATGAGCGAGAGCGTCAAGAGGCAGAGAGCGCTGGAAGGGTCGCGGGTGGAAACCCAACTCTTTCGGACGTAGCCTTGGCCTCATGTCGACTGGCCATTTCTGTTCTACTCTCTGCACCCACCATCCCCTGTCCGTGTCCTTGGCCACCCCTCCCCGTATAAATCCAGGTCCGGTATTGGGCCCGAAACGGGCCTGCAATCCTGCTCGAACCCTCTGGATACTAGAATGAGCACTAGACGACGGCGTGAGCACGAGAGCTCTTCCCAGAGAGAAGCGTACAAATTATGGACACCACAAGAATCCGACTCTGACAACCGACCACGACAGACAATGACGACCTCACAACGACCAAACGTTGAGCAACCCATCCCGACGCCGTCTGCACCCGAGAAACACCACCGGTCAAGACGTGTAGACGCTCCCGCCGACCAAACTGTCCCGTTCGCTTACACCCACCATCGAACTGGCAGCAAAGAACAGGCGAATCCAGCTGCGCCTTCATCTTCCTTCTATACTGTAGCCCAGGCTCAAGCTCAGCTGCTTCAGAACACTGTGCCACTGGTCGACACAGCTCATCCCGCGAGCGGCCCTTCGCGTTCACGAACAAAGGAGCCTTCCAAGGAGTCTCACGGTATTCGTGGATACCTCAAGCGAAAGACTGAGAAACGCGAGTCCCCTTCCTCCGACGAAAAAATATTGGTTGAACACGCTAGATCGACTCACTCCAGCAAGCAGCCTCGAGACGGATATCAGCCTGACACTGCTCCACTCGCGCCTACCTCCACTCAAACATACTACATACCTCCTGATCCAATTCCAAAAGAGACCTCAGCCTCTCGTCAGCGTGATCGAGAGAAAGAGAAGGAGAGGGAGAGGGAACGGCGGCATGCAGAGAAAGCAAGGTTGAAAGAGGAGGAACGTGCGAGACGGAAAGCTGAAGAGAGAGCGAGAGCGAGAGAAGAGGAAAGGGCGCGCGAGAGAGCCACGGAAGCTGAGAGAGAGCGACGAAAGGAGAAAGAAGCAGAACGCGAGAGGCGCAGGCAAGGAGAGGAGAAGGCCAGAGAGAAGAGTAGTCGGCACAGAGACAGAGAGAAGGTTCGAGACGCAGAGATCCGCAGAAGGGAGGATCCACGGTATACGGATTATACGAATGGGCAGCCCGGAAGTCAACCAAGATGGGCAAATACTGACGACAGAACTTCAGTGAGTGCTCAATATATGTTCGAGTGTAGTATGTCCCTATTGACACGTTATGCAGACACGACAGCTGTACCCAGACCAGATGCCTTCATCTAGTTCTAATATTGCTCTCCCCTCAACACAGTACACTACGAACGCACCCGCCTCCTCGCGACCTCCTGCGTCGTCTAGTGACCCGTCTCGTGTGACACGCCCTTATCCGCCTACGGTCCCGGAGAAGAAACAACATCGTTCCCACCGTGACAGGACGTATCAGTACCCAAATACTCAAGAGTCGGGCTTGTCTAGCAGTGAACAGGAATCCGGTAGAGAGCGTGCTCCGGTCAGTATCTTCGAGTCTCAGGATATCGCTGCAGGCATTGACGGGTTGATGTATTTCTAGCGAATAGCAGATCGCAAGCGCACCGCGGGAAACGCTACAGATGGGCCCTCGGGACCTTCGGGTAGCGAGACTGAACGTACAGGAAGAGAACGGGTGAGTCAACTCCAACAGTCTCATCGTGTCCCATCTCGATGATATGTCTCAGCGCAAGATTCACCGTGTACATGAAGCGGAATCTACGCAGGCAAGAGTCCCTGCTCCTTCGAAGCAACCACCCGTGGTACCTACTACGGGTTATCAGTCTGCTGCCCAGACGGCGCAGACGTCTGCACCCGTAGGTCCAGCTCCTACTCCGTATAAGCCTCAAATAGTCAGCATTCGAGCTGGGCAGGGTCCTTCTGATCAACAAGTACCTGTTGTACCGCCAAAGACTCCAGGACCGGATCCCGAAGGAGGGAGGTCGTACGGAACGCAATTAGATGCTAATCGGATCCCCATGTCGGCAGGTCTTACGCATGCGTCATACTTGCAGGTCCCGCCTGCAGTCTACGGGAGTGCACGAGCAGCTACCTCAACTCCGATGCAAAATGGATATATACAATCGCAACCGCAGCAAGCATCGACGGGGACATATAACACGTATGCCCCTTCTCAGCCGTCTACAGGGCAGTACCATTCGCCGGACCCAATTGCAAGACCACCTTCCGCTGCCCCCATTCCTCCTGTCAAACAGTCAGCACCAACACCAGCGTCTACATATAACGGCCCGCTACCCCCTCTTCCCGCTAAGTCTTACGGTGCACCCTCGCCTCGACGGCAGGTCCAGTCCTTGCCAGTGCCGCCGAAGAGTGAGACTCAGACATACGTTCCGCATAGAGGCGAAGCCGATGCTCCCCCATCTGCAAACCCGGGAGCCAGCTTCGCCAAGTTGAGCGTGTATCGAGCTCCTGATCCTCCTGTCTCCGGAGAGCTGACGTTCAATCCATCCTCGTCGTCCGCACACCCAGGGCAGCATGCATCTCAGCACTCTCTAAGCCAGTATTCACATGCAGTGCACAACACTGCGCCAGATGCATCGTCGAAGTTTCCGTTGAACGAAGATGCGTTGAATGGCGCGAGAGCCGTTCCTAACACGACGTCGAATGCCGCGCGTTCATCCACATACCCACCTCCTGCACATGGCAATCACGCTCCTCCAACGCACGCCACACCTCCGTCACCTGCTCGTCGTGCGTATCCGCAGCCAGGTGAAGACACGCCTCGCGCCGCCCCCATACCTATACCAGAGCCCCGAATGATGGCAGCTATGGCACAAGCGCAAGCTCAGGCTCAGGCTCAGGCTCAGGCTCAGGCCCAAGCCCAAGCCCAGTCCAATATGTTGTCACCTCTGCCCGCAAATGAGCAGCCTTATGACCCTCGCTCCCCCAAGCATGCCTTAGCGACACCTGCACCTATATTATCATCGTCGCCGTTTCAGTCGTCTCGACCTCAAGTGTTACCACTCCACTCTGCTCCAGCAGTGCTATCGCATGGCAATGGCCCAACGACTAGTTCCATGTCTGAAGCTGCAGGCGGTCCCGATCATTCACCCGCACGTTCAGCCCAGCATGTGACGCCATCACCACAGATGCAACCAGCGAATCATGTCAATCATTCGCCATCGCGCAGCGTTCAGATTGTGGCACGCTCCTCGCCCGCAGTGGCAGCGAGTAACTTGACTCCAAAGCACTCACCATCAGGGCGCATGCATCTTCGGAATGGTTCCAACGATACGATATCTCAGTCAGTGGCTCTTAAACATTCTCCTTCCAGTGGCCGAGAGAAAAACTTGACCCAACGGCTAAGTCTGTCTAATATACAACCTCATGCCCCTTCACGACAAGACACGACGACGCCGTATCAGCGGCAACAGCCGCCAGCTACGGCTAATGCAGTATACCCAGAATCAGTTCGATACCGCACGGCACCATTGCCTCAGTCTCAGTCTCAATCTCAAGCCCCACCTCAAGCTCAATACACTACGCAGCATGCTCCTGTATCTATATCAGCTACACAACCCCATACAGCCCCTCAGAATCAGAACTTTGCCAATGCTCCTTATCCTTCCGCTCGCGCTATCCCTCAAGCTCCCCCTGCGATTCACAGTGCTCCACAGTACGACCCCTTCCACCGAAGTCAACCCACACCAGGCCCTGCTGGTCAAGCGACATCCTCCGCTTCTGCTATTGCTGCCGCTTACCGCAATGGAACCTATCAGACGGAAGTTGCGTCGCGTCCGCCCGATTCAGTTGGTCCTGCCCGCGTGCCTCCCCGTTCTGCGCCCTCTCCCGCTCCTACAGGAGCAGGCCGTTTGTATCCCAGTGTTGCGTCGGCCGCAAAAGCGTATGGTCTTGGATCCATATTAGCGCCTCAGCCTGCGCGGGGACAAACCATGCCCATGAATGGTCGTTCTGCATCGGCAGCGCCTACATCTTCACACATGCGCTCTGTGTCAGATCCTCATAATGGCATAGCGCAGAATCGTGTTCCTGTCGCCGGACACCCTTCTACCCCAGCGCCCAAGCCTGTGTTAGAGAATTTGCGTATTTCGTCGTCTCCTGTCGAGCCCGAACAACTTCGCACGCCGTCCTCCCTCGCCCCCTCTATGTCACGACACAATTCCTTTGCACCGTCGATTGCGCCTTCGATCACTCCTTCCAAAGAGAAAGGGAAGACGCGCTTCTTTGGACTCTTCCGGTCGCGGTCATCGCCTCCCAAAGAGACTGAAGTCAAAACACCTGTTGCTCCAAGGACGTCCACTAGTGCACAGAGACCCCGGGCGAATTCTCAGAGCACCATGCAAGCTGTTGCTACTTCCGTGAAGAACATCGTCACGCCTCATCCTACGAATATTCATGCGCCCGCACCCTTCATCGTCGCACCGAGTCCACAGCTGCCTCCAAATCCTAAGGACATTGCAGCTGCGCTCCCGGGCACTAGGATGTTCAGGTTGATCTCGTCGAAGAGGAATCGTACCGTTTCGGCTGCGTCGGTGGAAGCTATGGACGGCACAGCAGTAAGTGTGTCGTCTTGCTTCTGCATTCAATGATGCTGACAACAACATTGACCTTCAGCCCAATACTGTCATAGGCGGCGAGTCAGTTCGCAGTTCAACCGCCGGACGCCCATCTCCCCCTCTCCGAGACCCTGCACTGGCAACGACAGACTGGAGGAATCGGGAAGAGGCTGGTCAGACGGCGAAGGGCACTTTGCGAAGACACCGACCTGGGGTTACGTTTGATTTCGAGGAGGACGTGATAGACGAAATGTCTAATGCACGACCTGTTCGCAGGTCCAGTCGTCGTTATGAAACGAAGTGATCAAGTGCACCGGCATGCACGTTCTTCTTCTCTAGTGTTATTTGGTACGACATCTCTTCGTTTATTTGCTGTTTGTGGTATTTTTTGAGGCCTCCCTTGTTGTTATGGTATGCGTCGGTATATGCTCTGTCTAACTTGTCTATTGCTTGCTTTCGTTCATCTCGTATGTAAATCTCATTGTATATTGTTGTAAGTAGTAAATGAAGTACAGTAATTCGAATGTATAGATCTGCTGCAGACTGAGGTGGCCATTCGAGTCCAACTTGCCATTCGGATGAGATCGATGGAGGCTCAGCGCCATGACAAAGGTCACGAACGCGTGACAGGATACGTGACGTTTCGCGTTTATTCAGTGACCTTGAACCCGTTGGACGCGTTCAATCAAGTTCAATCACCTCTGTCACCTCGTTTCACCACAAATCCCAACGCACCCCCATAGACATTTGACCATTTCAAACCACAATTCAATACCGGAGACTTGTAGACGCAGAAATCAATGTTGAAGAACAAAGAGAAGAGGCCGGGGCCCGCCAATAATGGCTACCCTCACCTCACGGTGCAGCTACAGTCCGATCTCAAATACCCTCATCGACTGAACTTGTGAGTTTCTCGACCAAAGGTACTGCTCACACAACGTATTGATCTATTCTTGAAGCTATGACCAGCCACCAATAGAAGACATAACGCTCGAAGATTTCGAGACCTACGCACTCAACCGCCTTCGCGTTCTCGGCGAGATCGAGTCTTCATTCGCGCGAAATCGACCATGGAACGAGCTCAAGAGCATGACGATTACACAATGCGCGAATCACGACCTCCAACTGGACGAAAACACTGCTCAAACTCGGCCTCTGGATGCCCAGCGTCAGAAAGATCATGTTGGACATTTCGTGCTTCGTCTCGCGTTCTGTCGATCGTACGTGAACTTTGTTGTTGTGAGAGCTGCCAACGCTGACTCAATACGCAGAGAAGAACTACGACGGCGGTTTGTGAAGGCAGAGTTGACGCTCTTCAAAGTGCGGTATGAGGGTGGAGGTGAACCTGAGAAGAAGGCATTTTTGGATTCGTCTGATTTCGGTTGGGAAGCGGTATGTCTGCTCATTAATGATTGTGAATGTCTCTTGATGTCCTTTAGGTATCAGATGGAGATGCGAAAGAGCTCTCTGACAAGCTAGTTGCAGCATCGTCATCGAGTAAAGTTGCAGAAGCAACCAGACAGAACAGGGAGAGATACTACAAGGTATGCTTTGCACAAGTGACACTGGACTATTGACCTTAGGTGTGTTATAGGTCAGATGGACACGAGTACCAGACCTTGTGGAGAAGCGTAGGGTCTTCCTCAAGGCCGGGATGGCTTATGTCGCCGAGAAGGATATTTCAAGCATCGTGTATCAAGAGTTCCAGACACGGCTTGAGAAAGCCCTCGAGGTCCATTTCTCATTATATACTGCTACAACTCTTCTTATTAATTCTGAAATAGATGACCGCGAAAGCTCTTCCTCGCCTCGACGAAGATACCAGGATCATACCAATACTAGACAACCTATCGCAAGGCTTCCTTGCAGGCGCATCCTCAGAGTGGGGCAATGCACCAGCTGCCGGAAACGGCTCCGAATTGACTGCTGATATGGTCGACGACATTGCACGGAAACACTACCCGATGTGCATGCGAAATCTGCACGATTGTCTGCGTAGGGATCGACATCTGAAGCATTTTGGTCGTCTACAATACGGGTTATTCTTGAAGGCAAGTGCTTGATGCCTTGAGTTGCGATCGGACGAAAGCCAATATATACATGTAGATTCTTGGGCTGTCCATCGAAGAGGCCCTCCTGTTTTGGAGAAAGTCCTTCAGCAACATACAGGACGACAAGTTCAATAAGGAGTACAGGTATAACATTCGGCACTCCTTTGGTCTGGAGGGCAAACGCGCCAACTATGCGGCTAAGAGGTATGGAACATGTCTGACTACGCCCTTCCACGTCTTCTTACGATTCTGCATAGCTGTCAGCAGATCCTCCTTGCAGATCAGCCTGGCTCTTCGGACAACCATGGATGTCCTTATCGGCACTTTGCACCTGAAAACTTACAGACTGCACTCTTAGCTGCGTATTCCAACCAAGGCCTCACATCGGCCGACCTTCCGGAGATCATGCATACCGTCAAGAATGGTCATTTCCATGTGGCGTGCACGCGAGTGTACGAGATCACACATTCGAAACAGGTGTCGAAAGGTGAGGGAATCGGTGGTGGTGAGAGTGTGACCCATCCGAACGAGTATGTTGCCAAGAGCCGAGAGCTCGGAGCCAAGCTACAAGTAAAAGATGAGGACGTGGTTATGGGCTGATACTAGTAGTTCTCCTTTGTATATTCCAATGTTGTCGTGCTATCCAGGAATATGCCATTCAAGTTGCTGTTCAGTCACGGTTGTCCGTCTACATTGGGCCTGTGTCACGGTGGGACGGTACCGAGTGCCGTAACCCTAACCCGACGAAACCCCATATTTGGGTTGTGCAGTGACACCCCTCACTCCGCACCACGACCTTAAGACCTTTTATTCTGCCCTCCTCTTTTCCTCTCATACGATATCCAACTCTCTTCTCACATGAGCCAAAGGAAAGCATCCAAGACTGCACCCAACGGTTATAATGGCGACACTAAAGTCGACGAGTCCGCTCTTCAACAATACCAGGACACGGAAGGACACTTCTCTCTCGTGAGGTACGCTCATTTCTTGTGTACAGGGAGACCATGTCCTCATATATCTGTTCAAGAAACTTCCGACTGGCAGACCTTGTCACAATCATGAATGGCTTCTGTGGATCCCTCTCGATATTCATGTCCGCAAAATACCTCGTGTCTCGTGACGAGGACTACCTATGGACTGCGCTGGTTCTGCCCGTCGCAGGCCTCATGTTCGACTTTTTTGATGGGAAGATTGCGCGGTGGAGGAAAGAGAGCAGCATGATAGGCCAAGAACTTGACAGTTTGGCGGACCTTGTACGTCGAACACAAGTACGATCCTCGAATCATGGCTCACAAAGTATATTTACCTACAGATCTCATTCGGAGTGGCCCCAGCCCTGCTCGCATTCACAGTAGGGTTGCGAACGTACCTTGACACAGTGGTGCTCACAGCATTCATTTGCTGTGGCATTGCTCGTCTCGCTCGCTTCAACGCCACCGTCGCACTCGTACCTAAAGACGCAACAGGGAAATCAAAGTACTTCGAGGGTCTCCCCATCCCTTCCTCACTAGCCCTCGTTTCAGCGATGTGTTACTGGACGAAGAACGGTTGGATTGAAGGAAAGGAGGGCATTCCCTATGGTACTGTCACGCTTTGGGGGAACCAGGGTGGGAACGGAGACATTCACCTGGTCACTTTTGTGTTCGGTGCATGGGCGGCCGCGATGATCAGCAAGACCCTACGCGTCCCCAAGATTTGATTCGTACTCAGGGCTTTCGTTGCAAGGGAGGCGGATTGGAGCTTCATATCATGTTTATTTTACGAATCGTACACGAACTCTGGAGTTCCCCTTGTTTATTTCATGGCGAAACCTAGTGAATGCATCATTTTAACAGTAGCACATGTAATACTGTCGAAAGTCTACCCTACTCAAAGATTGCCGAAGCTGCTGCTGAGCTGCGCGGCCACGACGCGGGCCAATGGTACGTAACACGTAACGTGTCATGAACGCGTTTAGTGTGACAATGAGCGCGACGCGTCTTGGACCTCTTCTCCTAAATTACATCCTCGAAATATTCAGCATGGTCTCATCAAACGACGTGCAACGCCTTTTCTTACAAGCCATCTTTTCTCGTCGGATAGTATCGCAAAAATTGGCCGTGAAGCTATGGGAGAAATGCGTTGACGCAGTCAAAGGTGATTCTTTGAAAGATGGTTTTGTCGTGGTATCGCTCTAACAAGACGTGTTTTTCCTTTCAGCTTCTGATGACACGCTCGAGATACCATTCTCCGACACTCGAGAAGCTTGGGACGCATGGGTCGTCAAAATCAACGCGGCTCTCGATCCTATCGACCTTGAGTTCGCTCACATGAATGATCAGGCAAATGGCAAGGAGCTCTACGCTCTGGTACAATCACACTCACCTCCTGCGATACAGATAGTATCTCATTGTGTACTCCCCCGTTTCAGGTCAATCGGAAAGGCGACGAAGTTGCTCAGATGGCCACAGACTACTCCCCTGTGGAAATCGTGTACTTCAAAAATTTGGTGGGTCTTTGTCTCAATATCGTTCTCCTGCACGCTGTGAGACTGGCATGCGGCCTTAGATTGAGCAAATCATGCTCGCACCCAATGAGACCTACTGCATAACCTCCTTTGCAGCTCTGCGAGAAGTAGCCAACTTGAAGCCGACCATGACGAAAACGCACGGCGAGATAGTATTGAATAGTTTCGTTGCGAAGGGGTGGCTGCATGTAAGCCGGTGCGTAACAAGATTTGCCTATTGATTCATTCATGTTCCTCAACTCATGATGTTTTTGTTGCAGCGGTGGCAAATACTCGCTGTCTCAGCGGACTCTACTCGAGTTACAGACGTACCTCAGATCTACCTACCCCGACGAAATTTTAGAGTGTACGATGTGCTTGGAGGTGCGTTGTTTACCTGCACCTCTAGATCACGTCTGACAAGAACATGCGGTTTTATAGATGGTCACCCACGGCACTGCATGCAAGACTCCTAACTGCAAAGCACGTCTGCATACACACTGCTACAACGTTTATCGCAGGCGAAACGACGCGTGCCCCTCATGCAAAGAGAAATGGGGTACAGATCCGTCCAAGGTCACGCCTGTTGGCGAAGGCGCGTTTAAAGACGGCCAAGATAAAGGAAAACGCCGTGCGAGACGAGCTGAAGAGGGGGGTGACGAGGAAGGTGACGAAGAGGAAGTGGAGTACGACGAAGGCTCGCAGTCGCAGTCGCAACCTTCGCAATCTCAGCCAACGCGCACCCAGAGTCAAAGAAAGGGAAAGAAGAAAGCAGTGCGCGAAGAGAGCATGGATGTTGATGAAGATGACGACGAAGAGGCAGCAGCAACGCCCCCTCCGACCAAGCGCAAATCATCGCGCCGCTAGTCCTCCGACGCGACCTTTCCCTGCTCATCTTATATCTTCATCCATCATTAAGTCAGATTATACTATAACGACTCCGCCTAGTGCGTCATCTTGTATCAGAAGTAGAAGTGGCGGATCCTGCTGGGATACCAACTTGTACTGTACTGTCTCCCTTTTGTAACGTCTCGATCGTAAATCCGAAGCGGTCTTTGCCCCACACTTGCTTCTTCCGCTCCCTGCGACCCTCTCCGAACTCTTGGTTCCACTTGCGCAGGTCTGCAAGTGTGCCTAGATGCTCTGAAGACGACGGTGTGATCTCCTTGAGCGCTGCCTCGAAGTTGTGCCACGCAAGCGTTCGTGGGGGCTTCGTAGTGGGCTCTGTAGGTTCTGCCGAAGCCCCAGACGCTTCCTCGGTTGCTGCAACCTTTGTTTCGACAGGCCCTTCGGTATGAGCTTGGGGCTGAGATTGAGACTTCCATGGTACATCGACCCGTTCTTTCACGGAATCAAGAGCGGCAGACACGCAAAGATCTGGAGAACCGTCAGCTATTGTCGCAATAGATAAAACAGTATGTCTCACGCTTCAAATCAGAACCGGAGAAAGTCTCCGTCTTCTGAGCTAGTACCTTGGTGTCGACGTTCTCTTCGAGAGTCTCATCTCGGAGAAGAATCTTGAGGATTTCTGTGACAGTATTAGCGTCTCATCATCGTAAGCGATAAAACAATACAACACACCTTCTCTTTCTTTCTCGCCCGGTAAGTCGATGAGCAATCTTCGAGGCAATCTTCGCAGGACCGCATCATCTAGATCAAACGGTCTGTTCGTCGCTCCAATCACCATGATGTTATCATCCTTGCTGGATGTCAAGCCGTCCATCTCCTGCATGAACTCAGTGATAACACCACGGTGGGCATGATCTCCACCACTCATTGACCCGGAGCTTCGTGCACCGAATAATGCATCGAGCTCGTCGATGAAGACCACACAAGGAGCAAGTCGTCGGGCCAACGTGAATACCGCCCGAACTGCTTTTTCTGCTTCGCCAACGTACTGTAGAGGGTCTTTTCGTCAACAAAGTGCCCGAAAAAATGGGCGAATGTATGTACCATATCCATAACGTCTGAGGGAGTAATCGCAAGCATACGACACCCGGCTTCTTTGGCAAGGGCTCGGACAAGCAGAGTCTTACCCGTACCTGGAGGACCGAAGAGAAGGCAGCCAGTCATACTGTGCTCTTTCAGAATACCATGGGAGAATGCATCGGGATGAAGGAGGGGCAATGAGACTATCGTCCGGACGGAGTCTATAGTGTGTGGTGGCAGGTGAACTTTGTTGAAAGTCGTGGAGATGGTGCCTGGTACGATATTTTGTATTTCAGGTTAAAGAAAAGTGGAAGAAGCCGATAGGACACACCAGTATCAACAATACAGCCGAGAAGCTTCTCTTCATAGTCGTCAAGGTCTCCATCTTCGGCCTCCTTGCGAATACGTTCAACGACTTCATCCACGCCGTCTTCTTCTTTCGCATCTTCTTCCCCTTCCTCAGGCAGAGTAGTTTTCTCGGTACTTTGTTTGACCCAGGCCTTCCGGCTGTCCTTGAGGCCTTTGTAGGTGGTCCACGCTTCAAAGACCTGGGGCCATTCGACAGGCGTAGCATCCAAGGATGACACAGACCCACTCAGGACGTCCTCGTGCAATGCGCGAGTAGCTTGTCCTACAACAAGATCCGCTATATGCCTGGTGTTTGCCCACGTCTCAACCGACCGTCCCCATTCTGTCCACATCTTTCCCAGTAGAGAATCTTCCTCGATACTCCCCTCCACCTCCAAACGACCGAGAGTACCTCCCACAGATGCTACAGCCATACGCATGCTGAGTTCATTGAGTTCCCGACGTCGGAACATCCTGGACGCATTTTCCTTGAGAAGCGACCGTGTCGATGGGATGACCACTGATGTGCGGAAGAAGTGACCAGGCTGGTCTTTTCCAGACGAAAACGAGGATAACCTGGTGGCACTGCCGCCCAGGCGCGAGAATATCTGGTTGAGCGCGGAAGGGATCGCGTCGGGCGAGTCGAGAACCATGTATCCCCCAGAGGGTAGTGAGGGTCCATCGCTGCTTTCACCGTTGTTCTGAAGACGGGGAAATTCTTCGTGCAATGTGTCGTCCTTTTCCCACTTGCGTAGTCGATCGCGCAGACGTTTCTCTCGCGCTTTGTCCACGACGTCGTCCTCGCTGTGTTCCGCGTGAACTTTCTTGGCCTTTGACCGCGATGAACTTGACGTGGCGGAGTCATGCGCCTGAGACCGAGGTTGGTGCTGTGTGATGCCTGGGGTAGCACCAAAAATAATGGTGGTGGGATACAGTATGGGACTGTTAAGCTTGGCCAGTGCACCTTGGCGTCGTTCACGTATAGCCGCAAGCAGAGCGGGATACCATGATGACGATGAGGACGCTAGCGTAGGGAAGTCGCGAATGTAGATTATTCGGGGCCTCCGCGTCGGTCTTTCGGATCCTTCCTCCGCAGGCTCAGCAATATTGATTATCTCGCTGAAGAACGCTTTCAGTTGTGCCAACGAAGTCCTTCGCCGAGTAGAAGGTACGCTGCGTGAACGATCTGTACGCGAAAAGAATGCAGGATTCATGATCTGCATGTGTACCTGAGGCGTAGATGGGTAATGGCTGTCTCCGTCATCGTCCTCATCCTCCGACCGAAAGCGAGACTGGCCCTGACTTGCATTGTAATGTAGCGGGTTGTTATTGAGTTGAAGCACGGACGCCGCTAAATCGTGCGGTGTTGAATACACTTGAAAACTCACAGCCCTTGAGAATTGGACTCACCTTTGCCAAAATGACCGTTTTCCCCTGCAGCAAGTTGTGCTGCGTCTATTACAACTATGTCCGCTCTCGTTCTTTGACCCAGTTCACGGACTGTCGCGTCTAAAATATAATCACCTCCTTCTATAGGGCAATACAAGGCAAGAGTCGGCTCTATTGGTGGTCCACCGGCAGACGCGAAGGTAGCTTTGTGTTGGGTTTGAGGATGCAAGGTCAAGTGGAAGGTAGTCAAAAGCTGGTCGAAGATATCTGGCGGAGGGAGCGCAGAACTCGATGAGGACGTCCGGCCCCCTTGCGTTTCGGGGGACCACAAGATATTGAGCCCGTTGGGTAGCTTGTGATGCGGGTCGATTGGCACCACCTTCGCAGAGTCTTTGGTCTCGGACTCTACAGCTTCCGTGGAGGCCTCGGGGTCGGAAGGTCCCTCCGGATCGTTTCCATTCGGTGGTCCAGAGCTTGAAGTAGTAATAAGAGGTGTTGGTTGTCCTGTCTTTTCGGTGACAACTCGTGTCTTGGTGGCTGAAGCAGTTGAGGCTTTCCGTGGACTTGAAAGTCGAGGCGTACGAGCACCGGAAATGAGAAGACGAACAGAGACCGGAATGGCCTTGTTCAATGACCGCGTCCTGCGCACGATAGTATAAGAGCGGCGCATCCAAAATACGAGGAGGAGGAAAGCAGAAAGAGCTGCAGACGACCAGCACCGATCGCTGTAAATGACATTTACTCTTAGCGCCTGTATTCGTCACCGCCAACTCGGGTCGGGCACACAAGTACTCAACTGCATTCAGCTTTCGCGATGTACGACTCGAGAAAGCAAAAAAGAGTTCATAGAATAATAAATGTTAGGGCATTACAGATCCTGTATTAACGATATAAAAATGCGACAACGTAGAAAAGCGGGGGGACATAACACCCCTGGATCGGTTTGCGTCAGTACCACCAAAGGAAGCTCATGTCCGTTAGTTTTTCTTTGGTCGTTTGGCAGGATCCTCCTTCTCCTTCAGCTTTTCCTCTCTGGCATGTGCCCTCTCCGCCAAGTCCACCCCTACGAGGATCTTGGATGCCTTCCATAGTTGCACCGCGTTGATGACGTTCTTCAGGAGGCAGACCGGGAAGCAAGCCCAAGCCATAGCCTCCGCCCATGTCAAGTTCGCAAAGGCTACAGGCGCAATTCCCAGCGACAACCACAAGGGAGTGTGCACCCACTTGACAAGATACAGTCCAATGAAGAACAGCTCGTTTCCAGTGCAGATAAGGAACAGAAGCGTCTAACGAGGGGGTAGGTCAGGGGACACGGTTCGAAGATGCATATGCATATGTGAGACTTACCGGATTGTAATACAGCGAGAGAATATAACTGACATCACTCTTTACGCTTTTATGGCTGCTGGACCCTGTGATCAATGAGCTGTAGGGAATCCAGATTCAATTATCCGGCACATTTTTGCAGGGTTTACTTCCGTACCTGTACATGTGCATATAGTGACTTGAGAAATCGAGCGTGATAAGAAGTTGGAACACCATGGTGTACTGGGGATACGCTGCCGACAAATAGCACAACAGTGACGACGTTGTGCAGCTTGTTGTTCAAGGTCAGCTTCCTGACGCGTAAACTGAGCGTATATGCCTCACCGATCGGTGACCATGTCCAAAACCGCACCAAACTTTGACGTTTGCCCTAGAGCCCTGGCTGCATGTCCATCCGCTGCGTCCAGCAAACATGAAATTCCGTACGCAAGCGTGCAGTACTTGGGATGGAAACTCATGTAATGCAAGGCCAACCCTGCCAACAAGATACGCGAGTAGCCTAGATTGCATTGTGTCCATTGAGCTCTATGTGTCACTACGAATAGACATTGACACGTACCGATGAGATTGGGCACGAAAAGGAAGACATTCTCGGAGTATGTCTGCGCGGTCGCAAGATCCACCGCCACCTTTGCATCAACGAGGTCGATGGATCCTCTCCTTCGTTGTTTAGCTGAACCTTTAGACATTAGAATAGAGGAGACGTAGAAAGATTAAGGTGAAGAAGAGGGGTCAGGACGGGAGCAGCCACGAACGCTGTGAGTGACGATCCGCCGTGACTATGCAATTCTCTACAGCCGACAGATGCCGTTAGACGCGCCACCCTCTGTTTGTCATTAGCCGTGATACATCACAGTGAACTTTCGTATTCTCCCTGACTAACGACTACTATGTATGGCTCGCAAAATGACCAACAAGGTATTGACAAGGTATGTACATGAACAATTCTGCTCGAGGCTCCCTCTCTGTACGATTCGTGTATGACATCTCTGGCGCGAGGCAGACCGCAGCCCATTCATGATATCGCATCGATCACAGCTCGGAGTGTTAGACTGTGCCGCCAGCTCAACGATGATCAATTCCACGGCTCACGCGTCAGGCCTAAGGCAGGCTGCAGTACTCCGCGACATACAAACATAACGACGCTACTTGATAGCTGTGTTTGGTTGCGATTCGGCAGGTTGTAATTGTGGTGGTGGTTGGGCTTGACACGATATGAAAATCATGATGTTTGCAGTCACTCTGACCGATGTCAGCGCGGGTGACCTTCGGAGTGCAGTGCGTCAGTGCGTCGTCCATAGCCGTCAGAGAAACGCATTAGGTTGGACGTGAGAACGAAACCGAACGTGTGGTATCATATCAGAGTATTGCAATCTGTCCTGATCATGAAGTGTGAGCAGGAAGGGTCTACGGTCTGTCGCCGGTCACTAGGATTGTATTGCGCGCCGTAGACGTCCATACAAGTTGTAGCACTCTGTAGGTGCTTGTCGATGGTGATCATAAAGAGCGAAGCCGGATCAAATGTGATCGTGCGTAGACGCGCACACGACACCACTGCGGCCTTGGCGGTTGGTTAGTTGTTGACTCAGCCCTCCCCAAGAACGCGGTCGAATGCAAAGGTGTGAAGCGCATCCTGGCGAACATGAGTAGTAAGACTGACTTTCATTCGTCTAGGTCCTGGACAAGCTCTTGTCGCAGTTCACTCAGTAAACGTGTTACATAAAGTGGCACGTTGTAGCATCACTCTGCTTTACGAGTCCCAACCATCGGCTTCCTGCAAGAGAGACTAGTGGAAGCTACCGTTTACCGGTCTGAGATCCGTACAGCAAGCACAAACCTTGACTCTGATCTGCAAGTTACCGCCTCGAGCCGCAGGTGAGGACGTCTATAAAGTCCAGGCGATGTCACCGGTCTTCGAATACCTACTTCTTTTGTCAGTTCCCAAGTCATGCCTCTTCCAACACGCAAGGCAATAATCATCGGTGGAGGCCCTGTGGGATGCCTCTGCGCTATCGCCTTGTCCAACATGAGCTGGGAAGTGGAAATTTACGAAGCCCGTCCCGGTACATCTCATCCTCTGATGGAAGACTTCTTTTCCGTATTTTGACCCCAAATTGACAGACATGCGGTTGCCTTCGTCCAAAGGGACCGCTCAGCAGCGTTCAATTAACCTAGCTATATCGTCCCGTGGAATCTTGGCCTTGCAAGCTATTCAACCTGACGCGACGGACCGTTGCTTGCGAGCTGCAGTTCCCATGCGAGGCAGGATGATTCATGACACCACGGGAAAGCTCAACAGCCAGCCCTACGACCGGAATGGACAAGTGGGTTTTATTCTGTGAATATCTTCGGTGTGAAAGAGCGTTGTTTTTATCGGCCCTATGTTTCGTTCTTTCCTACCCTGACTAAATCCGAGAACAGTCAATCAAGTCTATTGACCGCGCGATCCTCAACGAGGATCTTCTGGAATTGGCCGCCAAGAATTCCAATATTAAGCTATTCTTCAACCACAAAGTAACCTCCATAGATTTCGACGGTCGTATAATGCAGGTCGAAGATACGGCGACCAAGACCCAGAAGGCAGTGGCATTTCATTTCTGCGTTGGCGCAGACGGAAGTTATTCCATCGTGCGGCGGCAACTCATGAGGGTCACTCGGTGTGTCTTCTCGCTTCTGTCCCCGTGCTCGAGAAGCTTAACGTACTTGCAGCATGGATTATGAACAGACTTACATTCCCCACGAATACCTGGAGCTCAGGATGCCTGCGGGTCCGCCGCTGAGTCCCGGTGGTGATCCTACCTTTCTTCTCGACCCGAATCACCTCCACATCTGGCCGCGTCACTCTTTCATGCTTATAGCCCTCCCGAATCAGGTTAGATTGACTCTCTCTATATACCTTCTTTCACATTTATTTTCGCCGCGTCATGCGAACTTTGGCTCAACCGCTCCGTTCTTCTTGTTTGAATTCAGGACAAGACCTTCACGTGTACCCTTTTCGCACCGTCTGCAGAGTTCGAACAGCTCTCTTCACCCGAGGTTATTATTCGATGGTTTAAAACACATTTTCCGGACGCCCTGGGATATATCGGTGAAGACGCCCTCCTGTATGATTTCAAGAACAACCCTCGGAGCTCATTGATTTCAATCAAGGTGCGCTCTAACTCTCTGTTTCGTTTCAAATCAGACCCTGGCGGAAAGTCCTGACGTGTCATCGGAAATACAGGCGAAGCCATACCACTACAAAGATCGTGCTGTTATTCTCGGCGATGCTGCCCATTCAATGGTGCCTTTTTTCGGACAAGGTTTGAATTGCGGTCTGGAGGACGTCCGTGTGCTTGCCTGCCTACTCCTCAGTAACAATGTAAATGGCTCGAGCGTCCCGCCTGAGGGCGAGCTGGATGAGGATATGCTGAAGGCCCTAAATGCTTACACCGACACCCGCCACGAGGACCTCATTACCATCTCTGATCTTGCCATGGACAACTAGTAAGTCCCCTCATAATATCACCGGTTGGCTGTGGCCCAGACCTAATTTCCGCTCCTTCCATCATGTCGCCAGCACTGAAATGCGGCACTCGGTCACAACGCCTGCATATCTTTTCCGTAAAGCCTTGGATAATTCACTGGCTTCCCTCTTCTCTCCGCCTACAGAATCGTACACTACGACCGGCTCTGCCGCACCGTTCCCAACGAGCTCGCCGTCCGGCTGGCTGCCGTTGTATACCATGGTGACCTTCCGACCGGACATCAGCTACGCTACGGCCAAGCGCAAAGCTCGCAGGCAAGGAGAGATCCTTTCCTACGCTGGATGGGCCACCGCGGTCGTGACGCTTGGGGCAACAGCAGTGGCTGGATATACGTTGTTCAAACAACTTAGGAGATGATTGTTGATTGTGCCGAAGTGCTTGACAATTCTAGACATACAAATTTCTTACCGCCTACTTTTCGTCCACAGGAACCTGTGAGACCAGCGCGGAAGTCACCGGCGTTTTTTTTTCCATTATATGTAGCGGTTTACTGCATTTTCACGAAATACCTTCCCTGCGCGCGAGCGCTCTCTGCATCGTGTTTTGTCGTACCTGGACGACTCGCCTAGACAAGAATAATAATGACATTTTGATGATGTGCATGATTGGTGTCAAGGAAGGATATGGCAAACTTACACCCCCTTTACCTCTCGCGGGAAGATGACATATTCAGCGTAGTCAGCTGCTACTGGTATTATTGCCTCGCGGTGTCCGATAATGCCCTCGACATCTTGTGGAACCTGCTGCACATCATGTCCAGCCGACGCAAGGGTCTTTTACCGATGGACCCGCGACAGAAGCACGCGCACCATTATTAATATTCATGAGAAAAAGAGGGGGATTACGACTAGACACGGATCTTTTCAACAGATGATCTCAACCTGGAACCTCAACCTCAGCATGCTCAGGGATGATCATCATGGCTCACTTCGGGGCGATGTGTCGAACCTGTGTCGAACGAACAAAGGAAAGTATACAATTGGCCGATGGAAACAATTGGATTGAGGGACAGAGGGGAACAAGACAACGTATAGCGTACGAGGTGCACAGGGTATCTAAGTTACTGTGATGACTAGAAGAGGGAGGAGGGCTGCATTAACCCGACATGAAATACACTGATGGGGGTTCATACTAGGACAGTGCAGTAGTGAGAAAGCATAACCGTCAAGATGGAGAAAAAAACAACATGAAAGATTACAGGACGTGAGATCGCATGAGCAGGTGTTGTGTCAGCTAGGACGAATCCTTGCGCGGCCGGCCCCTCTTCCGCTTCACCGGGGAGCTGGATTCAGCTACGGGCTCATCATCCCCTCCCTCTTCTTCGGCGGATGGTGGAGCAGCCTTAGCTTTCGGGGGTCTCCCCCTCTTCTTCTTCGCAGGTGGAGGCCCTTCGGTGCTGGGCTCAGGGTCCTCTGTGCGGGGCCGCTGTGAATCGGACGTGAGCTCGTACGTCGCGCGGAGGATAGACCGACGGGCTCGCTCACCTTCGGCGGTCTGCCTCGAGGTCTCTTGGGAGCGTCGCTCGAGCTCCCGGCGGCACCGGAGGCTGACGGCTTCTTGTTCTTGGAGCCAGGTGGACGTCCCCTACCGCGTTTCACCGGGGGAGTGACTGGTGGCGGCGCTGCTGCTGCTGCTGCTGATTCTGCGAGCATGACATGGGCGTGAGCATGCGCGGAGAGGGAGGAGTTGGAACATAGAACAAGCTCGATAAGGCGCTCGATCGAGAACTACGGAGTTGGTGGAAGCTGTAAACAGAGTTGTCAAGTATTGAAAAGTACTCACCCTCTCCCTCCGGCTCAGCAGCATCCTCCAGCTGATCGACCTTGGGATCCTCGGCCACGTCTTCGTGGGGAGACGAGCCAGACATGTGTTCTGGTCGAGCAGAGGCCGCTAGAAATGGGGAGGAAATGGATGGCGGTAAAGGTATGTGGACGAGTTGAAGGGGCGAAAGTGGGAAAGGGGAATTGCAGTGTGTTTTTAACCATTAAGTCCCTTAATTGAGTTCTCTCGCGTGCAATCCGGGCCAAAAGAGGAGCTCATTATCTCGAAGAATCTTCATCGGACGGGGGGTTTCTATGAAAGAGGGATGTACGTAATCGAGCGAGAGCTCTCACTGGACCGAGCGTTTCCTTTGCGACCTGGGATGTGACATACGCAGCTCCTGGCATGGAACAAACACATGTACTATACCAAACAAGTCAAGCAAGTAGCTCTCATTCGCCTGACACAGACAGCATGGAGTCGATTCGCCCCTCAGACGCAGAGACAGGGTCGCGGGTCGTCGAAACACTGGCGCACAAAAAGAGGACATCAATCAGCGAAAGCTCGCAAGAGCAAGGGTTGGTCCCAAAAATCTGATAAGAGAGACTCACCTCGCAGAAGAGGCAGGGAGACCAGGACAAGACTGGCAGGGGAATGCAATAACGTTGTATTGGGTCGTGCTGGTTACGATAGGAAGCCGATCTGCCGTACTGAGAGGACATCAGCTGGAGGGCTGGAGGGAAAAAAACTCGAGCTGGAGATGTTCTGCAGTCTTCCATTTTCCGAATATTCGCATGTTCGAGGAGAGACTCGGGGATTTTAGCAAAGAGACAAGCCAGGGACGGGAATATCTTCCAGAAATAATGCGTTTAATGAGGTGCTCAGGCTGAATAGGCTATATGTCATTGGCAGGCTGTGGGATCACTGTGTGCACAACCAAGACCTGAGGGACATCTCCGCAACCACTTCCTATTCCGGCCACTAAACTGCAGATCGAACATTCCAATCGGCAATCGACGCGGAGACTCATTCCGAACTATCTCCGACACAATCCACGCCACACTGCTAACGTGGCATCGAGCTCGTCGCGCACAACAGCCTCCAGCACGCGTCGGCCGTCATGCTCGCCTTCGCACTCATCCCAGCTTCCTTGCTCGCCCTCGTTTCCGCCAGGCTGCACCACTCACGCGTCCCCGAAGACCCGTACGCGTTCCCCAAGTACCGTGTCACCTTCCTGAACGGTCTGCCCATCCTCAATGACACGGTGCAGCGGTGGATGCATGATGGTCTGCGAGGGGGAGAAGCCGAGTTCCTTGACCAGCCCTGGGACCATAGTCCCTGGCAGTCCAACCCACTGAAGGGCATCGAGGGAGCGCAAGGGCAACAGCAAGCAGTCATTGCCCCGCCACCCAAGGTATGTATCTTTGTATCAGCACTCTATCATGTAATATACATCGTGCTGATTCGCGTGACATAGTCTTCTCCCAATATCTCTCTTGAACTCATGAAGTTTGGGCGTAATCAATATCTATGCTTAATACCGCCACCGCCGGAGGAGCCTGTCCCACCTCCTCCCATCGACGAGAGCTCAGATCAAGTCACACCGGGGCACACATGGTCCCTTCTCCAGCCCCTCTCAGGGACCTGTCTTTATGTATGCACGCTCAGTAGTGTTCGGGGCATCACGACGCTAACTACAATCGTATGCAGCACCGACACGGATGGTTCACGTATTCCTACTGCCACAATTCGCATGTACGGCAGTTCCGCGAGATGCAGACACGTCAATACACCAGTGAGTGTTCTCAACACGATGACCCTGGATTCATTGACCCCATCCTCCCTCTCTACAGGCGACTGGAAACCAGAGGAAGACCCGGAGGTAAGTCCGACCTATACGTTAACTCATATCACTTGGCTGACTGTTTCGCTCTGGACGTTTGTAGTGGGAAGCATACACCCTCGGCAGAGCTCCTCCGACCCTTGACCCAGGGGCTGACCTCACGGTCGCCGAAGAAGCCGCGCTCGCAGCGAACGTCGAGCTCGCACGAGGGCCGAGGGCGCGGTACCTCGTTCAACGTTGGGGCGACGGGACCCTCTGCGACAAGACCGGTCGGAAACGCGAGATCGAGGTTCAGGTGAGTTCTTCTTCCCTCACATACAATCTCTCTATCCTTCCATCCTCCTCTTCCCCGTTACCATGCTAACCCACACCCATCCCCCAGTTCCACTGCTCCATGACCACGCCCGACTCGATCGTGTTCATCAAAGAAACGACCACCTGCCACTACATCCTGCACATCGCCACGCCGCGCCTGTGCGGCGAGCCGGGGTTCAAGAACCGTGTGGACGCACGCGAGGAAGCGTACATTCGGTGCCGCGAGATCCTCAGCCGCCGAGGCGTACGAGGCCGCAGACCGGACGCTCCCGCCCGCGGACCACCCGTACAAGATCCCGAAGCAGGCGAAACGCCCCCCGCCGCAGGTGATCGCTGCTGCCGCTGAGGACGGCAACACGGGCAAGGGCGGGAAGGGGCTGACGGGCGCGGAGAAGGCACTCGCGGAGATCTTGAGTGAGAAACCGGAGTTCGTGCGCAAGGCGTTGGAGAAGTTCATGGCGGAGAAGGACTTGAAGAGCGGGTCGGCTGTCGTGATCAACGACGGGGAGGACGGGGATGAGTTTGTCATCGAGCTGCTTTTGGACGAGGAGGAGGATGGTATTCCTGTCGGTCCACCCTCAACGGAGGGCGGCGGCGATAAGGAGGAAGGTAAGACGGAGACGAATCCCAAGGAGGAGCAGGAGAAGGTGAAGACCCTCCCCGAGATCATCGAGATGATGCGTGTGCAGCAGAAGAAGCTGGAGACACTGAAAGGCACGCTTGCGTCGACCATGGAGCAAGAGCAACAGAAGAAGGCAAGTGACGGGAAGGACACAGCAGCAGGCAAGAAGGGTGCGGCGCCGCAGAGGGCGTATGACCGCGTCGATAGACGTCGTGTTGAGCCGTAGTAGACGTCGTTGCTTTGCTTATTGTATCTGTATGTATCGTATCATGCTGGGATCAATGGAATGTCTCTGCGGAATCTGTCAATACTTGTGCTCTGCGTGATCAACTTCTACCATCCACAACTCAACGTTAAATTAGAGAAGCACACATACAACGAGAAGGTGAGGATAGGTATCAGCTTAGTTCCAATATATTGTGAGATGTACGCGTACAATTACACGAAGCCACTCTCTTCTAATATCAGTAGGATTTCGAATTCAAAACCAGACACGAAAAAAAAATAGAAAGAAAAAAAGAAAAACAAAAACACGTCACAAAGAAGAATGAATACGTTCCAAACAGCCTTTGCGTCTGCGTAGTGTGGAAGGGGTAAGTGGGAGAGAGGATGTACATTTGGTTTGTTTCGTTCTTTGAGAGTGACAGAGTGAGAGAGGAGGTTCTGGTCGCATGTGACGGTAGAGACGGGGATTTTGGATGAGAGAGTGTCCTGGGGGGCATAGCGAGCGAAGGAAAAAAAACAAAGACGAAGGACATGGGTATGTGGCGTGTGAACGTAGAGACTGTCGGCGTGTGGATGTGTGCGCGTCGCTGAGACGAGCAAAAGAACGAGGTAGGACAGTTCATAACGATGTGTGAGAGAGTGAAGGACTTCTACGAAGGGGAGGATGCATGCAAGCAGAATCAGGTGATGTCGTTGGTGATGAGGTCGGCGAAGAACGCAAAGGCAAAGGGTGATGCGGAATATAATATTGAACAAACGAAGCACAGAACAAATGCAAGGGTGCACAATGAAAAGAAGAGACGTCGTGAATATAGACAACAGGGGGAAAGAACAAATAAACAGGAAATTCTATTGAACATGAACATGAAGAAAAAACACGACAGATACACGATGGATGTAAATATCTGAAAGATGGGATTAATGCGCGTGAATGGATGGAGTGTGTATGCAAGAAGCAGGAGATAGTGGGGTGTGCAGAACAAAACAGCGGGCCAGCAAGTCCTAAAAGTCACGCGACGGCGAGACGGGATGGGATGGGGAGTGAACGGAAGAGCGAGCTCAGAAGAACCTCTTTTTGTGCGCCTTGTCGTCAATGGGGATCTTGACATGCACATGCGTAGGCTGCACGCTCTCCATCGAACACGGCTGGATATTCGCCAGCCAATCATCCCCCTCATCCTCCTCCACCGGATCGTCCAAATGGTCAGAGCACTTCGGACTATCCTTATCGTGCGACCGGCACCCACACAGCAGATCGTCAGACTTGCCGCGGCCCTGCAGGAGGTCCGTGAGCGTACACCGTGCCGTCGGCTCCAAGAACATCATCCGCCGGATGGCAGGTCGCGACTCTCGCGGCAGGAGCCTGAATATCGACTCGGCGCCACCAGAGTGGAACGTCCGCACCGACGCGTGCGAGTCTGCGCGGGCGCGTGCACGACGCACCGTACCGTTGCCGTTGGCCTGGCTCTTCGCCGCTGTGGCGTTGACGACAGCCTTCTGCACTTGCTCGACCTTCTTCTGCTCGCTTTCCTCGACAGCGCAGTCCTTCGCAGCAACGTCCGCCTGGACAGTGGGTTGCAGCGGCGGCGACGGAGAGAAAGCTTTGGGGGCGGTAGGAGTAGCCAAGGATCCGTCTAGGGTACTCGACCGCTTGCTGTACCGCGCCGTCGGCGTCAGGATCGTCGACGCATCGTCCTGCGCACCAGCCCTCTTCAGCTCGGCGTACTCCTCCGGGTCGATCGTCGGCGACACAGGCAAAGACTCTGTGGAGTTCCCAGGACGCGCGAACGTCCTGACAGAGGGATCCATATCACATGGGCTCTCCACAGAACGCAGTGCCAACATGCCCGCGGGTAACGTCATGGTAGACTGCGACAAAACACCAGCACCCGGACGGAACCGGCCATCGAACTCATCAGACGGATGTGGAGGCTCCAGTGAGGGAACGGTAAGTTGTGTGCTGTCCGACGATGAACTGGAGGTGTTGCTGAGCGACACCTCGTCTATCGATGACTCGGTACCAGTGCTGTCACCTCGCTCTGCAGGGCACGGAGACAGAGGCTCGCCAATAGAAGAGGCCGCTTCGGTGTCAGCGGTGGCGGTAGCGGCCGAAGGCACCTTCGTCAACTCCAAGTTGTCGGCGAGTGTCGTTTCAGACTCGTTGCTATCCTTGCTAGGCGCTACAATGGCAGCAGGCTTCTCCTTGAGATCAGGGTGCGCGTTGACAAAGGCCCTGAAGCTGGGGTCGGTCTTAGGGTCGGGAATCTTCCAAGGGAACCGCCGCAGGACCATGCACATGAATATGATCGCGACGCTCCACACATCCGTTTTGCGAGGATCGTAGCTCTCTTCTGAGAGAACTTCGGGCGCAAGGTACGGATCGCTACCAACGATACCGGTCGCCATCGTCGTCTTCTTACCAGGGTAGTGGAAGACGGTGGCAGTGCCGAAGTCGATGAGTTTGACGACGTTTGTTGTCGTCATAACGCAGTTGTCGAGCTTGAGATCCCGATGCGCGAGACCGAGCGAATGGAGGTACTCGACACCGTCACATATCTGACGGAAGACACAGTATATCTCCGGTCGGGTCATCTTGCCAGACATGACCACACTAAAGAGATCGTATGGAGCATATTCCATGACCTGAGTGAGATCATGTTTTAGCTCGCCAATCCTTCTGCATCGTGCTGCATTCACACGAAAGAGACACTCACCTCGTAGTAGTGACCATGATCACTGACGATATCCACCGTTTCAATGATGTTCGTGTGCTTCAACGTGCTCCCCACACAAAACTCGGCCGTCACCTTCTTCTGGTACTCCCTCTCTGATTCACCCTGCCGCTTCGGTCTGAACTCTTTCACCGCATAGATAGAACCACCGTTCTTCGTCGACGCCTTAATCAACCGCACCGTTCCACCAGCTCCTGATCCCAGTACCCTTCCCCACTTGCCATACTTCTTTGACAAGTGCGCTTGCGTCGCTGATGACAAAGACGTGATTGGATGGTTTCCCGCGTGCGACGACTGCGAATGCATCGACGACGAGCTGGGTATCGGGGAAGTACCACGTCGGTTTTGTGGCGCTTTCGCTGGTGATGTGTTCGCGCTCTTCTCCGACTGCTGGCTCCGGAGTGAATCAATGGTATGCGACGGAGATGGTGGATCGCCAGCGGTCACCGCGGAGGACGAAGGCGAGGGCGTCTTAGCGACCCGCTCGACCTTCACTGCGCCGTTCTGGCCAGTCTGTTTTTCCTCCTTCTCTTTGCTATCCTTGCTGTTCTTCTTGTCCTTACGACCGAACGCAGTGAATCGATGCTCACGGTTCTTTGCGCTGGCACTGGATGGGGGCACTCCTGCGGGCGCACTGTCTGAGAGCGATGGCTGGTGTTCGGGTGAGGCGCGGCCCGTGCTGCTCCCTGGCGTGGAAGCGAGCGCTGGGGTATGTGGTGCGGTGTTGACACCTGGAACGGCGTCCAATAGGGCTGACTGGTCAAAGGCGGTGCCGCGACGCTGTTCTGAAGGAAGAGCGTGAAGATCGGCAGGTGTGGCGATCCCCGCAGAAGCGGTGGGCGAGTGTGTTGTCGACGACGGAGAACTGTGGTGAGGGATGTGGTGATTGAGGAACCGCTTGAGATCGTGGAGCGGATTGTGGTGGGGCTTGGCTTGGGCCGCCGCCTTGAGGGTTCCAGAACCGTCCGGCGCATCTTCCAGAGGGGTTCTCGCCGGGTTGGGTATGGGACTCTGACTGCTGGGCGTAGTGGGTGTCATCGGGAGATGGTGACCAGAAATGCTGGCTTTGCGGTAGGAGGAGAAAGGGAAACGGGAGGTGGCAGAGTTGGCGGAAGGGTTTTGGTCTGCGAGAGGCGAGTCGGGGATCGGAGAGTGACCAGTCGGGGAGGGCGACCTGCGAAGAGGAAAAGCGGAAGAGAGGAAGGACCGGGAGCGACCAGGGCGCTTTAAGCTGTTTGGAGTAGTAGGAAGCACCTACAACATAGGGCGAAGCGTGAAATAAGCAAATGGACACATGGATGTAGGAAAGAAAGACGTGGGTTGAGGAGGAAGACGTGGGTTGATTGGAATACAAACTGGATGTGCGGCCGGTGTGGGTGGAGAACAAGAACTGACCTGATCGTTCACCCGGGGGCTGCCGGCAGTGACAATAGGGACTGGCGTCGGGGCCTGGTACTGTATGGCGGTGCTGGTTGCTGGCTGGGAGGGGAACGAGTAGGAGTCGGAGGGGTTAGCAGAGAGAGGTGGGGGTATAGCGACGGCTACGGGCTCCATGGCGCGTGCGGAGAGCATTGTGACGGGGCGGATGTGAAGGTCGGAATGGTGGTGACTAGGGCGGGGTGGTGATGGTGATGGCTGTCGTCGTCGTGGACGGTGATGAAGGACGGAGGGAAGAGGAATGTGCTGGGTATAATAAGACGACAAGCAATGTCTATTCCCTCGGCACAGTCGTCCGAGTCCACATCATTTCGCCATTCTGATCTGCTCTTCCGGTCCTGCTCCTCTACGACTCCTCCGAAGATAGGAGTGAGCAGTGTCCGAAACACCCAGTCGAACTCTCGGCACTCCTCTCTCCGGCGAACTGCTGACATAAGCAGACCCTGCACCGCCGTCTCCATGACGGCGGCCGCCCGCAGAGTCTCTCATCGTCTCCTCATCCAACTGCGCACACACCTCGTCCCGGTGTCCGACACTCCAGCAACCGTTGTAGCACACCTCTCCATCTCTCGCAACTGACTCTCGGTCCTGCATGTGCTTATGTCCATCCCGAGTCGCCCCTTCAGACATCCCCCGCTCAAATGCCGCTTTCGCGGTAACCCGTGCATGCGCGCAACATGCAGGTGGTCGGAAGTCACTCTTTGAAATACCCTCCTGCCCGACGCGCCGACGAGAACCCACTCTCCCCGAAGACTACTTCCGACGACTAAGGTGCTGTGGCGATTGACAGCGCGCCTGCATCCTGCCCGAACCCTCAAAAATTCATATGACATACTCACATCCACACCAATCACCCCGTCTCGGCAAGCAGGCCAAGACACAATGGAACCAGTGGATCTCTGGCTATACCCTCACCTTCTCTCGCGTGCTTGGACGCGTCTCTGATTGACCCGTCCGCCCTCGGAGGAAACTCGTCCTCTTCTACGCTCAGGTGACCGGAGGCGCGTCGAACGATCTCTCCCTCGCCATTTCCGTATGGGTGTCGGCTAAAATCCAATCGCTCGTCTCATCTTCACGTTCCACTCCAGGCCTTCGTCCGTGCTCGTATCGTTGAAATGTGTGGTGCGGCTCGCACTGCGTCGCTCGTCTTTTATTCCTTGCTTTTACCTGCCTTTTCTCGCTACACATCCTTCGCTCGGCCTGGCCCAGCCACAAGTCGCATCGATCGTCGCTCGCTCGCAGGGACGTTCTCGAATCTCGGCCTTCCTTCGGTCTAACTCGTGATCTCACTCGTCCATTTGTGTCTATCTTGCCTTCAATCAACGCCATCCCTTGCTCGCTATGTACATTGTATGTGTATCGTTCAACGTTCCTGGAGGGTACGCGTGATGCCGCCACCGACGATCCTTGATGAGAGGATAGTCGAGACTCGAGACTCGAGACTCTGGATCTCCCCTGTTTAGTGCTCACGGTCGCGGGCTCGCGGTCGTTGTATTGTACGCGAAATGTACGTGTTACGCGATCGTCCTTTGGTCAAACGAGTTATCAAAACGCGAATGGAAGAGTCGCGAGGAAGATGGAACCTGCACGATTTCTCATGGCGGCGAGAAGGATCTATATTGTGCCGGTACCGATTAAGTATCGTATCCTCACATCGCTGACTGGATCACCCAGCTTGCATCCGAGTGCTGCGCCCCACACACCGACATTCTAAAAACACTACCAACGTTGTTTCGTTCTTGTAGGGCGGGCGGGGAACGAACGGGAACGGAAATAGCACAAAGCACAACTTGAACTCCTCGCGGCCTGGACGCTTGGACCCACAACTACCTCGTTTCCCATCTTAGTCATATCCACTCCAGTTTCCGATCCGATCCTACCTTCCTAGTAAAAAAAGATCTGGAACGGAGGTAAAATAGGTTTTGCGGTGGCGTTTGTTTTAAACTCGTCCATGCCATGCCGAAACCACAACTTGAAGTCTTGAACGTTGAACGCGAGCTGGGGTTCAATCGTTCAAACGTTCATCCGGTTTACGTGACATGTTCAGTCCGAAAATCCGAAAATCCGGTTTGCGAAATTTGCGATGAGTCGTCTTTCGCGTCACATCATAGGGAAGGGGGGATATACAAGCCGCGCGAGTCCGAGTTGGCTTGCTGAGCGCTGAGTCGCACAGCGCGTCGTCGTTCGACGTTCGTTCTGATGTCCAGTCAAAGAAAGAATCAAAGTGCGACTTTGCGGTTTTCCTGCTGGGTATTTATAGCGAGCGTTGAACAAAAAAAAGGTGCCCTACGGTGCCTCGCTGTTATCTTAACAGTCGTTCCGGGGGTTTCTTGCTTCGGTCCCGGCGACCCTCGCAGTTGCTCGCAATGTCTGCAGTCGCACCGCGATAGCTAAAACCTTTCCTTGCCCTCACCACATCAAACCGAACCTTACCAAACCGAACCCGACGCCTCAAAGCATCCGTCTCCGCGGAATCGCCCCTACCAAATCGAGCGAAGACACGCCGGTTTTGGTAGCTTGGTTCCCTTATTTGGACGTAAATCCGCAAGGCATGACTCAAAGTCATGACGCAGACATCCGACGGACTCGGAGGAGGTCATCGTAATCTAATCTAATCTGATCAGAACCGACTTTCACCTTCGCGCTTGGGGGACTGAGGGGAGAACCTGGGAGAACATATGCATGTGGGTCGGGCTTGAAGCGTGGACCGTGGATCACGAAGCAAGCCGTCGGGCNAGCTGTCGTCNNNCNNGCNGCNCNTCGNACCTNNCAGNGATNANCTGNACNAANAGTNNNANGNTCGNATGANGNNNGNACNTNCGCNNNNCNTCAGGACATGCGCNNNGCATCNGNATGAAG